>JAZGLO010004311.1:22500-622500 GCA_036873155.1 Biomphalaria sudanica
TGTACCTAGCAATTTAAAAAAACGCTACTTAGTGCAGACACACACAGACATACAAGCACTGTCATCTTTAATGCATTAGATTCTATGCTAGTAAAGCTATCAATTCTGGTACTAAAGTACACCCAATGCAAAATATTCTAGGTAGGCCCTTGGAGGCCTGACCTAACCTTAAGTATAGGCCGAAAAAAAAAAAAAAAAAAAAAACCATAACCCTAAACCTAAGCATAATGCAGACAAACCCAAAGCTAACGCTGAAACAACAGATGGAATATCAACCTAACCCTAATAACCCTAATAACCCTAATAACCCTAATCCTTGGCCGAGCCCTAGGCTGGCCGAATACCTAGACTGAACCCTTAGTATAGACCAAACAAACCCTAAGCATAAGCATAATACAGAAAAAAAAACCTAAGCATGAGCTGAAAGTAACGGAGAGCCTAACAACCTAATCCTAACGCTAAGGATAAGCCTTTATATCCTTACCCCCTAAACCTAAGCATAACCCTAACCCTTACTTTCTCATGCTAATAGTATTGCTAGTATGCAAATAAAAACATGAAGTATAAATTAATCTTTCAATTTTGCTTAAAAGGCTTAAAAGGCACAGGCTGTTGAACAAACGGTGGGTCACCAGGCTTATAGTACCCACTGCCATTTATGTCCTTGTCCCGATATCATTTGCCTGGGGCAGGAGTCGAACCTGCAACATTTGTTCAGACAGCACTCTACTCTACTCTACTCTACACATGGTGTGGTGTGGTGCGGTGCGGTGCCTTTTTAAATATTTCAACAACAGCAGCAGCAGCAGCGGCAGCAGCAGCAATTTATTAACTATGCAATAAAAAAAAAGAATTAAAAAAGATTTAGATATTGACTTGAAATGACAAGATTTATTAATTTGCTATTATTAGATCACTAGATCTAATTCAATTTCTAGACTAGAAATGATTGAGTTATACTTCATTTAACTAGATCTAGATTGACTAGATTTAACTAGAGGTCTAGATCTAGCCCATGTTGTTGTAGCCCGCAGCCTGGCACTGCACTGCAGAGGATGGAGATATATCTAGATTTAATCTAAACATTGAAATAATTAAA
The DNA here is from genome assembly GCA_036873155.1 of Biomphalaria sudanica. NCBI lineage: Eukaryota > Metazoa > Mollusca > Gastropoda > Planorbidae > Biomphalaria > Biomphalaria sudanica. The sequence continues at coordinate 23,600 of JAZGLO010004311.1, forward strand.
TCATCTATCACAGTTGGATGAAAAGAAAAACAATGACTGATATATTAGATACCCTCCAGGCAGGGGTGTCCCTGGGTCCTCCTGTCATGTCTCCTCCTGTCTTTTTATAATAATAATAAATTATATACATTTACAACTTAATAATAACAGTTTGAATCATGTGGACTAGATTAGATCTAGAATTCTACATGTCTAGATCTACATAACAAGTGTCACAAGTGTAACTGTATTTATTATAGATCTAGCCCAATATAGCTTGCTTACTACTTCTACTACTCATTATTACTAACTAGTCTAGATTGTAACTAGATCTAGACTAGACAGATTGAACAGAATCACAAACACACTATTACTACACTACTAACTACGCTACTATTTTATTTAATATAACTAGAATACTGAATACTAGATCTAGTCTAGATAGATCTACTAGATTGATTTTTTTTTTTATTGTTCAATGGAAGATGCCATTTGCAATTTCTAAAAACAAAACGAAAGCGATTGACTAACTAAATAAAGAAACAAACAAAAAAAAAATCTAGTAGTAATCTAGATCTACAATACAATGAATGAATAAATATACAGTATTACACATTACAAAGAAATATAGATCTAGTTAAAAGCCACTCGCTACACTCACAACACTCCCAACGCATATAGAGACTGACTAGACTAGAGTTTTCAATACTAGATCTAGATCTATCTATTTAATGTGGTATTATTAATATTAATGACTATTAATGACGTACGTAAAATGATACCCGATAATAAAATTACTTGACGTCAGACGTTACTTAACTTAACGACGGGCCGGGCCCCGCCCCCTCGTTTTTTTTAAGCATTTTAAGCACAGCTCCCCCCGTGAAACCCCCCCCAGACGACGGGCCGCCGGGCCGGGCCCTTGTTTTGGCTAGGCTAGAATGACGTCCGCCGCCCGAGACCAGGAAGGCCCGATCTTCCAGACGTAGGGCCTGAAATGGCTGCCGTCACAACGTACTTCCCAGACGTAGGGCCTAATCGGCGCAAACAGCGGCCCTACGTCATTTTTTTTTCCGGCGGCTGGCGCCGCCACCCACCCACCCCACAAACAACAACAGAAACAAAACAAACAAATAACAATATAAAAAAAGAACAGGTTAGTTAGAACTATTAGTACGTGTTTTATTATTTATCTATTTTTACATTACAATTTAGTTCATGACTGTCTGTTTGGACTTTTTTCCCCAACTTTTATTGATGTCTTGTTACCTTGATAGAAGAAAAAAATAAAATAGAAACAAGCAACTTATGTGATTTGTAAATAAAAATAATAAAAAATTTAATAGAATGTAGCACTATACTATACATCTGAATAATACACTAAAATTACCATAAGTGTAAGGAAATGTAAATGTATGTCATTATTAGTTATTTCAGGATGCTACCTTCACTGCAGAACTTACAATTATTTCAGGATGCTATCTTCACTGCAGAGAAGGGTGTTCTATAGTGATGACCAGCCTATAATTGAAAAATATTATTATAGAGCATTTTTTTAAAATAAAAAATTCATCTACCATGTTTAAATTAATAATATATATAAACTTTTACCTCAAATTTTCTAAATATGTTTATGTTAGACCTTCTTATCATACTATTATGAAAGTTTCAATATTATGCAAAAACAAAATGAATCAATAACTAAAACTTATCATAAAATTATCATAACCAATCACAAGATAATTTGTTTTTGTTACTACAGACAGTTACATGGCTACCTTGTTTTACTTTCAAGCTTCGTTTCTTTACTGATCAGATACTTATAAAGTATATTTTAGTTCTCTTCAATACTATCCTATATCATAATGTCACTATAATTATGCCAATATTAAAGAGTTCGTCACTTAAGTAGTCTTACAGCTCAAGCACAAAGATGGTGATTTTTTTTCCAAACAAAGTAGATATATAAATATCCTAATGGGTTGAATACTATTTATGTGGTACATTTCTTTTCAAGACTTATTTCACTACAGATAGGTGGATCGCAACTGTTATCTACATTATTTAATGAAGAAACGTGTTTACAGTTCTATTAACCTCACTACATTTTCACAATCTTACAGACATTATAAAATATTGTTCATGTACCTTTCAAGTTCTTGGTGTCTAGCAGTTTTCAGGACAAACTGTGATGTTACAGAGGGCTACCACTGTGCAGTGAGACTTACAGGGTTGGATTGTCTTCCTTCAAAATGTCCATTCAACATCTAGCATCAAGGAATTTTAATACTACCATTAATTAGTTTTTATATTAATGACATAACAAATACATTATAAAATTTAATATACATTAAAATTATTAAGAAAATATTTCCAATATTGAATATTTAATTCAAAAAAATATCTGTAAATCTAGACATAAAAAAAAAAAAGCCAAATTTACAATGTCTTTAATGTCTATAAAACTGTTTAATATTCCTAAAATTTTTAAAATAAAATGTATATTTTCATCACAATACTTTTGAGTGAGTTTCAACAGTCACATTATGTATGTAATGTATATGTCTAAATACTCATAATATATAAATAAATAAACATGAATAAACATATTTTAATTTACGAAAATTGATTTATATATCGCTACCCAGGTTCACCAAAAAGTAAATATTCTTCAATTTGTAGGAACAAGAAAAAGATGTAAAACAAATGTATAATCATATCTTTTAATTAAAACATATTTCAAATTTTTTTTTTACATTAAATGTTTTCATTTTGTGACAATTTTTCTAAAATAAATAAATAAATAAATAAATAAATGTTTCTACGTTTCATAAATGTGCAAATAAATTAGATCTAGATCTTTCAATCTATTTTTCACATAAGATAGATGTGTAATTATTTAATATAAATATCCACATAAAATATATATATATACTAATTAATAATATTTAAGTTAAGCTCTTATAGTCCTATTTCTTTAATTAATAGTTAAAAATGGAGTATATAACAGATATAAATGTAATTTACATGTTAAATTTTCTATAAAAATAATTAATTCACAATATATGACTTTAACCTAACCTAACTACACTTTTAGAATGTTGCCTAAAATATTTTTCACTATTTAAAAGTTTAAAACTTCTCCCACTATTGTATTAATTTAATATTCTGCATTCAAAAGTAATTTACAGCCAATTTACAGCAGGTTGATGTATGATAATTACCAAGTAAACAATCATTAGCTTAAATCTTACTATTCATTGAAAATCTAATTTGGATTAAAAAGTTGTGGATTCCATAGTACCTGATCTACATCTTTTAAGTCATAGATAAAAAAAATAAACTCTCTGTATCTATACATACATACATTACCATCTTCAACTAGGATCCATTAGTCTGATGAACCATCGTGGCACCATTTCAATGTTTTAATGACCAGACCAGATTTCTTCATTCATCTTTTCTTTCCTTGACTAGCATATGTCACTGCAAATAGTGCAAGATATAGAACTATTTATAATTACTATTTATATATAGATGTAGAGAGAGAGAGAGAGAGAGAAGAAGAGAGATACATACATAAAACATCTTACAACCATAAATGAACATTTCAATATTTTAATATAGATCTACATATAAATTACATCAACAGTTTTTTCAAATTATATATATTTATATATATATGTATACAGTATCAAATATAGATCTGGATAAGGCCAAAAACTATTTCACATTTGGGGCCTTTTATTCTTACAATCAACATTTACATAATTTTGTTTTGTCTATAGTATAGGTGCCTAGGCCTAAATGTTGACATATAGAACTATTTTCTGTCTATAGGTAAGTCCAAAACTAGATCTATACATTAAATCTACTACATCTTTTCCATGTTCCTACAAATTGAAAATAACTTAATTTATATGTATTTAATTTATTTAAAATTAGATCTAGTTATTAATTCTTATCTAATTAGTAGATCTAGATCTATTTCTCAAACCTATCTATCTAGAATTGTAGATCTATTACTATGTTATTATATAGTTATAGTCATATAGCTATGTCTAGAAATAAAAATATACATTATATAGACCTATCTATATAATTATAGATATAGACCTAGACTAGAAATCGATCTAGATTCTATATCTATAGAACTATAATATAGATCTACATGTAGTCTACATTTAATTACACACCAATACAATGTAATGTCAATGATTCACCAATCTCTACTCAATAAACGCTATTTTATCTACTAGATCTATCTATTCTTAGATATATATTTATATTATATTATTATAAATAATTATTAGCATTGTTACTTAATCTAACCTAAAGTCTAGATCTAGAATCTATATTATAATAATATCTTCTAAACTCTGGATCTATAAGACTATAAAAAAAAAATATACTAGATCTATATATAATAATAATGATCTAGATAATGATTAATACTAATTATCATATTTTTACCTTGACCTGGCTTAACATTTTTAAATGATAATCATATTTAATAATTTTCAGTTTAATTATATAGGTCTAATTTAAAATAATACAGTGGCTAGAAATAAAAAAATATATACTTATATAGATCTATATATATAAATTTAGAGAACTTCTATATTTGCAGCATCTTCACAGTACGAACCATTTAACGATTGCTTGCTCGCAGACTCTTGACTCTGCTACGACCTACCGCAAAATATTTTAGGCGCACTTTTTATCTTGTAACACCCGCCAAATTTAATGCAATTGAAAACGAGACTTTACAGTCTATTATTATTTATTATCTAGAAAGTCGGATTTCAAATATCTTTTCATGAAATTTATAATATAATTATCTAAATAATTTCTGATCTACAATGTAACATTTATTTCCTTTACATCCTTTGGAGACCTTTTAACAATTATTACAAATGTGAAAATATTTAGGTTAGATATGGACTCAATACACTCTTCTACATCTTTTTATTCTTTTCTTTAAAATAAAAAATGATATTTTATTTCATATGCCAGTGTTCCCCAAATTCTGTTCCGCGAGGGCTGAATAGGTTTAAAAGGGACACATTTGGAGACCAATTTTATAGAGGCTAGAAATGGTAGTAGAATTAAAACAATTTAGATATTTGGTTTTTAAATACTTGATCTAGATCAAGAATTCGAGATAATGGACACACATTTTCAATCTGTGAGTCTCAACCTGTTGCAAGTTAAATGCATTGGCGTAGCCAAGATTTTTTTTTTCCACTAACTCCTGAAAAAATCTATTCTAGGGTTCAATGCACGTTTTCCGAAAGCATGAAGGGTCAGAATGTAATAACGATTAATTATGTACACGCACGCACGCACGCACGCACACGTACACGTACACGTACACGTACACGTACACGTACACGTACACGTACACGTACACGTACACGTACACGTACACGTACACGTACATACATACATACATACATACATACATACATACATACATACATACATACATACATACATACATACATACATACATACATACATACATACATACATACATACATACATACATACATACATACATACATACATACATACATACATACATACATACATACATACAGTGGCATAGCTGAGGGGGGGGGGAGTGGGGAGAATTTGAAAATGTATTTGTAAATACATAAATTAATATATTTGATTACTGTTAACGGGTGTTTTTTTTTTCAACATTTATGGATTACATTTATCACAAAGACTAAACCTAGATCTAGGTCTATCAGTACGTTGACTTTGTTGACATTTAAAAAATATATTTTCTTTCCCACAGAGATCAAAGTTTTTTTTTAAAGTTAGTTTTACATTTTAAATTTGTTTTTTGTTTTACATGTTTCGGATGTTCCTTCAGAGTTAAAGATAATAATTACTTCCTAGTCCAAACCTCCATCAGGACGACATGGGAGCGGGCAGGGTTTGAACCCGTAACCATCGATAAATCTGAACGACAGTCCAGCGTGCAAACCGGGTCTGGGTAGGGATGAGCATAATGCCAATATTATATTTTTTTGAATTAGAAAATAGGCCTACTTTCGTCTTTACAATTAATTCTTATCAAATGAAAGCTCGCAAAGCAATTTTTTATTTATTGGCACCCCAAAATGTCAATTTGGTCTATCCTTCAAGAGATTTCAATAAATTCAAACAAAATTGAGGACTTTATCGTATATTTTGCCTTTTCATGAGATTTCCCGGAGGCCCTGGAAAATCAGGAGGTCGCGAAAACCCTGTTATTTCATATACGCTATAATGGTTAAATTTAATAATGTACACTTAGAATAAGCGCGGGGCGTATGAAAGCGCGGGTCCCACTGCGACCGCATAGGCTGCAGAGCCCTAAGGCCGGCCCTGTCTAGTAGGAACTTTAACAATTCGTCCACTTCTGGTTGTCTTGACTGGCACAACAAGATCTCTAGACGTTGGTCTATAACTGTCTGTTCGTTTGTTCCAACAGTTTGCAGTTCATTGTCTTCATCGGTATCATAATACCTTTTATTTTGAAATACGCCAAACAGTAAAGATCTTCTCAAAGTTAGGACTTAAAGTGCGAATGAATTCTCTGTCCATCGTGTCTCACACAAAACAGGTAAAACACTTGGGACTGTCACGGAAGAAATAGATAATGTTCTTGATGACACTAACAGCATTACGTATAACTGAAACGTCATTCAGGTCAATGATATCAAGTTTAAGTATGTGGGACGCGCAACGAATAAAGTCTGCTTTTAGATCACGAATCTTAGACTGAACACAGTTCTGAATGCTACCCATCACGAGGCACATATAGCAACCTTGAACTAGTAGTAATGCATTCGCTGACAATGACGTGATACACAGGCAGTGCGTGTCTCTTACTAACAGAGCTAAAACCAATGAATTCTTCTCGAATACAATCGCCCTCAAACAACGCTCAAACACATCACTTTAGTGCCAGAGATATCTGCATACCGAGATACCAAGGAAACGCAGTTAATTCATATTGTTGCCAGTGCTCCGTCGACACAAATAAACCTTTTGACTCAGATGGCAATTGAAGAACTTTCTTATATATCTTCTATTGTAAACTGGTGGACGTGTTTAACCCGTTATTTTATCTAGCGCTAAATATGACCGCAACTCCATAAGATATGAATTCATTGATCAAAACAACTGTACACTTCACTCTTATTCAAGAAACTTTGACATATGTCAATGGAAAGACAACTGGCATGGATTTTTTACAAGACAAACATTTTTTTATCATATTCGAGGCCTTTACTAAGTATAATGATATTTATAATTGTATGCAAATGAAAATAAATCTTCACGACTAAATTGCCATAGAGTATTGCATTACATGACTACAATAAATCGCTCATGGTCGCATGTGAACTACAGATGAGCCTATTCTAGTTTCTTACAATACTAGCTTATCCTTTATTCACTTGATTTCAGTGGAAGCACTACACGTGAACATGTTCATTGAATAAAAAAGTCCAAGCGAGACCCAGAGATTAGACACAGTCCTAAAGACATTCATTTTTTTTTCAACGTTGCGTAATTTTTGCTAATGATCAAACACGCGAGTTTGTAGTTTGGAGAAATGTGGCACATTGGCTTCACTATTATCTGAACTATGCGGATTCAGAGGTGCCAACAAATTAATCCAACATACCACCAGGACAAAATGAAGCAACTCAATGCTGAATTATTTTTTCATGAGTTGAATACAAAATAAAAATCCAAAGTACAATACACGCATACAATGACTTGAAATAAAACAAAGTAAGGCAGTGTTTCTCAAGCATTTCCGGTTGTGACCACTACATGACAAATTCTAGGAATATAGAGGAGCGATGTAGGATCCACAGTGAGGTCCGTGAGTTTACTTTTTTAAAAGAAAGTTATAAAAAAAACAACAACAACAACGTCATTCCTAATTACACTTTTGGTTTTCTTTTTCATTTGAATTCATTGAACACAAATGTTCAGAATCCAAACCACCATATAAGGAAATCTGACTAAACAAGTCAGTTAGTTTTTTTTGTTTTGTTTTTCAGAACTAGTGTAGCCTATACAAGCGTTGTAAAAAGGTTCTTGCTAGAGATAGAATTGAAGATGCGGTGTTCAGGGTTTGTCCCCCACTCAAGTTGGCAAGAGGTCTGAGTTCGGGACGGGCGACTTTCATCTTCAACGCGCCTTTTGTTTCTTGTGTAGTAAGAAGAGAGAATATCGGAAACACCAAAATAGGTTAAGAACGCACTGCTCTAGTCATCCTCTAGTCAAACAAAAGTCTAGGGCCATAGTAAGTCTAAGAATAAAGAGGCGACCCTAATCAGTAGTAAGTCTATTATGCGATGGATATTCTAAGTACGTATAGTGCACAGACGTCTGTAATGGGCGTAATCTTTTTTAAGACCATCTTCGTGTTAAGTACCACTCTGTGGCGGACCATTTTTTCCAGACAAAAGTCGTCACTATAATAAAGTGCAATAGTCGGAAGAGATTCGACCATTCTGAGACAAACTTCTGTTGCTATTTATTTATATATGAGAATAAAAAACCCAGTGTTTCTCAACATTCAGCAAAAAAACAAAAAAAAAAAAACAAACAATCATGTTGATGCCCTTTCTCTTTACAGCTAGGATGTCAGGGGGAGCGCTGTAAGCTCCCCCAGTGGCAGAGGCGGCTTTAGCAGTGTGTGGGGCCCTTGGCGAATGTCTTATGCGGGGCCCTGACCTAAAAGGGAAGATTATTTATATATATAACAAATCTCCTCTCTCGGGGCCCCCCTTAAGCGCGATTGCCCCACTTGCCAGACACTAAGGCTGCTACTGCCCAGTGAGGTTAGGGGCGAAGACCCGACGCCAAGAGTTTTTTTGTGTGCATTCTTCGCTGCAGGAACGCATTCTCTTGACATCTACAGTTAATTATTCATCCCATTAAAAATATAGATCAAATTTAGTAAAATAAACTAACTTGGCCGCAAGGACCGAGTGTGGTTGACAATCATGGCACAAGTGGCTAGTGTATATCTTAATTTGACGTATTTATTGTACTATTATCTTCATGTTAAGCGAGACCTCTTGCTTGTTTTGGTCAGCATAAGACATCAACAGCTTTTAGAATTCTATACATTTTATTTTTATTTGTAATGTTCAGATTGAAACAGATCTAGACCAACAACAATAAATCTGTGCGATAAATGATATTTTTACCAACTGCTTTTTGTTTAGCGCTATTTCATGCTTTCGCAAGACGCTATGATCCTATCACTCTTATATGGACCCAGTTAGGGGCGGGGGGAGGGAGAAAGGGTTATCTAGGTGGATTTTACCGTAATTAGTCTTAAAAGCATTTACAAAAAAAAAAAAAAAAAAAAAAAAAAACCACACAACAAAACAGGTGGCTTTAACGGACAGACGGAGATTGGACACAGACTTAAAAAGCCTTACGAAGGCCACTAAAAAACGCAAGCAAACTCACAATTTCAATAGGCCCTTATTTATACTGAATAATTTAAAGACCCTTAAGTTTTGATCTATGATAGAGGCATTTTACAGTTATTTTCTTTTTAAAATTGTTTTACAAATTATCAGTAACAACAGTTTTTTACCTTTGGAATTGTATTAATGTTCTCTACACACTCAAGCTTTCATACAGAGGCAAAATCACATTTGATAATCCACTCACTGATCTAAGGATAATCCCTCACAGTCGCTCTAGATCTAGAGGAGAATGACATTAAAGATCTAAATCTGTGAAGAAATTCACAAGAACAACAAAATGGAACGAAATTAAGTTGCACACTAAAAAAGTGTTAATAGGATAGCTTAAGAAACTCTTGTTTTGTACATAAGACAGACAAAATCCTTCTTTCAAACACATAATTGATTGAAATAAAAAAATCAATTTTGGGTAAATTTAAACGCTTAGTTGTCATAGGTTTAAGTTTTAAAAAAATGTACAATATTTGTTTTTTAGTGTCTACTGCAAGTGGAAGAATGAAAGATTATTAGGACTGAATGGTCAGGACCAAGAATTTTATATTGTAGATATTTGCGCGTATATAGTTCAGGGACCTCCAATAAAATTTCTAAGAAACCATTTTGGGAACCATTGGCTTCTCGTGTTCACTCTAGAGAGGACTTAACACACATTCTCTGTGCTAAATACACGTGTAGGTCAAGTCCTAATTAAAACTGTCCATCTCAGTCACATCAGTCAACACATACACACACATCTGCCCACATCGTCACACACAAATTTGACAGCAATTAATGAGACACAAGAAGATTATGAAACACGTCACGTGACCTCGCGCTAGCATTAAAGGTTTTAGATACAAGTAGATGCAAGTGTGTGTTTGTAGCTGGGGGGGGGGCACTCTGTCACAAAAATAAGTAAGTTTTATTCTAGACTAGGACGTACAAACTACAATGTTTATTATCAATGTGTGTGTGTGTATTGATGGTGTCGTAGTGATACATCTCTGAGAACTCGCAACATTTCTAATGGACTTCAGTCTCGTACAGATTTACTCGCGTTTTTTTTTTCAGTAAAAACATGAATTCCACAAACAGCCTCTATATAGGTTTGACGTTGGCTGTGGCTGTGTAGGTGGTTGGATCGCTTTTGTTAATTTTTGCAGATGGCTTCCATGTCTCGCATGCATAGGTTGCTGTTGGTATGACGCTTGTGTGTAGTACTATTACTGTTGGAAGGAAGAATAATAAGAGGAAACGATTTCAATGAACCAGAAATAGGGGGGGGATGATTTTTAATTCAGGGATCTATGTAGTGACTGATTTGTTTGTATCTGTGTGTCAGATGTTCCATTAGAAGAGCCCAAACCTGTTGGGGGGGGGCGTGTGCAGGCCAACGAGTCCTCAAGATTGTACTTTCTTACGTCAGAACCAGTGGCGTAGCATCCATGGCGCGAAGGGGTTCAATGGACACGAGCCCACAAACCTTAGGGGCCATTTGAAATTGTGATGTAGAGTTGTGCATTGAACTTGGAACCCTAAGAGCTCCCTCTTACAGGCCTTGATGAACGGCGCTCACCTCGCATACGCCGTTCTGTCTGGCGGGGAGGGGGGACTTAGGGTTAAACTCAACTTAAGGGGCCCAATGCATGTCGCGTAGCTACCAAGATGCAAAGGGACTCATTGCGCTTTGGTCCATAACTAACAACCAAATGTGGCCAACATGACCTCTAATGTATGACACCAAAGAAGGAAAAAAAAATTAAACTTTAAAATAAACTTCCTCCAATATCCTAAACTAGTCGACCGGCGCCTAGCATACGCCACTATTTTGAGGGGGCAGCCTTAGGCCAATGCAATATATGTGACCGCAGTGGTCCCCGAACTTTCATAGGACCCGCATTTTCATAGAATCCGCTCTAATTCAAGGTGTATAAATTATTAAATTAAACCATTTTATAACTTGAAACAGATTTCCCGTGACCTCCAGTCAATTTACCAGGAACTTCTAGATATTCCCGAAATTGCAATATATACGAAAAAGTCCTTAAAATATACGGAAATATATAGACAAAAATTGTCATTTTGTCTGGTGTCATTCAATATGAAAAACGTCAATCCTACGCGCGATGAATAAAAACGGCATTTTGCATTAGCCGTAATTGTGTAATCTGGTGAAAGAAGCTTCTCTAGCCTTAAACTAATGAAGAATTACTTGAGGTCAACAATTCTCAAAGATAGATTGAAACATTTGGTAATTCTTGCTATTGAGCGTGATCAATGTAGAAAACAGAATTATTATGATATACTCTATGACTTTTCTACACGCAAGGCTCGTAAAGTAATTCTACACTTCTCTATCCTTGTGAAGTACAGATTTCAACTATTTCAAAATTATTCTAAGGTTTCTTAAAAAAAAATATACTTCAATTTATTTTGTCTTTCTGCGAACACCCACAGAGAAATACGCGTACACATACATAACACAATCCAAATGAAAGACAACTCTGTTTCCCTCATTCCCATGCGCAACTAGTTTGTATAAAGACGTTTTCTAAACATTGTTACAAAGTGCCTGTTATTTCTCACTTTGCCTGCGACAGTTTCTTCATTGAAGAGGCGATGGATAAAACAAAATATTAAAGAAGTTTCTAAGGCACAAGTTGACTTCACTTGATGTTCTTTCCAGTGAGCGAGAAACAGCCAAAAATAAGAAATAGACGCAGTGATTTTTGCTTACTGGTTAAGCGCTCGGCTTCTGAATCTGGGGTCCTGGTTTCGAATCTCGGTGAAGACTGGGATTTTAAATTTCGGGATTCTTATAGGGCACCCTTAAGTCCATCCAACTCTAATGAGTACCTGACTTTAGTTGGGGAAAGTAAAGGCGGTTGGTCTTTGTGCTGGCCCTGCTCGTTTACCTTTGGCCACAGAAACAAATGACCTTAACATAAGCTGCCCTATAGATTGCAAGGCAGTTTCGAAAAGTATTTGAAGATTTAGAAACAAAATATTCCGATGTATCCGTTGGTTTAGCATGACAGGAATATAAAATCTCAAGAAAGAAATTTGTATGTTCCTTGAAGGATTGTCGCACCTAGTGAATTAGTTGTATAGTAAAAATATTCTCTATTTAATAGCACCGCTTTCGTCTATTTTGATGACGTCATTTACTATTGTGTTATTTGTGTGCAGTAGGAGATCCCCCCTTGTCGCCTCGTCATTATTTTTTATGACGTATATTGTCTTAGCTCGTCTGGTACATTCACGCCATGTTGTTAGACTTGAGGCAAGCTGTATTTTGGTCAGCTCTTGATTTCCTCCTTGGATCTGGTATTGGATAGCCTTCTCGTTGTCCTTGGTAGATATTCTTAAAGGATTATCTTGACCCCTGTTTAGGGTGAATTTTATTTCATATTGTATAGTTAATTTTTATTTGGATTAGATCGTATTCATATTTTGTAATTATTCTGGAAGATGAGAAGAGAATCTGTTCTTGATCTTTATCGAGGGTTTTAGTCTCAGTGTCAAGTCTTGGTCTCAGGTTTCAGTGGCTTTAGATTATAGGGCTCAGGTTTTCATCTCAGGTTTTCTGTCTTTTTCCAGATTCTAGACTGCGAGAGGCTATATCCAGACCTGGTGGTGTTTTGTGAAGTTGTAAGTTTTGGATGCTACTATAAGCTTTTACTTATGGACCGTATGTGAACAGTTTATTGGTTGGCATATAGATCTACGTGTATTGCCAGTTGTTGTCTTGAAAGATTGTCACTGTGTGGACAATATTACAGAACCTTATAAGTTAAGGTGAATTATTCTTGTTTACTTTCAAATACTTAAGTATTTACTAGAATCTTACTATAAGTATTGATTTTGCATACCATATGTACTTATATTTCTTTATCATTATTGTTGATCATGTATCAATTTTTCATTGCAGAAATATCATTAGATTTAATTCATATTTTAATTTAAATCATCATACACCTCGTTTATTGTTTTATGTACAACTGGGTGTGTATGGTGCTGACTGTCGGGCTGAACTTGGGCCTAAACTTTTACAAGTTTTAACGTATTTATAATATAAAACACTCATTTGTCATTCAAAATTAATGAAATACCTAGACACATTGAACTAAGACCTGACAAGGACTGTGACTTTGTTACTAATAATTCTAATGAAGAGTGGAAAGCAGACATCATGTTTTCATGATAAGTATTGCAATGGGTTGTTTGCATATGAAATCTATGGCCTCCATCAGTCGTGAAGCGACTATGGATCATCTCGGTGAGATGAATGCCTGGGCATTAACTGTGGTGGGAACGATGTCTCCCCCACATCAGTTCCCCCCTCTCCACGCAGCTGATGTATCCAAAGGAACGGCAGTGCCGATACAGTTTGGGGTCAGCGGTGTCGCAGGCTCTGCTAGCGTGTAGCACTGGGAGCTGCAAACTGCCTTAGGGTCGCCAGCTCCTGATTTTTCCTCCCGAAGCATTTCCAATGGTATAGCTGCAAGGCAACAGAGGTTTGAATTCAGAGTTTACCTTCTCCTAGGTGGGTAGCCAACCATGGCTAACAAGCCCCTCCTGCCCGAAGCTTACTGGTTAAGGCACCAGTTACTTGCCTTTGCCCCTTCTCATGTTAGTGAGAACAGTTCCAGTTTTTGATACCATCAGCTTACAACTTAGCGCAGAAGCAGATTCAACTCCAGAGGACATACCTCCAAGAAAATAATGACATGAAAGAGAAGCTCCAGTCAGTACTTTCGCAAAAGTTTGATGGGTGCTAGAAGCTGTATTTCCATACTTAAAAACCTTTATTCCTAAATTATTCACAGATGTATTTGAACCCAAATAATGTGAAAATTTAGGAATAAAGGTTTTTGTGTGTAATCACAGGTCGGTGATGAATGACTGGTGCACAAACTAGTTTCACTGTTCGAGACATTACGCTCGGATGAAAGCAGTTCAATACTTCACATTAAATACAGCTGTACATTTGTGTTGAAATGTTGTGATGTAAAAAGACAATAGCAAATTTAAAAAAAAGTAAAATTGTTTTCAGAAATGCTTGTGTTGTAATTCCTCAATTAGGAGTGTGAAAAATTAAAATTAAATGTATAACACAGTATGTATGTGAATTAAAAGACATTATACACATTAAGCTATACACAGTAAGCTATACACATTAAGCTATACACAGTAAGCTGTACACAGTAAGCTATACACAGTAAGCTATCGTATTTTTCTTTGTTGTAAATACGTACATACATACATTTTTTTTACGCGGCCCTCGATACAAAAAAGGTAGACCACCCCTGCTCTGAAACCATGTTCTCTTTTCGTAGCCTACAACATGACTGAAATCATCCTTTTGACTGATAGTGATATGAAGTGTAAGGTCCAGCTGACTGGCGTAGACAATGTTGCCTTTGATGGACAGAAAGAAACATTTGAAAATGTCTCCACTGAAATCAAAAAGGGTAAGTGTTCTCAAACTTCGTTTCAGTGAAATGCTTTGAGTTGTAACTATTTGTAGTTTGAAACTTTCTGTCTCTACACAAATGACAGAAGAAACGAGACGACACTTGACACCAGCCAGTGAAGAGGTGGCTCAAGATCACTCAGAGGATCTCAACCTGTTCTATTGCGGCTTATCCTGGTGTCGACCTCATTGGATGCAGGTAATAATTCTATCTATCTATCTATCTATCTATCTATCTATCTATCTATCTATCTATCTATCTATCTATCTATCTATCTATCTATCTATCTACCTACCTACCTACCTGCCTGCCCACCTGCCTGCTTGCCTACCTATGTATCTATGTATCTATCTATTAACCACACCAATAAAGAATACTTCCAATTAATTCAGATTTTTAGCTGACGTTGACCTACTTATTTCTACCTCAATGCTGACAACACATATTCACACACATATAACTTGTTTATTTCGACAATATAAATAAAATACAGTCACAGTTCTGGCAAATATATCTACTATGTTTGTTTGCAAGTTACGATTTCTTAAATTGTTGTAGATGTGCATGAAATTTTGTACGCAGGCTCCCTTTACCTAAGAGCACGATTTGATATCTAACAAATATACCCAAACAAAACCAAGATATATCTAGTCTTTTTTTTTCGATTTAGAATGATACTTTTTAACACTGTTAGAATTTTAAAAAAAATGCATGGTGAAAAGCATTAAAAAGATAGAGCTTGATCTATTGTCATTTCGCTACATTCAAATGAAATCAAACAACCCATTAACCCCCACTATTTATTACTGCATTAAATATATTTTTTCTATTAAATATCAATTTCTATTGGTCAAACTAAGACATTGCAAAAATATTTTTTGGAAAATTCCATATAGTAAAGATTCCGTGAGATGTACACTGGCTGTGTACGCTAGCAGGAAGTGGCCCCGTGAGGAAAACTAAATAAAAAAAAATATTTGTTTTTCTTACAATCTAAAACACAAAATCAAGCATTTGAACGCTAAACAGTATATGTTTAAAAGTTTTATTGACTATAAAATTATAACAATATAGTAAAAGAAAAGCATGAAATGTAGAGCATTATCTGGTACTACCCAGTACTATACAGGTATATCTTTACAACAACAAATAATAATTATAGGGTAGTGACATATTCATAGATCATGTTCATAAAAAAAGATTGTAATTATTGAAGTGCAGTTGAACCAAACACACCGCAACATCCACGGTATACTCAAAAAGCTTATCAGTTATGTAGTGGTCATAAATTCCACTTTTTTCTAATTCTTTTCATTGGGTCGCAGTCATCATTTGGCATATTTCAAGTTTGTTGGCTTTGAAAAAGTCTATAGAATCAATTCCATTGTTATAAATAATTAGCTATAAATGAGTTAATAAATGATAAATATACTATACATAATAAATAATGGTATCCTACTCTTCGAGGCAAGCATAATATGCTATGATATAGCACAAGGACCTAATGACAAATTGTATGATTCTAATGTCACTGACACCCAATCATATTTATGTCTAATACATTTGTTTACTATCAGGTTCTCATCTTGATTCTAAATGTTAACTTTGTGAACTGTTGATATTTACTTGCGACCCTAAAAAATAATATAAATATTTATAAGTATTATTAGTACATCAATGACATCATAATTTGCTAAAGTATCAAATATTATTCTAAGCAATCAGTTAAAATACTGTAGCCCAAGACAAACTGCTTCAAGTAAAACAAAACAAAACAATAATTCTAGATCAAAAATTATTATAATATTGTTTTTTTTTCTTCAAATAATAACCTTATAATCATCATAATTAGTTCTATAATTTGCAATTATAAGGGAATATATTGTATATAGCAATATATCCTTTGATCTGCTGGATCGTTGGGGCACTACACAAGATCTGTCAACCTTCTTTCTCCATTATTATCTCTCTTTTGTCTTTGATTTAGTTTCATTCGGATGTTCTTTCTGAAAATATTGAAGCCTGCCTGAGTGGATAACTTCGAGGGCCGATTTTGAGTTTGTGTTTCCACACAAACTGTTTTTTGTAACCTTGTTTAACTTGATGTTTTGTTAGGTACAATATATAATTGTTTAAAGAATGAGCTTGATGGTAGAATGCGCGAGGAAGATATAGTGTTAACAATTAGTTAAGAGGACTAAACCCAACAAATGTAGCCATATCTGTGAATACTGAAGTATTAGTTTCATTTGTTGCTATTAAACAAAATAATGAATTACCAGCAATTAATTATTGTCTAATTGGTTACTTTTTTTTTTATTGATTCATGTCTTTTCTATGTGGCTCCTTCAGTCCTAGGGCTAGCTTTTTTTTTTCTTTCTCTTGCTAACGCTTGCAGACATCTCTGTAGGCGGCCCTTGAGTCTGACTTCCCCTGCAAGCTCAGCGTATAGGATGTCTTTAGGGATTCTACCATCTGGCATGCGAGTGACATGACCGAGCCAGCGTAGTTTTCTCTGTTGAAAGATGGCATAGATGCTGTGCATATTGGACCGTTTCAAAACTTCCTGGTTGCTGACACGATCCCTCCAGCAGATGCACATTATGCGTCGCATTCAGCATAGCTAGAAGGTATTTAATCTTTGTTCTTGACGCATGTAAGTTGCCCAGCTCTCACTGCCTTAAAGAAGTGTGCTCATAACGCAGGCATTGTAGATTAGGATTTTTTTTCCCACACGCGCTTGGAGAGTTTTGCCATTTCTGCTGAAGACTTTCTTATTCTTTTTGTCAGATCAGTGTCTAAATCTAGGTTGCTGGCTATTGTTGTACCCAAATATCTGAATTCCTGCACCACCGTAAGAGTGTGATTTTCAATATGTATCGCTGGTATTTCTGGAACATCTTATGCCAGGATTTCGGTCTTGGAGAGGCTTATTGTAAGGCTAAACTCTTGACAAGCAGTTGCCATAGCATTCACAAGCCTCTGCAATCCTTCTTGTAAATGAGATATGAGTGCAGTTCCCTAATCAAGATGCGCCGTCTCTTTGTTTTGGCTTTAAGGCGTGCCTGGTTAAATAGTTTTCCATCGGATCTGCTCTGGATATATACGCCATCTTTCAGGGATTTAAAAGCGCTGGTGAGTACCACTATAAAGAAGATGCTGAAGTGTTGGAGCCAGAACACATCCTTGTTTTACTCCGCTCTTGATGGAGAATGGCCTAGAGGCGGAGCTGTCAAACTGTACGGTGCCCTGCATGTTTTCATGAAAAGCTGACTCTAGTTTCCGTAGCTTGTTTGGACTCTAATACGGCAAACAAGCCGGTTCTGCTGACAAGCTCAAACACATTGAAAGCTATAAAGAGGGACTGCTTTTGTTCTCTGCTTTTCTCCTGTAGCTGCCGTAGGGAGAAGATCATATCTGTTGTGGATCTACCGGCCCTAAACTCGTTCTGCCAAGATCTATTCCTTGCTCCCAGCACAAACTAAGCAGTTCATGGAGTGGTTTGATTAAGGCATGCTTTCCAGCCTGAATGATCTCTGCAGGAATGCCATCTCCTCTGGGTGCTGTCCCATGTGCAAGCATGTCAATAGCTACGCTCAGCTCCTTTACTGAGGGCGTTTCATCTAATTCCGTCAAAACTGGAAGTGATGGGAAGTTGGAAACAGCATTTGGTGAGATGGCGTTTTCAATCGGGTAGAGTTCTGCATATTGCTCTACCCATCGCTCCGTTTGCAGCGCACGATCACTGATGATTAAGCCA
This sequence comes from Biomphalaria sudanica, assembly GCA_036873155.1. Taxonomy (NCBI): domain Eukaryota; kingdom Metazoa; phylum Mollusca; class Gastropoda; family Planorbidae; genus Biomphalaria; species Biomphalaria sudanica. The sequence goes on from JAZGLO010004311.1 coordinate 42,316, forward strand.
TCTTTTGACTTGAGCGGAGCACACTTGCTGGTGTGAGGTCCAAAGGCTTTTCTCATGACCTCGTATAATCCTCATATGTTACCACAGTCGGCACAAGATTTGATGTTTTAACATAGGTCCTGCCAGTATTTGTTAGCACACTGTTTTGCTATTCTTTGGGCATCGTTTCGAGTAGATCTGAGCGCTTGTAAGTTGATTGGGGTGGGCTCCTACTTGTCGTTTTAATTTAAACTCTAAGCACCCATTAGAGCAGACAGGCTGTGGCGGATCAGCCACTTATCTATGTCAATGAATAATTGTGCGAAATTTCAGCTTGATCCGAGAATGCGTGTGGTAGAAATAACGTGTACACACTTTTGACCAGACAGACAGACAGACAGACTGAGTTGATATACTTTTTTAAAACGACAATTTCTTTTTTTATACAGCTGAACAGCCATTTTAACTAATAACTAATGAATGATAGGTTAAAATATTGTGTAGATCAAATTTAATTTTTCAAGATAATACTTCGAAAATAATAATGTGTGGCCAATCAGCTAGTCATTTCCCAAAAATATACACCGTTAAACTTCTAAGAACATCATTGGAGCCATGAACTTTGTTCCCATTGCAGAAATGTAAGACTATGGAATGTTTCACGGTCTCCTTCAGTCTGACAGGAATTGTCACATCAGCTTTAAATATTTACATGAATTCACAGGTAAGTTGAATTGTCACACCAGCTTTAAATATTTACATGAATTCACAGGTTAAATAACATATCAACATAAGGTCAGTGGAAATCTTGCATAACTGGTGAGATTGAATTAATTGATGAATGACCTACAAACTAGGAGCTTAGGAAATGACCAATCTGTCATTCGTGGCCACTTGTTCTTTCCTTTAGTCAAGTGTCTAGAGGGCATGTAACACACTTTCGTATTTACAAGAAATAGTTGAAAAGATGAAAAAGAAATACTAACAATTTAATATAAAAAAAAAAACCCTTAAAGCCAATACACCAAAGCCTTTTGGACAACAAAATATTTCTTACTGTTACTCTAGCTCTATTAGATATTTAATTACACGAATAATCCAAACTCATTGATACTATTACACTTAATATATGTGTTTATTAAATAGTATTTTTTGTGTGTTTTCTTGTAACTTGGTGACAATAAAACTTGAAAGGACTCTCTACAAGTAACCATTTCCCCATACATTTCACTGGGCAGCGAATTTTAGTATCTGGTACCGTACGCTCCATTGGACCAGTCGCTTTTAAACACGCGTTCAACCGTGACAAACCAAGACGGTCAACTGCGATGACTGCCGAAGTTTCAAGAAACATCTAAAGTGAATGCCAGTCAAGCCGGGTGTAGTCATCAGATCAATCAGAATGGTCGGGCGGCTGTAGAATATTTGTATTATTACACAAATATCAAACTAATGTTTATGTTACATTTACTTTTCTTGATTAGATAAGACTATATTCCATGTGTCAGAGTCGTGGAGAACTGTTGTTATTCTTACATTAGGACTTGGGATAGCTTGCATAAATTGTATTATGAATGAATTTTTTACACGACTTGTTTAAACCAACATCCGCCAAAATAAAAGCGTCTAAGTAGGGGCATGAATGGAATTGAATGAGTCAGTGAACATTGAGGCGAATAGATTGTGATGTATTGATTGTGATATATTGATTGGGATGTATTTATTGTGAGAGAATTAATTCTTTGTGTCCCGTATTGTCAGATCACTACCCTAGAGAGACAGTTTAATTTCAGTAGCTCACTGAGTGGTCTGCTCATGTCCTGCAATGATTTCGGCTATCTTCTGACCATATTATTTCTAAGCTACTACGCCAGACAAGTCCACGTGCCCAGAGCTCTGGCACTGTCCACTCTACTTTACGGAGTTTCTGGATTGTTGTGCACAGTTCCTTTCTTTGGCACCAGAGCAAGTTTGCCATCTCCTCCAACAGAGCAAGCAAATACAACGAGTAAGTGTGAAGACTTTGTGTGTGTGTGTGTGTGTGTGTGTGACGCCAGTGGCGTAGCTAGGATGGCGAGAGGATGGGGGACAATTTGAAGATCCCCCGGGCACCACTTGAGGGGGCCCCCAAATGAGTGTTCGAAATTTGTTTTTAAAATAATTAAATATTACGTCACTGTCATGTAATCTTGCTTTTCACGTTGTTATATAGCTTAGTGACCCTGATGTATGTATTCCACACACTTTCCTTTCGGGGTTACTCTCAATTTCAAGGAGTAACTTTCCTAGTGCTGACTAGAACCGTTTGACTCTCAGGAAGTAACTTGGTATATAGGGTAGTTTATTTCATCATCCTTATCATTTAAGAAGAAACCTGATAAGAGCACTGAAAACATAGAAGACCATGAACGTGTCGAAGATAAGTTTCACTATTCAGATGATTCAAGAAGTGAAAATGTCTCTTGCTGAGTGTCACAGCCTGGTTTTTGTTGTAGGCGTGATGACGCGAATGTCTCTGTGTTGTAGATACCTCTACAATGCTCTTTACTAATAACTAAGTACTTTCACACACGCACTAGATTTGCCAGTGCGTGAGAACACTAATATACTGAACTCTTTGACCACAATACTTATAATAATTAATGGACTCACTTGTAGCAGACATGGTTTTTATTCACATTAAATATATAAATATAAAGATATTGGCGACTTCAGCCATCACAAAATACATCCAAGAAAATTAGTCCTGAATACAAATCAATTCAATGACACTCTACTTGTACATTAATATCCAAAACACTCCTCTCTTACCAGAGTCTAAAAATCAACTGCTGTCCACCTCGTAGTCAACTTCCGACCAAAAAACAAAATCTCGTGCGAACAAGCACGGAATGGTTCAGTGATTACTAGTCACAAAATATTACAGGGGTTCTAAAACTGACGTGACACTGAGAGAAGTAGTGCTGAAGAAACTCCAGAGGAATACCTTGCAAAAACAAATTCAAGCTTACATGGTCACAACGAAAAACTGAATTCACCCAATCCTGGGGACTTCCATGCATCTTTGAAATTTCTTGCAGATTTTGATAAAGTTACGAAATATCACTTAAATAGAATCGAATATGGGAAGACACATTATTTGTCACCAGAAATTCAAAATGCGTTCATAAACTTGATGGGCAATAAAGTTAGGGAATCAATTGTCGGGAAAATCAAGCAAGTTTAATACTTTTTTCTGATGCTTGATTCCACCCCAGATGTTTCTCATCAAGAACAAATGTCCCCAATAGTTCGTTACTTGGATGTTAAAAATTTGGAAATAAAAGAGTCATTCATTGGTTACCTTGAAATTTTGGAACCTGATGGACAACATTAGGAAGAACTTGTTCAGAAAAGACATTGGACTGGACGTTGATCTGTTCAGAGGTTAACTGCCACACATGAAGTGGCCGTCTGTCTGCTTTGCAAAAACGTCTCTTACACATAAATCTAAAGACAACATTTCTGAACTGTGATAATCACTCTCTAAACCTGCCAGCTCTTCATTCTGCTGCGATAGATCTAGCAATTGTCACCTTTTTTTGAACTGTACATGAATTTATCAACTTTTTTCCCCATTCACCACAGAGATGGGCCAAACTAAAAGAAGCTGGAGCCTGGAGTTTAATACAAGGTGATCCGCAAGAGAAAAATCATCAAGCTGTTGGAGAAACTCTCTGAACCAACAATTGAAAGAATTGACACTAGAAGCAGCGCACAGAATCTTCTTCATGCAGTGGAAAGTTATAAATTGTTTACTTATCTGCAATTCTTTTCAAATCTCCTGGGCCCACTTAATTTAGTTCAGAAGAAACTACAAAAGTCTGGACTGCACATACGGGAAGCTGCTGAAGAAATTAAAACCCTTTCATGCTTTCTGCAAAATGATGAGAAACGGACGAAGCTGATCACCCAATCCATCAAGAAAGCAAAAAAGGGTAGTGAATGCTATGGATTTCCTTTAATCAAAACAACCAGAAGAAAGAAAAGACTTGATGGGGAGTTCTGATGTAGTACTGTGAATAGAACTGCAATTCAAATGTGTTGCGACAGAAGTCTTGATCAGACTTCATATGGAGACAGATTCCAAAGGCTGGAAAACCATGTGGACACCTTTGGGTTTCTTCTTAAACCAAGACACCTCTTGGAGTCAATGGATGATGACACGCTGATGAAAAACTGTGTTACTTTTTCCTATCCAATCGCTTGTTCAATGATGTCATTGATGCACGAGCACTTTTCATCAACAAACCAGTGCTGGCTTCATATGGTAAAAACCTCAATACGAGAACTGCTAACTGTGAAAATGCAAGGGTCCCCAAAGAGGTCGATCCCCCGGGCCCCAAATACCTAGCTACGCCCCTGTGTGACTCTCTATGTTTAACTGAGCTCAAGATATTGCTCAGCACGTTCTAGGCTAAACTTAAACTCATAGCAAGTAGACTAGTACATAGCAAGTAGAATTGTACATAGCAAGTAGAATTGTACATAGCCTATAGACTTGTACATAGCAAGTAGAATTGAACCCAACGCTTCCATTTTCCAGCCAGCCATGTGTCCATTCCTCTTTGTACTAATACCACTACACAAGAGAGGAACTGTCTGTCCACCAATAAGACCATATTCGATGTGTCCGAGTCGTGGAGAACTGTTGCTATTCTTACATTAGGACTTGGGATGACTCTGCAAGGTGTGGCCAAGTCTCCTAGACAACCTTTCATAGGAACTTACGTGGATGATAATGTTGCTAAGACCAAAACGTCCATGTATTTAGGTAAGTGATCTCTTCACCAACTCGCTCTTGAGTGCAATACTATTACATAAGAGAGAGAACCTCGCTCTAACTATTCCACAAGCGGGGTCGTGGTGGCCGAACCGTAAGATCTCGAGTTCAAATCTCGACTGGGAACTTTGGGAATTTTAGTCCACCGTGGAGTCCAGCTCACTCTAATGCTAGTTTGGGAAAGTGGCTGGTCGTTGTACTGGGCAGATGACACTTACGCTTTGAATAGGCCCTTATATTTACAGTGACACACACACACACACGCTTTCGTACTGGTGTTCTGTGATCTTTGTAAAACACATTTGATAATCACACCTTATCACACTGGTCATAAATTAGCTCTCACGTGCACCCTTACGTCTGTAATATATAAGATAAGATCTAGAGTACAAATATATTTACGATCTGGAGCTAGATCTGGTGTATAGAAATAAACATACTGGAACTAGAGAATGTTACGTTCCAAACATTGAACAGCTAGGGGGGGGGGGCTTTATTAAAAGCTTTTTCACAATGACCGTATATGTGTCTGAATGTCTTTCTAGATGTATGTTATTAATGAAGCCATTATGTTTGTAGGTATAATGGTTGGGCTTTCAATATCTGGACCAGCGATTGCTTTTACTTTAGGTGGACTCTTCAGTCGGCTCTATATAACATTAGAAGGTAAGTCTTCTTAGAGGCTTCTATTTATCTTGCGACTCCAAAGTCAAACTTGCTCAAAGAGTTTCTCGAGTCTCAGAACGGGAATTATGCAGTGTCTTATTACAAGGCTTCTATCCACTCACTCTGTCTGGCCAAACGTTTGTACAATCTCGGATCAATCTGAAATTTCGCACAATTATTTCTTTGAACTGACAACACAGGAATAAAAAAATAATAATTAACCAATTAGTTACAAAAACTATTGGTAATACTTTTGTTTGCTATCTCATACAGGGGAATGAAAGGGTGGTGGTATAAGCTGAATTAGTCCCCTTTAAATTAGGCAATAAATGTATAAGGACAGACTTTGTTTCCGAAGCATGTTTATGAATTACTAGCTATCTATTTTCAGATTTAGACCTACGGAAAAAAAAACAATAACATTATTTATCAGCAATGATTTTTTGTTGTCCTCCAGAAACAACACTGTCACCGAGAGATCCCAGATGGCTTGGGGCTTGGTGGTTGGGCTTTCTTGTCTTTGGCTTATGTGGACTTGTGGTGGGAATACCATTGGTATTTTTCCCTAGACGTCTAGTAGACAAACAAGAGAGACCAGAAGTCAAGAGTCCAAAGTCAAAGAGACTAGTTCACGATCTGAAAGGTAAAACATCTAACATTACACATGACATCAATCAAACATGACATACTCTCATGACACATGACGTCAATCAAACATGACACATAACATAAATCAAACATGACATACACACATGACGTCAATAAAACATGACACATGACATCAATCTAACATCACACACACACACACGTCTTTGCTGGAACAAATATTTTAGTCAATGAGTTACTTTTTCTTGTTTGTACACAGATTTCTATGAGACGCCAATTCAGGTGTTGAGTTATTTCTCACATTGAGTGGACGTCATTGTCAATTACTAAACAAAACAAATAACCAAATGTTTATATTAATTAGTACGTAATGAATACATTTTGTTTTAAATAGAAATGTACTAAGGTAACAGGAGGTAAGCATTGCGACTGTGGCATAGCTAGGGTGGCGGGAGAAGGGGGGATAATTTGAAGATCCTATGACCCCCACTTGAAGGGGGCCCCCCAAATGAGTGTCCGAAATTAGTTTTTAAATTAATTAAATATTTCGTCACGGTCATGTAATCTTGCTTTTCACGTTGTTATAAAAGTCAGTGATGTTTTCCACACAAATTATTAACACTTTCCGTGCGGGGTTACTCTCAATTTCAAGGAGTAGCTTCCCTATAATCAAATAGTGCTGACTAGAGCCGTGTTACTCTCAGGAAGTAACTTGGTATATATGGTAGTTTATTTCCACATCTTTATCATGTAAGAAGAAACCTGATTAGAGCATTGAAAACAAAGAAGACCATAAACGTGTCGAAGAAAAGTTTCACTATTCGGATGATTCATACAAAGATACAGCAGTCGAATAAGTGAAAATGTCTCTTGATGAAGGTATTAGTGCTGAAGAGACTCCAGGGAAATACTTTTTACAACAGCCAGAGAAAACATTTAAGTGATACAGATGATGAGTCAAGTCATGGTCTTCCAAAATCACTTTCTCCAGAAGTGGAAAAAGCTGTAATTAAGTACATATATTTAGGATATATCCAGCCTGAAATTTTATCTGAGGAACTGCGAGCAAAGTTCTGTTAAAAGGTACCGTAGCTTATGTCGAATGTCAAAATGCAAGGGGCCCCCAAAGAGGTCAATCCACCCGGGCCCCCATATCCCTAGCCACGTCTCTGCATTGCGTTAAAAATGTCACGTTGAAAACATGACATGGAAATCACCAGATAAAATCAAGAATTTCTATTTATAATCATCAATCCATGAGTGTGTGTTCTTCTAAAACTGATGATTACGTTTGTTGCCCAGCTCTTAGGGCCATCCTAAAGAGGCGATGTCATTTAACTTTATGTCAGAGTAGGATCAGACCACACGTACTGACCAGACTTGAATGCAAGCGTAGGATCAGACCACACGAACTGGATATGATACTGACATGGGTAAGGGACATTGGAAAAATACTGCTTCAAATGGAGCGATGGATAGAGCACTATGCAAAACTCTACCCGATTGAAAATACTTATCTCGCAAAACGTTATGTCCAACAACTTTCCGTCACTTCCAATTTTAAATGAATTAGACAAAAAGTCCTCCGTAAAGGAGCTGAGCGTAGCTATTGACATGCTTGCACACGGAAAAGCACCCGAAAGAGATGGTATTCCTGCAGAAGTCATTCAGGCTGGAAAGCATGCCCTAATCAAGCCACTCCATGAACTGCGAAGGAATGGTCCCCAAGGAATTGAAAGATGCCAACATAGTAACAATTTATAAAATAAAGGTGACCGCTACGATTGTAACAGACATAGAAGCATTTCACTGCTTAGCATAGTTAGGAAGGCTTTTGCCATAGTAATACTGAAACGGTTGCAGATCAGAAAGAGTTCACCCAGAATCGCAGTGTGGCTTTAGGGCCGTTATATCCACAACAGATATGATCTTCACCTAGGGCAGCTACAGGAGAAAAGTAGAGAACAAAAGCAGTCACTCTTTATAGCTTTTATTGACTTGACCAACGCGTTTGACCTTGTCAGCAGAAGCGACACATATTGAAAATCACATACTTACTTACACACGTACATTGACCTACTTGGGTACAACAATAGACAGCAACTTAGATTTAGACACTGATCTGACAAAAAGAATAGGACAGGCTTCTGCAGCAATTCCAAAACTCTCCAAGCGCGTGTGGGAAAATACCAAATTGACTACAGCAACCAAAATCGTAGTCTACAATGCCTGTGTTCTGAGCACACTTTTTTATGGCATTGAGAGGTGGCAACTTACATGACTTACATACTTTCACTTACGCTGACTGCGAGGCATAATGTGTATCTCCTGGAGGGATCTTGTCATCAAACAGGACGTTTGAAAATGCCCAATATTCACAACATCTTTGCTCTTCTGACACAAACAAAACTACGCTGGCTCGGTCATGTCACTCGCATGCCAGATGGAAGAATCCATAAGGACATCATATACGTTGAGTTTGGGGAGGGAGTCAGACCCAAGGGCCGCCCATGACTAACCTACATAGATGGAGGCATAAACGAAAGTATGTGGGAGGAGAAAGCCCAAAAAAACCGGTCATCCATTGTCTCTCGAGACAGAAGCAGGAGGAGTTGCATATAGAAACCATTTGAATTGATTTCTTCCGGCTACGTGTTTTGTTTTTCTATCCAATGTAAACTTTGAATGTACAGGCCATCCAATGCATTCTTTAAGGAAACTGAAGAGTATTTTGAAACCAAAAATATCGTGTTAATAGCTTACATTACATGGTCATTGCTATCGTATGAATTAGGCATGTCAAACTCATTAAGATATATGGGCCACATAAAAATCGTACTGTGACCTGAAGGGCCGCAGCCAAAAATCAGTTGGAAAACATAGCCTACTTGTTTTATTTAAATTAGAAACAATACAATAGAATACAATAATTAATGGAATACCTGTCCCATAGCTAAATTTGTAATACTATTTTGTTCATTAAAAATTACTATGATTAGCCAATTTTTTTTCGTTGTTCTGATGCTTGACATCTTTTCTGGGATACAAGTTTATTAAATATCAGGTTGAAGTTTGTTTGCCAGACACTTTCATCACTGATGACAAATTTTGATCAGATAATCTCGAACAGTGAGATGTTTTGTAGCAAGAAATCTGGCTGCATATTTCCGCAGATCAAAATACCGTTCAGGTAAAGAACTGTAAAATTTTGGCACAGCCACTTCTATATACTTCTGGTTGCAGTTCTATCAGCTCTAGTTGCACATTACCAGCAGCATTTTCAGGAGCAAATGAAATTGGAGATACAAACAACGAAAAATCTTGCTCGTATAAAACGAAGTCACCAAATCCGTCATTGAAAGCATTTACTAACGATTCCAGGTGTAAGACATATTGACCAAATGTTGCAGCCGTATTTAATCTTTTTAGTTCCTGACACGTTCAGAAGTGAACAAGGTTTTCTGTTAATATTTGGTTTATTCACAGTCGTCATTTTGCTTGCTAAATCGACCATCTGCGGACAATGATTATGCCATCACTGGATGTGGCAAAATATGTAGGTCACAGCTGGGGCTGCCTAGCCATGAGAGATACTGCATTCCTCATAATCTTCTTAATAGAAGACTAGCCTTATATATATATATATATATTCACACTAGTTTATAATTTTGCTTGAAAGCACTTCACATCATCACGCAGTTGTGACAATTTTGTCTTTACCTTGAAGTTTCAAATTCAAGTCTTGCAGGTGACCAGTGAGATTAACTACAAATGCCAAATCCTGAACCCATTCGTCAGTTTGGAAATGTTCAACAGGTTCACCTTTCTTGTTCAGAAACAATAACATTTCCAAAAAAAATCTCTTCAATTCTTTACGGCAAGAGAGCCAGTGGACTCCCCCCCCCAAAAAAAAATAAATAAATTGGCAATGATTTAAGCCACGGACACGACTGAAACTGGTAACGACTGAAACTGATCTTAGCACACATGTTGGAAGTGTCATTGCTTCTTGACAAATGATGCACTGGAAATGAGTAAATTTAAAATTAGCATCAGTCTCTTATTTTTGCATTTCTAACCTCATTCATGGTTGGTGTCCCATCCGTGGCTAGACTAGCTAGCTAAAGGTTAATTGTACTGCAATATCTCCTCCTGTTATTTCTCAAAAACATCCTCGCTTGTTGTGGTGTCAGTAAACTAGTGTAAATTGTCAGACAATACTAAATAATCTGAATATACAGGGGGGCTTGGTAGTTACTAAAGAAAATAGAATTACAATATTAATCACTGATTAACTCTAACATATGACTTAATTATAATGTGATTAAAACGCCGTGTTTGACTTGTTGCCTGATGTCAGGAAATATTGAGCAATAAGTTGATGAGAACTGGTCGACGGTCACAAGGGAATCTCATATAGTGGGGCCCCCTTCAGGTGCAAGTCCTTGGGCGGTTGCCCCACTTGCCACCCCATAAGGCCGCCATTCAACAGTAATGTAATTGTGCTTCTTACCAATCATTTTGTTATCTTTTTGTATCAGGTTTAGCTGCAGCGCTACTGAGATTAGGGCTGAACCCAGTCTATATGTGTCTGCTGGTGTCTAATGGTCTCAACATCATGGTAGCCAGTGGAATGATGGCCTTTATGCCTAAATACTTGGAAACACAGTTTAATATTCCGACATGGCAGGCCAATTTGTATTTGGGTAGGTACTTACTTAGACTTAGATCCCAATAACCGCACCGTTCGGGGCATTGGGCGGTAAGCTGTCTCCACAAAGATCTGTCACTAGCAACGTCTGTGGGCCTATAAATGTTTAACAAAATTGAGACCGATCATTATTTGACTAATCATCTTCTGGGCTCCACATAAACATCAACTAATGAGTGGCGGCACTAAACGAATACAATAAAACTTCATGCCCCTTTGTCACCACCCTAGCTGGTGAGAGAGATGGCGCCCCACAGTTTGAGAAACGCTGGCATCATAAATTGAACAACTCACAAAAAAGAACTGACATTAGTCTAAACTCTGAGCAAAACATTTGATGCTGTGTCACGTGTTAATTATGTTTGAATTGAATGTCTTGATGAGATAAACTTGTGACATACGCGGATTTGGAGGTGCCGTAATTATAGTTCAAACCATGAGCGTAGCCAGGATTTTTTTCAAGGGGGGAGGGAGGACTTTTTTCCTGAGCTCCCCAGCAGGGTTCGGGCGGAGCCCCGCCGTCAAGCACTATTTCCGGTATTGAAAGCCAACAAAATCCATATTGTGAGGTATCTACAGTACATTATCCTGCTATTGAAAAGTTTTATTTCAAAAACCTAATCGGCTATTCTTACTTACTTAGATCCTCCCGCGCCGTTCGGCGCATTGGGCGGCAAGCTGCTTCCACAAATATCTGTCATTGGCAATGTCTGAAGCCTCTTTCCACCTGCTCTTAGGACCTCCATGAAAGTGTGGCGTGAAGTTGTACTAGAATGTCCCTGTTTTCGCTGTCCTCGTAATGGCCTCCATATCATCGCAACTCTTATTAAGCGTAATTCATTGTGTTGGAGAACATGTCCTGCAAACCTCATGCGACGATCTGTCACAATCTTACTAAGGGGTCGACTCCAAGTTCGGCATAGGATTTCTTGATTGAGACCCGTTCTCTATAACTGGCTCCTAAAATCTGTCTAAGCCAAAAATTGTAGACTCCCCGCCATTGCCAGCAAAAGGGTTTGAGGGAGCGCTGTGAGCATATACGTTGCATTATCCTGCTATTAAAAAGTTCATAGATTTTAGAGTGTGTAATTTGCTTTCTTAAAATATTGAATAGGTACTTTTTTAGCTTAAACTTGTGACAGGTTGGGGAATGTGACGTGTGTTTGGCGCGTTTAATGTCTAGGGGATGATTATTTTTGAAATTATCACACACCAACCCGTCAGCATATAAATCTGGAGCAGGCACGCAACGAATCAAGCAATGAAAGACAGATACAAAGTTAAAAATGAAGAATATTTATTAACATAAATATTTACATAAAAGAATAAAAAGGGGGAGGGTTTGCATCTATCTCTAATTGATACTAATTTTGATCATCACTCTTGCACTTAATAAGAGAGTATGTCACTTTGTCTTCTGAACTTAGCTGGTTGTCCTGTTGATGTCGCAGCTGGATGTGTCCTGGCTTGAGGTTCTGCAGCTGGAGGTGGCGTTCTAGCGGGTAGATGGACGCCGGTAATACAGTTCTTGTGGAGTCTCAATCCAAAGTTCTGATATCTGTAGTGGGCACAGTAAGGCGGGTGGCCGGCTACCGTGGGAACAAGGGGTACTGCGGGCAGAGCGGATCTGCCGTAAGCAGCGTAGTGAACAGGATATGCCCAGTGAGTTACGAAGTTCAGGCGGAGCTATGACAATGCCAAATAAATTAATCAGGTGATCCAAAGAAATAGTTGGGTAGATCTCAGTAGGCAAGTGCAGTGCTGAATAGCACTAAGCACATAGGCAGACACCTGAGGGAGGCTGTGGATAAACAAAGACAAGTTAGGACATGTCTCTCATGCATCTTATCGATGCCCTCGACAGAGGTGCATTCGTCAGATTGGTAAAATTGCTTTTGAGCACAATGGGGAGATGACAAATGGGATTTGGAAAATAGATGGCTGATAGTAGCGATATAGAAATGTACATAAAAGGGGAAAAAATAAGATAAAATGTACATATAAGGGGAAATAATTAACTCTAATAATCAACACAAGTTGGAAGAGAAAAGGGAGGGGGGAAATGGGCCGTGGTCAGGTGCTTCTTTACATACGACCGTCGGCCGATAACAATGGAGCGCGCTTAGATGGAGAGGGTGTCCGTTCAAGGGGCGCAACTCTCGTTCGAGTAAAATGAGTAAAGGGAGAGATAATTCATATATCTTCTCTAAGCGCAGTATTGGTGCGCTAGGAAAATTATCAAGGCAGTCAGCCGAGATAAAGGAAATAAAATAAGATATACATGGTTGCATCAACGATCAATTGAGCAACGTGGCATTAATAGATTAATGCAATACTCAAATATATACATATGCCATGTTTAGGTTTTCTACTTACGACAGTGAGAAATACACAATGCACTAATTAAATATAAATGAAATAATAAAATACACATGATAATCTTCAGTGAGAAATATACACAAAGTAACTAAAATGGAACTTGTGATTAAGTTCGGCTTACCACCAGGTATTCCTCTAAGAGAAAGAATAAATGATATAGTCCAGACTCGACTGCTCAGCTCAAATGAGAGGGTCTGGCTTGATTTAATTTACCTTAGATATAGGCCTGGAAAATGTGGGCGGAAATGTCCTAGGCTTAAGATTTATCTTACACGTAGGTGAAGTCCGACCAGAGTCGCACCTTGCAGCGTCACGAGGTGTGTTGACCCGAGTAATCTCATGGATCAAAGAGAGACCTGGGAGAGGGGGGAAGAAGAAAGACTGACTCGCATTCCACCCAAGGTGGTGTCCACTGTGGCTGTCAGACATCCTGCGGGTGAGACTGTGTTTATCTTTACCCCGGTCAAGGGAAGATAAATGAAAAGACGCAAAGGTGGCGGACCAAGTCTAGCTCGAAGAGGTAAAGGTGGGGCGGGTGAAGAAAGTGGGGATCGTACAGGGAAATAATTAAAATAAAATAAATAAATAATAGTAAATAATAATTAATGCTGTGATAAGTATGAGTGACTCTGACAGCAAGCTTTGACTTGTCACAAAACCCCCTTTGGCTACGATCTTAGATATTTGAGTGTGTAATTTGCTTTTTTAGCGGCCCCCGCAAGGGGAAAAAGAGTTTTATTAGTTTTGTGTGGCCTGTCTGTCCTATACCCAGTCTAGATTCTAGATCTGGACCTAGTCTAGATTCTGGGTCTATACCTAACTAGTCTAGAAATCTAGATTTAGTCTAGCTCTAGATATATTCTATATCGTCTAGACCTATCAAGTAGATAGAGCGATTATGATCAGGATTAGTAGGCCTACTAGTGGGTAATATATTGGAGTATCTGGGCCTATATAAAACTCACACCTTGCTGGCACACACCTACAATGAAGTCCAGTTTGGAATCGGCTCCTTTGCAGAGCCACCATTATCCCAATGAATGTTAAAAATGATATTACCCAATGGCCTGTCGTGGACAGGGGGCTCTGTACCCATAGTCCATGAAGATTCCACTATGCCACGACCATTACTACGATTGGGTCATCCAATGACTAAGTACAGAGCATCAGGATAATGTCCAGTCAGTTGCTAGAAGCGGCCGAAAGTTCATAGAACAACGTAATATTTCTTCCTATTGTCTGTAGCTACCGCACAAAGTCATCCCCCCTCCCCTACTGAGGGAGCTATTTAATGTCAGGATGTTTTTAATACATGTAAATTTATCGTCAAATATAAAACCATAAAGATTCTCTCCGAACTCATCGAAGAATAGGTATTCGAATCAAGTTGTGAATGACTGTGTCGTACAATGTTCTTCTGTTGCTGTATGGTATTTAAAAATTGTTCTATGCTAGGTTCCATGAATATTGTAGCAGCCTTCATTGGTACAATACTTGGAGGTTGCCTGACAACTAGATTCAAGTTATCCCCCCTGAACTGTTTAAAGTGGGTTCTCCTCAGCAAATGTCTTGGAACTCTGCTCGGGGTGACAGGATTTGTGACTGGATGTAAGCAGCCAGTGTTTCAGTTCCACGCATCTAGCAAGTAGGTGAACCGCTTTTTATATAGGAACATTGACCGACTGATCACCGATTGACTCACTTGCGGAAAAATACAGCCTGTTTACGAAACTCTGAAGCATTTCCTTTCATCTAGAAAGGCATCTCCCTTTTATCTAGCGATTTTCAGAAAATCATTTGTCGATATTTCTAGGACACGTTTCGTTTCTTGGATCAAAACTAGAAAGGATCGGAAGTACTTTTTTCCTTACACACACACACACACACATAGTTCAGTTCTTTTTCAATTAAACTGAGACATTATTAGGCTGTAAAATTTAAATACAGGCTATTAAAAAAAAGACCTGAAACTAGTCTATGAAACAACATATTTACAGTAATTTATTTGACAAGTCTTTTACCAAAGCTAATGCCCAATTGGAAAAAAAAATCCGATCAAATTATGCCAAAAAAATACTTTAAAAAAAAAAACAACAGCTTATATTTAAATGTATCAATTAGTGTTGGATCATCAAGTCATTACATTTGTAATAGATCTAGATTAACGATAATACATCTGTGTGATTAGAAATATTTTTTTTACCAATTGTTTTTGTCTAGTGCAATTTCATGCTTTTAGCATTCTCACTACGCTATGATCCAATCACGTGCCTGTAGGAAAGGGGCAGGGGGAGAAAGAACGGCATATCGCTTTTTAAACGTATTTTTTTTTTAAATAGGGAAAGACCTGAATTAGAACTAGTGAGCTAAAGCCTTCTCAGGCTTCTCAAGCCAACACATTAACAACACTACTAGAGGAGAATCTATGAACATGGAAGATTGTAAAATTTATTGTTACAATTGCATGTTTGTGTTCAATAGCCTCAGACGACAATCTATAAAGCGGACTAATTCAGCTTATACCACCACTTCCGTCAACAAATTCTTTCCATTTTTTTGAGATACCAAAAAAAATAAAATAATTTATTACCGAATAGTTAATTAACTAATTGTTTAATTTTTAAAACTGATTCTTGTGTTGTCAGGTAAAAGAAATAATTGTTCGAAATTTCAGCTTGATCCGAGATTGGGTGTCGCAGAAACAACGTATCCAAACTTTTGGCTAGACAGAGTTGATATAAGCTTTGTTAAAACAACATAAGATACAGAAATTTGTACAAAGAGAATGAGATGAATCACAGAAATGGGAATCAAATAAGATTGTGTCTTTCCACCCAGACAAATGTCAATGAATAGAGTCACAAAAATACTAAAACAAAAAACTCAAAATACCTAGAGGGTTATAATACATGAGAAACTATCATGGACATCAGGGCCGCTCTTAGGCCACTGCAACCTATGCGGCTGCAGTGGGCCCCGCGCGAATTCTAGGTGTAAATTATTAAAATAAACAATTTTTAACTTACTAAAGGGTTTCTGGAATTTTCCTGAAATTGTAAAATATACGAAAAAATGAAAATCTCCTGAAGTTATTAAAATCTGAAAACTGATGCAAATGTTTGTTGTTTGTTTGTAAGATGTTTTACATGTTTCGGATGTTCCTTCAGAGTTGAAGATAGTTTACTTCCTAGTCAAACCTCCCGCAGGACGACGGGGGATGGGAGCGGGCAGGGTTTGAACAAATCTAAACGACAGTTCAGCGCGCAAACCGCACGACCAGGCAGCAATCTCTTTGAAAACAGACAAAATTGTCATTTTTGGGTGTTATTCAATATGGAATACTAGTAATTTAAAAAATCGGCATTGTCAGCTTTCATTTAATAAAAATATAATAGTAATGCGAATTTTAACAACAACAAAAAAGTTCAGATTCTTAATTTACTATAATAATCACTTGCAAACAAATATAGATCTAAATCTATCTCGACCTCTTAAAAAAAAAAAGCAATATTTTGCTAGTCGATAGTAAATCTAAAAGGCAGATCTGAATGTTTATCCTCTTTTTGTTGAAAAAATACTATCTATTGTAGATGGCTCATAAAGTTAATTTGACTGATTTTTTACTTAGTAAAGTATGAATAAATGCAAAGACGATTTTATTTTCTAACACAAAATCTTAATTTTCACTTATTATCACAACCCAGAATAGGCCCCGCGCAATCCGTTTCGCATAGGGCCCCGCAATCTGTAGGACCGGCCCTGCATGGAATCCCCATATTGATGAAACTATTAAAAAATCAAAACAAAGCATTAGGGTTTATTAAAAGAAATTTCTACAAATCAAATAAGAGCATAAAACTAAAATATTATTTAACTTTTGTTAGGCCAATAATAGAATATGCGTCCTCTGTTTGAGAAATTGAGACCCATAAGCTCAAGAAAACAAGAAACTACAAACACAGAATAGATAATCGATATTCACAATAAACTTATATTCACATTTGACTAGAGTAACACCTTTAGTAAAATCACTAAATTTTGAAAGACTTCAGGAGAGAAGACTCAAAAGTAAAATAGCAATTATACATAAAACACTGAACCATAATCTTTAAATACAAAAACAAAATCTAACAAAACACCCAGAAAGACACAAAGATAAAGGCCCATATGTTAGGACAAATTTGTACAATGCTCCTTATTTCCTAGTGCTATTACAGCATGGAATGGGTTGCCTGAGTCCGCCAGGACAACCAGTGACTCTTGGCAGAGTTTAAGAACTAGGGACACGTGTAGAACATAATCATTTCTTTAGAAGTATATGTCCCTAGTTTCTAAGAAAAGAAGAAAGAATAGTTGGAAATTCTCCATATATTTTATCACATCCCATGACAAGTGGAAGAAGGAGTGATTAAGAGTGGTCAGGACCAAGATTTGTGTATATTTAGATGAGAGAACATTGTAGCTAGGATCAAACTTTTGTTGCGGAAGTGAGGTAGGAGGAAGTTGATCATTAGAATTGATAGGCCCTACTAGAATTCACGGGAGTTTGAGTTAAGACACATCGGCACAATTTAGGCCATGTCGTGCCCATAATCCTTTAAGGATCACTCTCCCTTTACATAAGAGTTCACGGGCCAAAAGCATTTGTGCGCATGTGTGTCTCTGGAGAGGCGTTATAAATCAGGTCTTCCAATATCAAGTCAAACGTCTATGTTGGAGAAATGAGGATGCACAGGGTGAGAACATAAATGTGTGTTCCAAAAACAGAAAGGGAAAATGAAATAAAATGGGCAGTTACATTTCATTGTTAACAGATACACTATGTCACAGGCTTAACAATTATGTTAGAGAGATTGTTCACCAGTTTATTTTCATTTGAAACAAGAAAAACAGTGGAGAGGTTCTAGCCATAAAAACAATAGATAAAGCATGAGAACAAATCAATGGATGTAACCGAGGGGGTACTGTATGATTTGCTATATCTATCTATTACTTTCTTAAGTTAAGCATGAGAACAAATCAATGGATGTAACCGGGGGGGGGGGGGGGGGGTGTACTGTATGATTTGCTATATCTATCTATTACTTTCTTAAGTCAAGCATGAGAACAATTCAATGGATGTAACCGGAGGTATACTGTGGGGTTTGCTATATTTATATTACTTTCTTAAGTTAAGCACCCCCATCCCTTACCCCGCATCTGATTTATCGTTTCAAGTCTTCCACTCCCTTCTTTTTAAAGCACATTTTGATGACGGGTTGAAGAGTGACCCTCTAATATTGAAAGTATCCTTTTTTTTTTGGGGGGGTGGGGGGGTGGGGTGGGGGTTGTATTTACAATGCACTAATGGGCTATAAATTCCTATTTCAATATGTGTCAATTAAAAGTATTATTGAAAAAGTTTTATGAATTAGATATTTTAATATGTATCCATCAAACTAATTTAGCGTGCAATAAAACGGTCGAATTTCGCCAATTAGTTTAAACATCATTCTGGAACTTCTATTGATGTCAGTTACTTAACAAGAAAAAACCTTATGAGGACTCTGCCCAATAAAGATTTATTTGGGCCCCATGTGGCTTGATTGTCACTCCCACTTGAGTACTAGCCATTGTCCCCCTTCAGCTGAGACCTGGATAGTGAAGTGTAGAGATTGGGAGAAAGGTGTTGAGCACTCCCCCAGCTGTCCAAGAGGAGGGACATGAGAAACACAAACATTATCACAACTTTAGGACTGATCCCTCCATTGTGTTCACTGTACTGAAACATTGGAGCTACGGTACACACCCTGCCTTCAAGGTCTCTAAATGGTTCATGTGTAAGTTTTGTGTTGTTAGATTGATTACTATCAAAGGTTCTATTCCTAAGAATTACATTGCAACATAGATGAAACAGAAATGACATTTAGCAAAGAGGAAAACAAAAATACTATAAAACAAGTAAGAGAAGAGATAGCAGGACATAGCACACACACACACACTATCAAAGTATGGGGAGAACTCTTGAACAGCATTGCATCTTCAGGTCTTCCTTCTCTATTTCACAAATTTCTTGAGCTTTCAACTCCAGTACTTGACTGGGTGCACACAACTCTCAAAACAAGACCTTTTTGTTTGTTTCAATGAGTTTGTTTTATTGACAGCGGCAACATCTGTAGCTGTGACAATCAGAGATACTTCCCTGTGTGTGGTACAGATGGTAGCAACTACTTTTCTCCTTGCCATGCTGGATGTCATTCTGTGAATACAAACAATGTATGTCATTCTGTGAATACAAACAATTGAAAACAAACAATGTCTGTCATTCTGTGAATATAAACAATGTCTGTCATTCTGTGAATATAAACAATGTCAGTCATTCTGTGAATACAAACAATGTCAGTCATTCTGTGAATACAAACAATGTCTGTCATTCTGTGAATATAAACAATGTCAGTCATTCTGTGAATACAAACAATGTCTGTCATTCTGTGAATATAAACAATGTGTCATTCTGTGAATACAAACAATTGAAAACAAACAATGTCTGTCATTCAGTGAATACAAACAATTGAAAACAAACAATGTCAGTCATTCTGTGAATACAAACAATGTCTGTCATTCTGTGAATATAAACAATGTCTGTCATTCTGTGAATACAAACAATGTCTGTCATTCTGTGAATACAAACAATGTCTGTCATTCTGTGAATACAAACAATGTCTGTCATTCTGTGAATATAAACAATGTCTGTCATTCTGTGAATACAAACAATGTCTGTCATTCTGTGAATACAAACAATGTCTGTCATTCTGTGAATATAAACAATGTCTGTCATTCTGTGAATACAAACAATGTCTGTCATTCTGTGAATACAAACCATGTCTGTCATTCTGTGAATGTAAACAATGTCTGTCATTCTGTGAATACAAACAATGTCTGTCATTCTGTGAATATAAACAATGTGTCATTCTGTGAATACAAACAATTGAAAACAAACAATGTCTGTCATTCAGTGAATACAAACAATTGAAAACAAACAATGTCTGTCATTCTGTGAATATAAACAATGTCAGTCATTCTGTGAATACAAACAATGTCTGTCATTCTGTGAATATAAACAATGTCTGTCATTCTGTGAATACAAACAATGTCTGTCATTCTGTGAATACAAACAATGTCTGTCATTCTGTGAATACAAACAATGTCTGTCATTCTGTGAATATAAACAATGTCTGTCATTCTGTGAATACAAACAATGTCTGTCATTCTGTGAATATAAACAATGTCTGTCATTCTGTGAATACAAACAATGTCTGTCATTCTGTGAATTTAAACAATGTCTGTCATTCTGTGAATACAAACAATGTCTGTCATTCTGTGAATTTAAACAATGTCTGTCATTCTGTGAATACAAACAATGTCTGTCATTCTGTGAATACAAACAATGTCTGTCATTCTGTGAATACAAACAATGTCTTTCATTCTGTGAATACAAACATTTTTTGTTATTCCATGACATGATTTCCTATGAATATTTTGTTTCTTGTCTTCAGACTTACAGTCACTGTGAGAACATGCCTAGTAACACAACCCAAGGAGCCATGGCCAATTTATGCCAGTCCACATGTCAGAATTTGTTTATTTTTTTGGCACTGATGTTTATTGCAGCCTTTGTTACAACTCTAGCATTAATGCCATCATTTATAGCTAGTGTCAGGTAAATAGCTAGTGTCAGGTAAATAGCTAGTGTTAGGTAAATAGCTAGTGTCAGGTAAATAGCTAGTGTTAGGAAAATAGTTAGTGTCAGGTAAATCTATCATTAAGTTTGAATTGAGACATGCTCACAAGTCAGTAAGGAAAAGGAAAATTTGATGATGACATGAAGATGTGATTGAATGTCCATGTCAAGGGGATGAAAGTGATCACTCAATTGAGACAAAGTTGACTTTCAAAATGGTGTGTGCACAACAGAAAGAGCTAAAAAAAGCTTTGTACAAACAAAATCTTTCAAAATTAATTCCTAACCTGCATGATTAACAATTTAATATTTTTCTTTAATCTCATTTAAGTTGAAATAATTATTAAGTTAATAGATCTAGACAAACAATAATAAATCTATGCAATTAAAAATATATTTATCAATTTTTGGTTTGTTTAGTGCAATGTCATGCTTTTAGTTTTTTCAATGCGTAATGCTCCTATCTTTTTGTCTGGATTAGTTGGGAAATGTTTTAGTCTAAAACAAATCCCTTGCACCCTGACAACAGTGCACAAAAACAAAACAAATAAACACCCTGACAACAGTGCTCAAAACAAATACATTTGAAAAAAAAAACTATTCTGCTATAACCTCCAACACCTAGAAGCATCTAGACACCTTTAAATGTAAAGCAGAAACATATACACTCTATTGTACTTGACCCAATCAAAGCCATGCTGATAATGTTGACAATGTTTGCATCCACAGGTCAGTACAAGAGAGAGAGAAACCAATTGCTATTGGACTTTCAGCCTTTTCTTCAACACTTTTAGGTAGTCTTGATTGTACCTAACTCCTAGGATTCTTGATTTAATCGCATTTCTTTGTATTGATCTTATCTAGATTTAGTTTCAACATTTCTTATTGTTTGTTTTCTCCAGGATGGTTACCAGGTCCCATCATATTTGGTGCATTGATTGACACATCTTGTATTGTTTGGAACAAAAGCTGCCTCTCCACTGGAGCATGTCTATTGTACGACATCGAAAAGTTTCGATTAAGGATTCATGCTCTGATTTTGGGACTTCGTTTAATCTCTATTGTTCTTAGTAGCACAGCTCTAGTGGTGGCAGTTTATTTTAAACGATTTGCTTTTCAGGAGCATCGAGAAATAGTCATAACTTTGACTTCAAAGACTGAACTGACAGAGGGAAATGTTCAAACAAATCTAGACAGAGAAATGACTTTAAAGCTGAAGTAGCCAATAGTGCATTGTAAAAGTATTAGCTTGCTCATGTCTCTGTCATTTTGAAAGTAAAGTACGCAAACTGAGTACTTGCTATGGTACTGAATGCTGGAGAGTGAAGAAGTTTCTTGGGCTTGCTGTCTGAATTATGCAATGGTTAGGATTAGTTCCTTTATCTTGGTGTTATTATTGACACTCATGAATACTTGTTTCATTAAAATAAAACTAGTTCTTTGAAATCTGACTACAGAAATTGTTTTCTAGCTGTGACATTTTTTGTCTCATAAATACATTTGATTAACACTTAGCAATATTTAGTATTGAGTCATAAAAAAGATCTAATAGAATCATCACAAAGTCCACTAAAGAATACATCACAGCATTTCTGATCCACACTAGATCAATGATGGATAACATATTGCTATAACATATCAAGACAAATAAATGAAACACACTGATGTACACAAAGTCACATGGACACAATCAAAGCCAATCACCATTGCCATTAAACAATGACATATTAAAAAAAGTGATAGAACCATAACAATATAGAACAATAATAAAACCTGTTAAAAACAAACAAATCTACACATAAAAATTACATAATGTGAACACTAAACCATCAAAACATGTATCCATCTTTTGACAATGAAATGAACCAAACAATTCCAGATAGACTACAAAACAAACAAAATGTGCAAAAAGTGTTGTCTGTGTACATGTGACTTTTGTTTGAACTGAAACTTTCTCCCATTCCATGAGCAACTTTAATTCTTTGAGAAGTAATTCTCTGACTATGGAACAGTTACACCACCAGATGCTACATTCAATGCTCACCTAAGGAATATCTTTCCTTGCTTGTCGTTCTTCAGAAGCCACCCATCTTGACACAAGCACTTCCTGGACCAGAGGAGAAAAGGACACATTAGAAAAGTATCTGACAGAAAATGATAAGAACTGGTATTTGGTATGTTAGACAACTTAGCTTAATCAAGTTGTTTTTCTATATCACGATATTTTCAAATACTACTTTCAGATGTACAAATAATAAAAGACTGCTTTTTCATGGCAAACTATTGTAAAATTCTTTTTGTAGGTATATTTTTAAATACTATTGCATAGTGCTTTTGTGAAGTGAATAAATCTGAAGTTGAAATCTAACAGATTTATCTAGCATAAACAAAAACTTGTATGAATAAAGCACAGAAATATTTCCACCACAAGTTACAATTCTAAACACTTTAATTCAATCCAACAAGAAACAATTTCCTCCTGAAATCTCAAGGCTGAAATGAAATGGACTTATAAAGCCAAACAAAAAATTAAAATAAAACCAACCAATTCTGGCATCAATCAGGTTTTTATCTCTAATTATTCTAGTATTGTGACTAGAAAACATGAGTGAATGGTTGGCCAACACAATTCAAGCGTGCTCACTTGCCTTGTGACCTTTTTACCATTAGGTATGCTCTTCAAAGTGACCATTTCCTAAAGCAAATACAACTTCATTGTAATTAATGGCTCCTATTGTCATTTTTTAGACATTTACAAATGCATTGTTTCTAAATGGAGCTGCACTTGACATATTTGCCACCTTTTTTTTGCCATTTTAAAATTGATGAAGTATATAAAAAAGGTATAGTACTTATTAATAATAATAGCTATATCAATAATGACAAATAGTATGGTTGATACATTAGACAAGAAAATCAGGAATGTAATTGTAAATCTATTTAAATATCTGTGCAAAGGACTTGTTTATTTTCATGTGTGCTCAGCATGTTGGAAGGTCATGTCTGTTGTGTGACATTATGAGAAGTGTGTGTGTGTTGTTGTTTTTTTTTTACGTTGAGATGAATCATGAAGAAAACAAAGAAACTAGAGCCAAAATAAAAAGTTAAAAAGGCTGCTTTTGTTAACTGTATTTTCATTTTCACTCAATCATTACCATACATGTGAAGTGTACTTCAGAAAGTTAACTTTTATGAAAAACTTCATTGCCATTGTAAAATGTTAGAATAATGCCCAAAAGGTATTTTTCTCTAGGGTTAGAATTTTGCTGGCTTTCTTAATGTAGTTTTTCTCAACTGGGTGCCAAGTCAGGTTTATATGATCTTACTAGCAGCATTTAGAATTTCAATATAATTCTTTTTATTTTCAATGTTTAAAGCAGCCATTGAAACTTCCCCTATCCATTAGTCTGTGGACCGCTTTTCTCCATTCCTCTTTTGCCTTTGATAGAATCTCTTTCAATGAAAGGCCCATCCATTCTTTTATGTTGTCTTCCCATGTCTATCTCTTTCTCATTAAGAAAGGATTGTGCAAGCCCAGAGGACCTTATGATATGGCAATAAGACTTTTAGTTTGCGCTTTTTGACAAACATAGCAGGTCATCCTAATTCTGCATATGTATCTATGACCAGGGAGGGCATCTATCTAATTTTAGTGTTGAGGGCTATGTTTTTGGTCTTTCCATATTGTTTTGAGTTTTGCAATTCTGGCCAGTAGTTCAGGTTTGGTCCCTGAGACAATAGCTCTGAGGTATTTAAAACTATTGACAACTTGTCAGCTTTTCACCTCCACTAATGATGATGTCCTTCTTAAACCACTGTTGGCTAGTGGTCATGTGATTTATATTTATATTGATGTTTGCATTACAATAAGGTGAGTAAGTGTTGTCCCTACTAGATACTCTACAGTGTCTGCAAAGTACAAGTTAGTCATTCTTCTTCCAGGAATGTTTTTAACTCTGGCTGATTTTCCCTGGATACATATAACTAAACTAGAATCTTCTATAATCTGAGTAACAGAATTGTTTTCAGGTGGAGGAGAGGGAATGAATTATATATTAGTTCTTGAGAGTAGTCTCTCTTAAAAAAAGTTATTGAAATTGGTTGTTGATTTTTTAAAAACTTTTTTTTCATGTTTCTTGTTGTTGTATGCCTTTCTTTTTCTATATTTCTTTCCAGTTTTGTTGTGTTGTGCCACAAGACCTGCAGGATGCTAAAATCGTTACACTGCATAAGAACAAAGGTGACAGAAACAACTGCATCAATTACAGGGCAATCTCCCTTCTAAGTATTGTAGGCAAAGTCTTTGCTCGAGTGATACTTCCCCCCTCCTAAGTATTGTAGGCAAAGTCTTTGCTCGAGTGATACTTCCCAGGTTACAAAAACTTGCTGATCGGGTCTATCCAGAATCACAGTGCGGCTTTCGCTCAGGGAGATCCACGATTGACATGATTTTCTCCATTCACCAACTTCAGGAAAAGTGCAGAGAACAAAGGATGCCTTTGTATATTGTGTTCATTTACCTGACAAAGACGTTCGAGAGAGATGGCCTCTTAAAAATTTTACAGATAATAGGCTGTATACCCAAGCTACTAAATGTAATCGTATCTTTCCACCAAAATATAATGGGTACAGTGCAATTTAACGGTGCCAGCTCTGAAAGTTTCAGTATAAACAGCGGAGTCCTGACCCCAACCCTCTTTGGAATACTGTTTTCACAACTAATCCACAATGCGTTTGACAAATCCACTGAAGGCTATTCCAGATTTGATGGAACTCCTAAATATAGCCAGACTGAGGGCCAAAACTAAAATCAGAACCACCCTCGTAAGAGATATGTTATTCGCGGATGATGCAGAGGTAGTGGCACACAAACAAGAGGAACTTCAGTCACTAATGTCCCGCTTCTCTCAGGCCTGTAAAGAATATGGCTTGACTATTAGCAAGAAGAAAACAAATGTTATGGGACCACCTGCTACAGCACCACCCTCCATCCTCATAGACGATAACAAGCTGGACGCCGTAAATGAATTCTGCTATCTGGGATCCACAATTCAAGATGACCTGTCTCTAGAAGAGGAGACAAAAAAACGCATAAGGAAGGCTGCCTTAACCTTCGCTAGACTCAGGTCAAGAGTTTGGGAAAACCAGAAGCTCACTATAGTGACCAAAATGGAAGTCTACAAGGCATGCGTTATGAGTACACTGCTGTATGGCAGTGAATCATGGACCACCTAAGCAAAGCAAGAGAGAAAACTAAACTCATTCCATTTGCGATGTCTCCGTGTCATATATCAGTTTTAGAACCCCTGTAATATTTGGTGACTAGTAGTCACTGAACTATTCTGTGCAGTTAGCACGAGATTTTTCCTGGTCGGGGACTGACCACGAAATGGACACCTCAGTTGACCCTGGGCTCTCGTAGAGAGAGGAATATTATGAATATCTTGTCCACTGTAGTAATGTATAAATATTAAGGTTGATTTTTGGAGTGTGTGTGATATCTAAAGTATTCCATTGGATTCTAATGTACTATGTCTTGTGTATATTTCTTGATGGCTGGACTTGCCAATATCTTTTGTGAATTATATTTTATGTGAATAAAATCCATATCTGCTGACCTAGAGTCTATTAATAATTCTAAATGTTGTGGTTGTAGCATTCAGTATGTTAATGTTCTCACGCACCAGCACATCTAGTGCGTGTGAGAAAGTATTTGGTTAAGAACACAAAGAATATTATAGTAGTAACAGTACAACACACAGAGACATTCGCGTCATCACGCCTACAACCAGAACTAGGCAGTGACATATGGTGGCCAGTATGTCTTAAATGACAGAAGGAACCTACACTCTTTAACAAGTAAATCGTCGATTGTCCACATATAATCTGGCGTAGAAGTACAAGAACTATTTCTTCCATTATGGCGGCAAAAACAATTGAACAGAACTTAGAGGTCTAACAAACTTTTCTTCAACAAGAAATTAACTCAAGTGACCTTGCTCAAACATGATCTCAAATATAACCAACTAGACTTATAATACAATATCAAGTCTGATGCAGATTGATGATAAACACCAGGTCAAGGCCCATGCATCTTATTAACTTTTAGAGATCTACTACTTTAACATCCTCATACACATAAAAGTCCATTTCATTAGTGTGTATGAAACTGAAAACAATAACTTAAGAAAAGCCGAAGCTGGAGTACAGCAATCTGTCTGTACTAATCAAGTCCGACGTCATTCAAGTCGACTATTCATCGTGGTGTACCTCATTTGAGACTCACCTAATTATTTGTTCACTGTTAAAGTAACAAATTGTGGTACACTTGAGCACGTGACACCACCATATCGTCCTAACTGAATCTTCTCCATAACATCTTCTGTGAAGAACTTTTCGTGTCTTATATTGCTAATTGAGTCAGTCATTCACTATTGCCGTATTGGATTAGGTTCTGACAAAATGATATTGATACTTGAACTAATGTACTACTGATCAATGAGCCTATGTATTAAAAGATGATCAATAACCTATTTGTGGAGAGAACTTCTGGTTCAAAAATAGTTTCATCTTTTTTAAAATCTGTTTCTATTAGTTTATTAGAAGAAGATAAAGTTAATTGCTAAAATGCACAAAATCAACTAACCTTGACTTTAAATTTGACCAGACATTTAGGAGACATAAGTTCTTCTTGACTTAATTCATCTTCAGGCCATATTACATAACAAAGCATTAGAGTCTGAGGGAAAAAATATTACAGCATTAAAGTCTCAGGAATCAACATTCTATTATTGTGGAATACAGCTTTGATTCTAAGTAAAAAATAACACACAGTCAGGGAAAAAAAACATGACAACATTAATGCATTTAGATAATGATACACAGTGATGAAATGAGCACTTGTTATTCAACCAAGTGTTAGGACACACAAGTACAACCTTAGCTACGTGATCAGAAACTCTGTTCCTCCTAGACAGTTCAGTCCAATTATGAATGTGCTGGTTCAAGAGAGATCCATCAGCTCGTGCTAACATTGTTTTATCCTTTACACTTAAGATTTGAACTGAATAGCTGCCATGGTAGAATGGTGGGCCATCCCTATACAGAACTTAACAAAACAACAACAAAAAAAAAGATTGTAAATGGTGGATCACATCTCAAGAGTTATGAACAAGCTAATGGTAGAGAGATCTTGTTTACTAATAATTTTAAGTTTAAAGTTATGAACACGCTAATGGTAGAGAGATCTTGTTTACTTGTGACATGTCAACCTTCTGGTTACAGCTAAAAGTACGTGACTGAAATAAAATCTAAAGTAAACTTACTAAAGTCACATCCAAACTTAAGGCCTGATTTAGGCACCCAACCTTTGCTTCGGAAATAATGGTAGACAACATAATGAGGGATAAACTGGTCTTTTAATTGCTGAAACTGTTGCCACATCTGAGTTAAGTTTAACAGGTTCTGTAAAACAATGTATTAGGGAAAGCTCTTTAAGTGTCTGTAAAAATTTACATTTACAGTAGAAACCAAATATGCAATATCCAACAAATATCAATTATCTATTAATCTAGTCTAGGGAATTAATCTGTAAATCTAATCTTACTAGATGTAATAGATCTGCTACTAAATGTTTTAGACTAATCTAGAATCTTTAGATCTAATAGTCTAAACCTCAGTTCAAGGGGGAAAGATCTAGATCTAACCTAATTTCTTTCAGAAATGATGCATTATTATGCCTAGGTTTACATTGATCCAAAATTACAAAACTCCAGGAAGACAGCAGGGAATAAACGTAGGCAAGGCTCAAATTGGTGGCCAACATTCCATATCCAATAGAATAAGACAACCATTCAAGCTCTAGATCAAAAGAAGTCAAATTCAAGAATCTACATCCAGACATCTTATCTATTTAGAATGATTCCAATCACTGTAAATCTATCTAGGTCTAAGACAGAAACTTAAGACCTAGATACTAGAGAAAACCTATTGTTTTAAATTAGAACTAGATCTATGTAAATAGACCAATTTTGGATAAGTGCATTGATATTCTTCTAAAAATGTAAAACTAAATTTAAAAAAAAACCAAGAGTAATCTGAATGCATTTAGAAAAAGACATTCCAGTGTAATATAATGTCATTAAGTTTATATTCAGTTAGGACTCTATCAAGTAATAGTGTCTTCAACTGCAATGTTTTTTACAACTTCTGAACGGAATTAAACCACTTAAAGCGTTTCAAATGAACAACTAAATATTGTATGTGTAATTTTTCCTATTATAAACATTTAAATAGTGAAAATTCATAAGCTTTTTGCTCAATGAAAAAAACACACCTTCACACACAAATTGAAGCCAACATGCTATGTGTCATAGAAAAAATAATTTTTGATCAGTCGCAACTTCGAAAATAATCGCTCATCTGAATAATCTGTGACAAAGTTAGAAACAAGATGCATGCTATGACAATGGAAAGCTTGACGATAAAATGTAGTTGTCTATGAAAAATCTAGTACTGAACACAGACTTTATATGTGACTATAGAAAGATTCTTTCAATGATAACATTTCAGAATAATATTCTATGGCAATATCATCTGGGTCAGAATGAGTCGAGATATGTAAGCATCATTGTTTGCATTTAAAATGAAATGACTTAAATGAATGACTAAAAAATATTGACAATTTTGTTTTTGTTAAAATATGTTGATTTTGAAAGTCTCTGCATCTTAAATTTTCTCTTCACAAGTTTATAGTAGTCAGTGGTAGTCTCATTAAATTGGGTTTTAACTTTCCTCAATCATGTGAAAAAGATCTTTTTAAAGATCTAAGGAAAAATTTTCAAAACTTCGTCAATTACAAAACTTCGATTTACTTCAACTTGACAATAGTTCTACTGTGTTCAAAGGTCAGTTTGGTTATCAATTTCTTATCTTATCATAGATATAGATCTACGATCGAGTTTTCACTATAACTCTCGAGATATTATTATTTTGTATTGGCATTGGCAATAAGACCAATATCATTTAACTGGCATGATACATAAGCCTAGTAATATTTAGCTGGCATAACATAAGCCCAGTATTATTTAACTGACACAGTAGATAAGCCCAGTATCATTTAACTGGCATTAGTATTATAGATAAGCCCAGTAGCAATTACCTGGCACTATAATCTATCAAGTAGACATTTCTACTATTTGATATCAAGTCAATCGTACACAATGACGACTTTAATACTACAAGTTCTACTAGATCTACAAACTCAAGAGAGAGAAAGTTCATAGCCTTGCACGGCTCAGCAATATTTCATTAACCTGATACGGTTGAATAAATCTACACTTCCTACAACGACTCCAGTAGTAGACATAATCCTACTGTTCAAGATTATTAGCCAGTGACGGCATAACTAACATTATTACATTCAAAAAGTACTATATTAATATATTCAAGTTCATATATTATAAAACACAAGAACTATACAATGGATTCAAAGCCTAGAGATAGAACACAAAGAATGTCAGAATATCTTGACAAAGGAAAAATATTGAAATTACTGCCACATGAATTAATGGCCTGGGCAAAAGAGCAAACAGATATAGACGAAGAAGAAGAAGCAAAGCTACGTCAAGAAGATAAAGAAATTGAAGAAAAACAAAGACAAGAAGAAGAAAAACGTGAAGAAAACGAAGACAAGAAGCAGAAAAACAAAGACAAGAAGCAGAAAAACAAAGACAAGAAGCAGAAAAACAAAGACGAGAAGCAGAAAGACAAAGAGAATATGAGACGAAGAAACGGCAAGAAGATAAAGAAGCTGCTGAAAGACAAAGAGAACATGAAAGAGCACAAATGGAATTTGAAAAATTGAAAATGCAACATGAAGAAAATAAACTAAAGTCAGACTCAAAATCAACAGAAGCCAACACTAATCAAGCAAGTTCCAATGTCTTTGATTGATATAAACTCATGTCAAAGATTCATTCATACAATGAGTCTACAGACAACATGGACTCATACCTTACTAGATTCGAGGAATTAGCAACAACGTCTGGTTTACCAGAAGACCAGTGGTCAAGTTCCCTCCTTAGTTTACTGACAGGAAAAGCAGTTGACATTTGTTCGCAGTTGTCGGTCAACGAGCGCAGTGATTATCATGATATCAAGGAAGCTTTATTACGCCAGTACGGTGCAACGTCAGACAACTATAGAAAGAAATTCTATAGCTCAAGACCAAAACAAGATGATGATCCTCAAATTTTTGTTTCCAACATGACCATGTGGTTCGACAGGTGGATATCTCTTGCTAAAGTGGAAAACACTTATCAAGCTATCAGACAACATATCATCATTGACAATATCACGCATGCTCATTCAGAAGACATCCAATCTTATATAATTGAAAGAAGTCCTTCTGATATTCCAACGTTAACCAAAATCATCAGACAATATAAAGCTGCTTATCCAAATAAGCCAGTCAAACCAGCAGCAGATGAAAACTTTGTCTGTTTTTCAGAAGACAAACGAAATTCACAGTATACAAAATATGACAAAATAATTTGCAATAGATGTAACAACATAGGACATTTTGCTTCCCAATGCCGCACCAGGATTATTGAATGTTCATATTGTCATATGAAAGGTCATCAAGCCCATGAATGCAGAAGAAAGCAGTTCAGCACCAGCAATCCACACCATGGCAAACAAGCTACAAGAAATCAAAAATATACTGAAAGACCTCGTTACAGAAGCCACTCTCAAGACTCTAGACCACGACATGTATATAAGAAGAACTTTTCTAACAGAAATGATAGAGATGAACATTCAAACATGACTGTCATAGCGAAAACAAATGGTCTTAAATTCTATCCAGGTTGGGTAGGAAATCAAAAAGTACAGGTGCTACGTGACACCAGAAGCACATCTATATTAATCAAGAAACGTTTTGTCAAGTCAAACCAACTAACAGGCAAATCAGTTCAAGCCACAGCATTCAATGGCACTGTCAGCAGTCTACCAGAAGCCATAATACACATTAAGACGCCATTCTTTAGTGGTCCAACAGAAGCCTTGTTTGTCCGCGACTTACCAGTTGACTTAATCATCGGCAACATTGAAGAAGTCAGAGACTGCACACCACAAGAACTTTTAGAGTGGGCAAACAACATTGAACGAAATCAAGATTGTTATGCAGTAGTAACCAGATCAATGACCAAACCCAAAGAACAATTTTCATCCGAACGAGCAAGCCAAAATGAATAAATACCTAAGACTCAAGTACAGACCATTCAAAACGAAACAGATACAGTGATCACAGCATTACCTGAAAATGACGATGTAATGCCACAATTCCAACATGATGAATTCAAACATGAACAGAAGATCGATTCATCATTGCAAAGACTTTATAAGAAGGCGCAAGCAATCTAAATCAATCAAAACAAAGAATGAACCAGACTTCAAAGTCAGAACCGTCAGCAATGAATCTATACATCATGACTCAAATAAATCTACAGGGACACCACTGCCTACTATATGTCCATCCCTACCTGTTACTACATGTCCATCCCTACCTGATACTACATGTCCACCCATACCAAGTACATGCCCATCCCTAAACACTGATGATAACTTCATACATCAAGATTTGAACAAGACTGCATCTGCATCATTATCTACCAATACTATGGTATGCATTGAAAATTCCTGCTACAACCAAGACAAGTCTCATGAACCAGAAACAGATAACAAAGAAACTTTTATTCAATCAACTTTGGCTATACCAGACAAAAGAAAAACTATTCAATCTTACTCTACCACTCATACAAGTATTCCTCATTTGAAAGACTATTACAACCATGAACATTGAAAGTCAAAGAATACTACATGAACACATGAAATCAAGACAGTTTGCTCAAGGAGATAAAGTCAATTTACTGTTACCAGATTTGAGTAACAAGCTATTCTACAAATGGCAAGGTCCATTCTCAGTACTCGAAAAAATCAGATGTTGATTATGAAATTGACATTCATAACAAGAAGAAAATATACCATATCAACATGCTACAAAAGTACAATACTGAAACAGATGATGATACAAGTACAGAACAAACAGAAAGAGTTATGTCATGTTTGGCAGTCATACCTGAAGAAGAAGAAAATGATATGGATGATTGCAATGATTTCATAATGCCAGATACACCAACGAAGCAAACTGAATTTTGGCATGATATCAAAATTGATAAATTATCAC
The DNA here is from genome assembly GCA_036873155.1 of Biomphalaria sudanica. NCBI lineage: Eukaryota > Metazoa > Mollusca > Gastropoda > Planorbidae > Biomphalaria > Biomphalaria sudanica. The sequence goes on from JAZGLO010004311.1 coordinate 75,446, forward strand.
CTCAGAGAAGACAAGAATTGACAAACATTCTCAAAGAACATTCAGAAATATTCACAGATGTTCCAGGAAAAACTTCTATTGTCGAACATGAAATCATACTTACAGATGCCAAGCCTACAAAATGAAGACCTTATCCTTTACCAATACACTACAGAGATTTCCTTCAACAAGAAATTAATCAACTGTTAGAACAAGGCATCATAGAACATTCTAATTCACCATATGCTGCACCAATTGTACTTGTCAAACGTAAACAAGCATCAACTCCAAGAATGTGCGTCGACTTCAGACAATTAAACAAAATAACTCGCCTTGATTCATATCCCATGCCTAACCCTGAAGATCTTATGACACAATTTTCAGAGGCAAAATTTTTTACCAAACTAGATTTATCTAGAGGTTATTACCAGATTCCTATGAAGGAAGAATCAAAACCATTTACAGCCTTCACAACAGCTTTCGGACTATTTCAGTTCAACTACATGCCATTCGGATTGGTCAACGCCAGCAGCACCTTTAACAGAGCTATACATAGAATACTGAACCAACGAAAAGACACAGTATCTTACATAGATGACATTTGCATATTCCATAAAACATGGAATGAACACATGAAAGGATTACATGAAGTCTTCAACATAATACAACAATACAGCTTCACGATAAAACCCAGCAAGGTAGAATTAGGCATGACTGAAGTATCTTTCCTAGGTCATAGAGTTAGCTACAACTCACTTAGACCACAAGAAGATATCATCAAACGCATTTTAGACATCAAAGTTCCCACAACTAAGAAGCAAGTTAGAAGCATTCTGGGACTGTGTAATTTTTACAGAACATTTATTCCTAATTGCACAGCACTCACATCAACATTGACCAACCTCACCAAGAAGGGTCAACCTATCAAGATTCCATGGTCTACGGAACTACATGCCACAATTGAGAATATCAAAGCAACTTTTTCCAGAGACAGTATACTCAAACTTCCAAACCGAGAAAAGCCTTTTCATCTCGCCACTGATGCATCTTCATCAGCCATTGGAGCATGTTTAATGCAGGATTACCAAGGGACTTTACATCCTGTATTTTTTATCAGCAGGAAACTCTCCCAAGCCGAAACTAGATACTCCTCTATTGAACGTGAATGTCTGGCCATTGTCTGGGCCATTTCCAAATTCACCAAATATTTATTGGGTGCACACTTCACACTACTAACAGACCATGCACCACTAGCTTTTCTGAACTCAAAGAAGATGGCAAACGGACGATTAACACGTTGGAGTCTACAACTCATGGACTACCAGTTTGATGTCAAGACAATACCAGGTCACTTGAATGTATTTGCTGACACACTGTCCAGATGTATATAGTTAATTACTTAGTTTCGTCATTACATTTTCTCTTCACAGATACTTTATTATCAAATCAAGTTTGTAATATGTTTATCCAAAGTACCTTCGAAGAAAAGATACTCATCTTTATCATATTTTATTATAGTCTTATTTCATTTCGAATGTGATATCAACTGTACAGTAACTTGTTAATGTTTAAAGACATTATACATATTTTTTATGAACCATGATCAAAAATGTGATTACATAATACAACTTACTATGTAACTACAAATATCTTGTAGCATCTCAACCATTTTTTATTTTTTGGATATATACACATTTTCACATTAGTACTAACCAAATGAGTTATAATGTCATAATTATTTTTCATGTATTAATTTATACGCATTTCTATTACCATACAAATGCTTAAGAAAGCGGGGGGTAATATGTCACGTACACAGTATCTATTTTTAGCTCGTCAATTACCTCGGGTTTTTTCTCACGTGGAGATATGTTAATTAGTGTAACTTGGGCTGCATTTATTGGTTGGCACTGCAATGAGCTGCCTGGGAGACGCGACAGAGCTGGAGCCCGGGAAAAGATTAGTCAGTCATTGTATGGAACTTGGAAGTGGAAACATCTACTAATGTCTTGTATTAGAACTCAATTATATTATTGTGTAGATCTATTATTTTATTCAAGTACGTTTAACCATTGTAATTATTTGTGAATAGCTTTTTCAAGTTCTGAATTAAAGTAATTGTTTTAGACGAAGAGAAGTTTCTTCATTGAATATAGTATCATACTTAGATCGATTTAGCGAATGACAACTTCTAGATGATCAACTGGCAACATTTTGAATGATTGTATTATCAACTAGATCTGACTATTTCTATACGATCATCTTATTAAAAGAAGATTTCAAGATCCTCGGCAATCACGATCATCGTTAGTGTGATACAGGTCAAGATAATCTTCAACGTGACATCTATCATTGCATCTTCATAGATCTTGACATCTGACATCCATATTAATTGATGATTGTGATAACTAATAAATAAACAATATAAAAAAATTGAATGATATGTCTAGTTAAAAAAAAAGATTACAAACTTACAATTTTGTTATCATTGTGTTATCACACAAACTCAGAGGCGGTCCCCATATGAGTCGGATCCCTGTCGAATCCGCATATTTGCAAGGTATATTCAAGACGTAATTTAATTTTGATAGTAAAAAAAAAATGCTTCAAAGATTAATTTGCCGCTGTAAAAAAAAAAGTGCAGTTTGCGTGCTTGATTGTCATTCGAATTTATCTATGGCCCCTGGTTCAAATCCTGCCCGCTCCCATCACCTGTCGTCCTGCGGGAGGTTTGGACTCGGAAGTAAACTATCTTCAACTCTAAAGGGAAAATCCGAAACATGTACAACAAACAATCAACTGTCAAGATTATCAGTTCAGCACGCTAACCACATGACCAGGCATCGTAATAACAAACTGGTTACAAACTAATAGCCTATTATTGATAAAGAGATACATTACACATTACGGCATGGCATCCACCTGATATGTACAATATGTCAGACGAGCAATTTTAGATAATCTTTCAGCATTGATTTGTAATTGAAAAAAAAAGAAAGAAAAGAATTGTAGGCCTAATTCGATGTCTCAGCACAGTTAACAACAAAGCTATTGGCATGGCTTTTGCCATTTTCATTTAAATGGAACTAGAATAAGGATGTAGATCTACATAAACTAAACTTATTCTTAAGATCTATATCTACTAGATCTAGATCTATAATATAAATTTGGAATAATTTAGATGTAATTTAGATTAGATTTATGCCAAAAAAAAAATCCTAGATTATCTATCAATAGACTGAATGCAACATTAAATTTAAAAATAGTTGATTAGTTTTAGTTTATTATAACATTGCAATATTGATCTAGACGTTTTGAAACAAAAATCTACACTTCAATTCCAGAAATTGAAATTCTATATTTTGATCTAGTCTATATCAGACTAAGCTAGACCTAGAGATCTAGGCTCTACAACTATTTAATTAGAATATAAATCCAAATCTAGTTAAAAATTCTTGATATACTGTAAAAAAATCTAGATCTAGTTTAAAAATCTAGATTAGATCTAAATCCTTTAAAGCCTTTAAAAAATATGAGTCAGATTACGAGGTTTAATAAACATTACTATACAGAGTATTTTTAGCATTTCTTTTGAAGAATTCATTCCATATGATGTCAAAGGAAAAAAAAATCCACTGCGTCACACGGCCTAGTTAGAATAAAATGTCTTCAGCAAAATGAGCCAGTTATCGAGGGTTTATAGACATTGGTGCACCGAGTGAGTTCATTTAGCATTTCATTTAAAGAATTAATTCCTTATGACGTCAAAGGAAACAAAATCCATTACGTCACAATGAGCAGTAACAAAAAATGTTTTTATTGACACAAGAGATTTAACGAGGGTTCATAGTCTCTAGTGCATTGAGTTCTAATAGAACTCATTTAAAGATATAAATATTCTATACATTTTTTGTATTTTTTGTGCATTTGTCAGCCTGTCTGTCCGTCATGTTAATATGGACAAAAAAAAAAAAGCTACTGAGAATTTGATTAACCTTCAATTTTCCTCCCGAAAATTAACAATAATTTTAAGTATCTATAATAGATTGTTTCAGATGTTTGTATATATAGTGAGAGAAAAAGAGAATTCTAGATAAATCTAATACCGTTAATTAAATTTTTGAATAGTCTCGTATGAAAATTAGATGTAACATAGCCTTGTGGAGAGATTTTTATACTATATTTTGGTGTTAGGAAGTTATTTTCCTTTAAAATCGGAACATAATATTAACGATAATAAGATTTTTAAAAGTTTAGCTAGAAAATTAACTATAATGTACAACAGAAGTGTGATTTTACATCAATAGAGTTTGAATGTTTTTCATAAAAATCCGGAACAACTGATATTCGTAAATGAGAAGAAGATTATTTGTTTTATTTATTAGAATAGGGATTTCAAACAGTTATTTGTGTTCGTAGATTTTTCATATAAAATTCAGAACAATTTATGCGACGATTTGTAAGTCAGTAAGAAAATTTAAGTAATCTAGAGGAATTTCTTTTTCAAAATTGTCGATATTTAAAAAAAAAAAAATTCATTTGACATAAATTTGTTTTAAGTTGAAAATATGGAACAATTGGATATCGATAATTAAACTATAGTGACTTATTGTCCAAGAATATAAGTCAATGTTGCTATTTCAAATAATCGTTTGACATAATGTTTTTCATAAAACAATATCCGAAACAACTTCTAGTTCATAGCATGGAAATTACATGTAATATAAGTTAGAAGAGCAAACAAACATTTGTTGGCATTGATTTGTTTATCACAAAAACATCCGGAACAATCTATTATATATCCTTTATTTCTTCTTCTTTTTCGTTCTCATTGTTATGTTGGAGTGTTCAGATGACTAGACCAATACATGAGATGAACTATGCAGTGGTTTCCAAATCAGGGAGCTCTCCATATAAATTTCTTTCTATTGAGGTGTTTTGGGGCCAATGTCTTGTACGGGACTCTTGGTAAAGAGAGCAGATTTGGAGGATGTGGTTGGCACATTCCACATGGGCAGATTTCACTGGTTCCAATTTTGAGCTTCTGGTACATGTGTTGTTGCATTCTGTTGTGTCCGGTCCTGAGTTGAAAGATTAGACGTTGGTCTTGTCGGGATAGCTTATAGTAATCGTCATCTTTCTTGTGATTTGGATGAGAGCTCGTCCATTTCTCATTTATTTTATTTACAATTAATTTCTTCATTTCTTCTATGTTGGAGATATTTCCTTTAAACTACTGCAATGTTTTGGAAGGAACTTTAAAGGTTAAATCAGATTTTCAATAGTATTTAGTGTTGTTGTTATTTTTTTTTATATAAATGTGACAGACAGACTAACCAATAGACAAAACGCACAAAAAAGAGCGACTTTTATCCTGATGGGGGCACCAAACAAAAAATTTAAAAAATCTGATTATTAAAAAAATTTAAGGAATTAGTTTAGCACATCATGTTGCGGTGAAAGTCCCTGCATAAAATTGTCCATTTTAAAAAATGTGCATCATATTTACATACAAAGTGCATTCTTAGCCTAAATAAACAAACATAAATGTTTTCTTTTAATTTTAGCATCTATTTGATCAGAAAAAACACCTTTAACTAATATTTACATTTGTTGTGAACATATCTTGTACATTTTATAAATATATTTGACTTAGTGATACTGAAAATACACAAAAATCCGTCATTCTTTTTTTAACATGTAGCATTGCCTCCTTTACATTTACGTAATTGTTTTAGAATTGGTGTATTTTTATGAAAAAATCGTTAGCATAATTAATTTTATAAACTAAACGGTTTGCTTTTAGAAAACCAAAAGTAGCCATTGCACCTAAACTTTTCAAGCCACATCGTACGGTGAAATAATATCTTTCATTTCTCTTCTAGTTTTCAAGATCTGAGTGTGACAGACGGACAATTTGCACAAGTCTAATAGCGGCTTTTCCCCTTACAGGGGCCGCTAAAAATGTATACTTTTAATACCTATCAAATAAAAAAAGCTTCCAAGATACTTATTTTCCCCAGTGGAGCTAAGGGTCTGTTTGAACAATTCTTTAAAAAAAAAAGCGATACACATCCACTTTTCACTAAAAAAAATAGTCACCACGCTCAAGTCTCATTCTAAACGAGACAAAATGAGCTTTTCATAAAGGAAAGTTTATTAAACTGTTGCTAGCCTACCAACACAATATTCTGCTATAGGAACCGTAAAAGACGCACTATACCACAGTAGGAGCTATTAGGTTAATCAGTGCAGTTATTATGGGTGAGGCTAAGAGACATCCTGTGGATCTGGTGCACTGCATAGACAGGCATGGTTTTGAGAAATAAATCAGGGCCAGACATTAAAGCTACTGATATCCGGCGGCAGTATGACAGACTATGTTTTATTTGTGGTAACTATAGGACGAGCCTATCGAGCACTGCAGAAATTATGTCCATTGTAACTCCTCTCATTCTGAGCAGTGCTCACTGCACTGGATCCAGGGTTAATGATTTGATTTTAGGCACATCGGCACAATTTAGGCCATGTCGTGCCTTCCAGGGTTAATGACCCATACCTTAGTAAGTTGGTGGAGAGAAAAACACATGACTAAATGAACCTTATTTGTATACCATGAGGTAAATGTGAGTTTTTGGAAGGATTAGCACATGTCCTCCATGGATTTGTGTGCCCAGCCCTCTCCTATTAACCTAACACTAAAGTGGTTGGAAGATGTCAACAATTTATATATACCCCTAAACATGTCCAAGTAAATAGTGTTAGAAAAAATATGTGCATTAAATTTCTATACAGATGGGGTCAGTTATGAAGGGCTTTGGCCCAGAAAGGCTATCAGGTGCATGCGGTCGTGATGCACGTAGATTTCATACCGAAATAAGAGCGATAAAACTTTCTAACATGCCTGGAAAAACTCTTGAAAAGGAAACATCACAGCATCTGATCAAATAACTGATTCGAAATCCCGTCTCAAAGCCATGAGTTGCTTAGGCGGAAGTAACCATTGGTAGAAGAAGCTCTTGGCGCCGCAGATAACATGCACCAATAGATTGGAGCTGTAGATTTTATGCAGTGAACTCCCATTGCAGTTGGGGAACAATGAGCTGATGCTCTAGTATGAGAGGGGAGTGTGTCACACTCAAAATAATTCGCTTTTTGGACCTTATTGTTACTGAAGTGATATATTACAGAGCTTGAAAATGTGAACTTGATTTAGGTAGGACCAGAAGTAAGGCCTTAGGAGACATTCAAGAGTTTAAAGTTAATTGGAGAATTTTTAGTTAAACAATTTTTTGTTGAACAGTCGACAGTAGTAAGAGTTGAAATAGTACATCAAGTTGTCTTAGTTAAAAGAAGTTAGTTGGAGTTGTAATGTAAGTCAGTCAGTTGAGGTAGTGCATCAAGTTGTGTTAGTTGAAATTGTCATTAGAAGAAACAAGTCAAATTTTAGTTGAATTTTGTGAGTTGAAGTTATTCATTTTATGTGAACTCAAGTGGTGGACTTAGTGTGCTATGAAAGTGAGACAAGCAGTCCATCAAACAATCCCTTGGATTAGGATTTATATCTTATTACCTTCTATAAGCAGTCTTTTTTTTTTAATTATTACATTTGGTAAGTAGTTCCTGGAGTTGTATTGTAATGCTGCTTATCAAAGACAAAGAGTGTCTTTGATAAGCAGTATTACAATACAACTCCATGAGAAAAATGCCAACAACTGTCCAACAAAATAAATGTCATGATATTTATCAATTAAATCATTTACAAATAGGCTACAATGCCATAAGAGAGTTGGTACATGGTTGAAATCCGGGGATGCATCTGATAAAGCCAGAGGAGTCTAGCAACACATGCACTGCCCCAACCAAGATGATCCATTGTGGAGGCTAAAAAGGTTGGAACAATGAAAATAGTGCAGTGCAGAACAAAAACCTGCCTTATAGGTCATACTTTGGTTCTGGACAAATCTTGATGCCCGTTGCCTACTCTGCGAAGAGGAGTGCACATGTTGCAAGAGTGTCCAATCAATCAGTCAGAACAATCCACTATTTCCTAAGGACAACTCACCTGGTCTGAATCTGTTACATGTAAACATCCAAGCCCAAAGGAAAGAAAAAATGTCTGGAAAAAACAAATGGAATGTGTCAATGAAATTGAACAACTACGAAATACAACTCATAGAAATAAACAGTCCGGTAAATCTCACCTCTTCAAGAGTAAGTCTAAGTGTTTCTTTCACAGGAAATGGATCCTTTTTTAGACATGGCTGCCACATGTTTTCTCCATAAAGATTTTCTTCATCTGATGAGTTGCCTATAACTAAATGGTCTGCTGTTTGCTCATCCTGAAGACTAAGGGAATGCTCCAGATCTGAGCTGCTATCTAAACATATATGTTCACAGGCATCCCCAACAGATTTGTTGAATGTTGAACAGGTCAAACTATCTGCTGGACCTGTTACATCATCATCGGTTGCTAGACTATCATCTTGTGTTTCAGGCAGAGCTTGAGTCTCACATTCAGCATAAGTCTCTCTATTTATCTCAGGTTGTGTTTCATGAGAGTTTATATCTAATGTAAACAGAGTCTCTAATGGACTTTGTGTCTCTGATGGACATTTCATGTCTGTTTGAGCTGCATGTGTTCTCTGTCTGGGATCCAATGTATTACTCCTTAAAGATGTCTTCAATTTTTTACTTGCCAATCCTTCAGAAGTCTTTTTAAATTTAGCCCCAAACTTTCTGTCTTGTGAACTTGCAGCCCATGGTAACTGAGTGTACCTTTGACTCAACATTGTGACTGAAGTGAAGGATGTGCTCAATCTAACAAGTGGATATATTCTCTGGTAATGGACATTCATCTTTGGGATAGTGAAGCCAGTTGGTAGCAATGAATCGTCCAGACTGTAGTCAAAGTGCATGATAGGATCTAAAGAAAAAAATCTCAGAAAAGCAGGTGTGTATTTTGATTGAGAGATTGTATTGTAAGCAAAGGTCGCTGGCATGACCACAAAGCTGCTGCTTGTAGACTTATAGGGAAAACACAAGAGTTGGTTCACTGTTTTTTGTGTAGTAGTGGATAAATGGGACTCACTGTCTGCTGTCAGTTTGTTCAATGAAATGTTGACAGGGTCAATCTGTTGATCCTCTTTCTTTCTGTCACAAACTTCTTTACTTTCAATGACTCCTTCTTCATCACTGTCTAAAACAACGACAGAGCCAGATACAGGGACACCAGAACTGTGAACCTGACTTTGTGATCCACTTGTAGATACACAGACATAAGATGCTATATGTTCATTGCAGACCCTAGAAAACTGGTCTAAAATGAATGTCAGTTTAGGAAACACTTCAGAAGGGACTGTTGACTCTGGAGGGCAATGCTGCTTGTCACCAGCAACATGGTAGTTAGAGGACATAGCTGGCAGGTGGTCAAATGTCCTGTCAGATAACTGTCTGCATTGTTTGTGAAGAAGATAGCTGTGAAAAAATTAATATAAAAATAAGATAAAACTAAGATAATTTAGAGGCAGTACATACAAGAAATAGTGTTTTTTTTTAGTATTAGTATTTACTTAGGGGTAAAGTACACTTAGCGGCAGTGTATTATTAAGTACCACTCAAAACATTACTTATATCAAGGTTATACTTGAACATGAAACAAAGTCACTCTGTCACTATTTTTACTAACAAAGAAAAATATAAAAGTTTTGTAGGCAGATTGAAACCTGAATGACTATATGAACTGGACATGAAGGTGTACCCATGTCATGTCACTGTACTGAGTTACTACCACACATGCACATCTTCTCTTGTTTGCATTGCCTTCTTTAACTTATGTGTTGCATGAAATTGAGTACAATTAAAGTGGATCAGTGACTCCTCTCAGAATATGTGTTGATTCAACTAATGAGTTACTCAAAAGTAGTATATTCTGTCAATAAGATACACTCAAAGCACTCATTGAATAAGTAAAACAATTTGACATCGGAGATTAATTAAAGATAGGTGACATTTCAATATCAAAGCAGCAAGTTACAAACAAAAACCAGAGCCAATTTTTTAAATTTTTATTTTTATGCAATACAAAAGTAAGTGATAAGAAAATATTAACAATTGTAACAGGTGTGCTATTTGAGAAAGGTGAGGCAGAGCTGGCATCCAATACAATTGTAACAGGTGCGTTGGGTTCCTTTTCATTACTTGGCTTGGCTTGTTAGGGATTACAATTAAATATTACTTTTAGTAACAATTATTACTAGACACACTTCAACTCCAAGTATCCGTGAATAACAATTATACTTTAATATTTAATAAAGCACACAATTTTAACAATTCTCAAGAAATGTTACTTTATACACAAGAAGAATATATACACAAACACCTGTCAAGGAAGCAACAGTTCAACCTTTCTGGACCGGGAAAAAAGACCTCACTAACTGACAGCCTTCTCTCGCACATTCAAAGAAGACTAAACTATTCCGTTTTGTAACAAGTGCAAGACAATTCACATTCATAACCTGGGGGGTACATAAACAATGGATATAACTATCATACCAAAATATCAAAGTAACATATTCACTCTCGCCATACCTCCCCCTGACAGGTGTGGTATTTGAGAAAGGTGAGGCAGAGCTGGCATCCAATACAATTGTAACAGCTAGGCATGCTATAATTGTCTATGTCACAGAATAAACACCTCCGCATAAGAGCCTGTGTGACAACACAGGATACATGTATGAGGGAGGTAGTACTCAATACTTGTGTGAAAAGAGATAACATCTGAGCTGTATATGATAAAAGTAGCACCTAAAATATGTGCAGCAGAATCAGCAACCAAAACCACTGCAGTAGAAATAGATCACTGTGGTGAGAGCTACTCAAACATTGTAAACATCAACCTGAATACTTTTTCAGAAGTCATGAGTGAACTTATACAAATGTGTGAATAAATAAAAAGGAATTTTTTAAAAAAAGATTTCTTTCAACAAACTGGTATTTTTTGACAATACTTTTTAGAACAAAAAATAAATAACTTTACAAGACAACAAAATCTTACATTCGTTTGGACATAATGAACTTGTCTGCAGGATCAAGGCCTATGTTGACTTTATGTTGACGTTCAAGAAAACTTGGCTCACTCCTAGACAAAGTGCCTTTGCCAAAGAAACCCTGAAAGACATAATAATTGTGTGTGACTTCGTATAAATGTGCATGAGCTACCAACTAAAAACCAAAAAGACAATAAAAACCTTTACATTTTATATGTCCATCAATACAGAGTTGACCAGAAGATGCACTAAAAATACACCAAGGAATGAAAAGCATTTGATGAGATATGCAGGATTTGTTATTATGTAAAAGTAAAATATCCCTTTCAGACCTTGCGATGTATAGGGCAGATGATATAATGGGCATCTGTTTCTATGGCTGATGGTTACTAATGTCAGGTACTTTTTATGTATACCAAGAGTTGCAATAACATGGAGGCCAATACAAGGAAAGCACAAAACAGGGACGTCCTCATATTACTTGGCGCCACACTTTCATGGAGGACCTCAGAACAGTGGACACCAGGTGGGAGGAGGCTTCAGACATTGCGAACGACAGATCTTTATGGAGACAGCTTGCTGCCCAATGCGTAAATAAAAGAAAACACATCAACCAAAAATAAATACACAGCAAATAAAAACCACAACAAATAATTAAATGGCAATTAAATGTTTAAATAAATGTAGTCACTTCAAAAGAAAAGTATATGTGAGATTCCAAAAATTAAAAAGCAAATAAAAACCTCAGCAGCTAGTAATTAAACAGCAAACAGAAACAACAATAACCAAAAAAAACAAAAACAGCCAGAAATTGAGCAGTAAAAAAAAACAAAAAAACAGCAATTACCAAAAACTGAAATGAAAACTAAAGCACATGCAGAAAATGAACAGCAACTATCAACAACTACAACCAAAAATTAAAAAGCAAAAGAAATTTAAGAAGAAACACAAGAACCAGAAATTGAAAAACAACAAAAAAGAAAATTAAATAGCAAAATAAATAATTAACTTTCCGAAAATGAAAATCAAACAAAAACAACTGCAACCAAAAATGAAAGATAAAAAAAAACCACAACCTAAAAAAGTATAAATTGAAAAGCTAATAGTAGCAAAATAGAAAATTAAACAGCAAATAAAAACCACAACAGGCAGAAAATGAACAGCAAAATAAACAATATAAACTAAAAGTTTAAAAGCAAATAAAACCCAGAACAGGCTGAATATAAGCAGCAAATATTAAGAACTACAATCTAAAATTAAATAGCTAAATTTAAAAAAAATCAACCAAATGTTAAACAGTAGTAATAATTATAAAAAGCATGTAAAATTAAAACTTAAATTATAAAATACCAAAGATTAAACAGCAAAAAAAACAAAAAAACAAAGAAAAACACAGAATTCATAAAAAAGCACTCACAAAAGATAAAGAAACAACTAAAAACAAACCAAAACATCAACAACAAAAACTTACTGTTCTTTAAACAAAAGAAAATATCAAATGCTGAAGATATTCTATGTTAATAAATTATTCAAGTAACTTACAAATTAAATTACTATATCTAGTCAAAATAAGTAAATATTTATTTCATTAAGATGGTGAAATTGTGTGCATTGAGAATTAGTGTGCATATGGCTTACTTAAATTATATTCCTTTTATTTTGGATGCTATGAAAGTATTTATTGAGTGGTGTCTCTCCAACCTTTGAAATACCTTTATGTGACTAATGTTACTGTTTAATCAACAACCATAATCAAAATGAATGAATAAAATAATTCAGAACTGACCATTTTGTATAGAAAATCCATATCTCCAGAGCTACTGACCACAAGTGAAGCACCATCAAGTGTTCCAGTAAAGTATCTCCATGAGCTGCTGCTTAGATTTTGCATTAATGAAAGGGATACAGGCAACTCTGTCACTGTCCTTCTCTTTTTTCTGTAAGAGCTCTTTTGTGTGTGCTGCATTCTGAATGAAACTGTCACATAGAGAGACAAGTATGTGATTGAAACTGTCACATAGAGACAAGTGTGTGATTAGTTTTCAAATGTATACCTGTCCAAACTTACAAAGAAATATACAAAAGTAAAGAAAAAATACTTTGTTCTAAGGTTAGTTTTAATTTAAACTTGTATTTATTTCAATTTGATCAGGCAAAAAAGATCATACTACGATTTTTTCAATGCAAGTTCTCAAAATGGCTGTTAATGCTCTCACTATAATAAACCTTATATTTACAAACCTTTCACATGAAGTTTTTTAAACACATTTTTTTTTATTGCACATGCTCTCATCATCCATTAAAAATAACTCCAAGAGTATAGGAAATGCTTACTGACAAGTTTCTATACATAAAATATTTTCATATCTATCTATCTATCTATCTAAATTCGATCATAAAAATATCTATGTAAAAAATCCAAGGCAAGTGATAGCAGGTTAATTTTTCATCATTTTTGTTCAAAGCAAGTGAGAGAATTAATGACTAAGGTGACCAGACATCCTGATTTAAGCATTACAGTCCCGCTTTGGACTGTCTGTCACCTTTTTCATAAAATGTCTGAGCGGGGAAGCAAATGTCAAGAGCATGTTCAGACTTTGGCCTAAATATAAACACAAAAAAGACTGAAGTCTTATATTTGCCTGCTCCAGGTAAAGCCTACTTGGACCCAAGCATCAAGATAAATGGACATATATATGATATTTTAAAAAGTAGTATATAATAAGTATAATTAATACAAATACTATTACTATTGATTTTAAAACCCCCTCTGAAATTTACTATAAAACCCCCTCTTCAATATAAAAAAGCAAATTACACACTGAAAATGCTATGAGCATAGCCAAAGGAGTTTTGAGTCGACCCCTTGGTAAGGTTGTTCAATGAGGTTTGCTGGACATGTACTCCGACAAAATGAATTACGCATAATAAGAGTTGCAATGACATTACGAGGAAATCGCAAATAGGAACATCCTAGTACAACTTCACACCACACTTTTAAAGAGGTCCTCAGAGCAGGTGGGAAGAGGCTTCAGACATTGCCAGTGACGGATTTTTGTGGAAACAGCTTGACGCCCAATGAGCCAAACAGCGCATGAGGATCTTTACTAAGTCAGTAAGAATAGCACAAGTTTTGAAATTAAACTTTTTAATAGCAGAATAATGCACTGTAGATACCTCAGAATATGCATTTTTTAGGCTTTCATTACCGGAAATAGTGCTTGTCGGCAGGGCTACGCCCCAAGCTGGGGGAGCGCTGTGAGCTCCCCCAGACCCCATTTCTGTCGAGAGCAGGGAGTCTACAAATTTCCCACTAACTCCAGGAAGAACCGATTCTAGGATATTTTAAATGTCTTCCAAGAGAATGAAGAGTCAGAATGTAATAAAGATTAATTATATATATACACACACACACATATAGCGCACGGGGTGGGGGGGGGAGAAAAAATCCCCCAAAACCCCCCCGAAAAAAATCCTGGCTACGCCCATTATATATATGAGTGTTTCTCCAGTACTGGTATCAAAAAGTGTCACATTAGGTCAAAAATTAAAATGGAAGTTTTTGGTTTCATTTTAAGTGTATTCATTTCTTCACCCATTGTACTTTAAGAATTTATCAATAGAAAATGAATTGGAATACATACATTTCCTCAGCAGTGCTGGCAAAAGGGGTACCCACTATTGTATTTCAGGTGCATCACCGGGACACCATTGATGATTAAAGTACAACTAACTGTTAATTTGTTTGCTTTCTTAGCATAATTTGAATGTTTCTATTGTATTAAGCAGCTAGATAGAGAAATTGAAGTTTTTGAGCACTTACATAATGTTTGCGCTCAATTTAAAAAATGGGACACCGTAGCACCTGTAACACTACTGGTAAAAGTTTTTTGAATAAGATTTTTTATAAGAAAATAGAATTTATGCTATACTTGCATTGTAGCTAAATATATAGGCTTTTATTTGCTGCAATATCTCAACAATAATTCAAGCATTTATTATAACATAACTATTATATCACAAGATGTTGCGGGTGCTATAATGGGACACCAATATGAAATATATAGTTTTTTTTGTTAATACATGCTGAAATACAATTTTTTTAAAGTCTGTAAATACATTACCAATTTTTCTTTTATCAATGAATCACAAAATAGTTTTCTATAACCACAAATGAATGTACTAGACCTTTGTGTGTGTGTGTTCAATAATCATTTTAAAATATATTACACATAACTGCCTCAAACATGACCTAATCATAGACTAAAACAGCTCTATGACTTTCAATGTACCAAGAACAAGATCCAAAACTAGATTTACATATAAATTGAAATATAGAGTAGATTTAAATCTACACAAGAACTTTATCTAGATCAAGACTTGTTTAGTGTCCCGTGAAGCACCACAGACAATGATAAAACAATAAGGTTTACATTAACTTAGATTAAAAAATAGTATTCTATGTATTTTAGATCAAACTTGAGAATAATAAGCTTAATTCTCATTATAATTCAAAACTTTGGTGAGAGAACTACTTATATCTAGATCTCTGAGATTTTCTGGTATCATTTAACATGAGGCGTTTCGGGTGCTACAATGAAAAAATGTGGGACACCATGTCTATTAATGTCTCCTGTTAATTACTATGTAGCCTTTTCCCAAGAAAATGGAGCTTATTGTGTACTAAGCAGTATCAGAGATACCATTAATTAATTCCCATCACATTAATAACTTTGTTTAAAAAAATATTGTTCTTTTTGTCAAGCGCGTTTGAGGTGCTTCACCTGGGACACCAAGACCTATTTTTCTAAAATTATGTAAATTTTTACAGTTTCAAAGAAAAATTACACTGTGTAAATTAATCATAGATGCTTTTAGTAACAAAAACATACTAGGGAGCAGAATCCTTTACTTTGTTTACAATTGATAATGGTTTAAAATTTCAAGTTAAGTGGGACACCATGTGATGCATCTGTGACACATTTTTTACGGCAACATCTAAGTAATATCAAAGTAACTATAAAATAAAAAGCTATAGATAATGCAATAACATTATATTGTTAACCTATTTCAAGAAAAATGTCTGTTCAATAATCTTTGCTTTTAGTAGAATATTACTTCAACCTAAGCCTGGTATTCCATGTTACATCAAAAGTTGCCATTTTGTGCACTATTTCACACATTTTCTACAATTTTAAAATTCCACAATGCACCTTTCAAGCTCAAAATATCACAATTTATAGGTAAACCATTTCTAAGTGAAATGAAAAGAAAATTGTGACATTTTAATAAGAAGTTATTGAGTTATAGACTTTTTAGTGAGCCAATACCTATTTGTCATCAATACTGGAGAAACACTCATATATATATATATATATATATATATATATATATATATATATATATATATATATATATATATATATATATATATATATATATATATATATAATAGAGAGAGAGATCTAGAATCTAGATTTCCAATACATGTACAGAATGGCAATGAGCTGGCTGCAATGCTTCTTCAAAACTTCTTGCCTATTTTCTTCTAGCTTAGAATTCTACTAGTAGATTAAATGAGTAGATCTAGGATCTACTAGACTAGAAGAGGACAATCTAGGTTTATCTAAATCTAGATAGTCTATAAAAGCAGATTAAATTAAAATTAAGACTATAACTAGATCTATTACTTAATATAATAATACTAGATTTTTAAAAACTAGATCTATATAAATCTAGATCTAATGAATCTAGTCATTAGTGACGTCTAGTCTTATAGGCCTACTGAGTATACTGAACTTCTGAAGTAACAGAAGTTTAGAAATGTATTCTAAATCTAGTCACCAGTACTAGTTACTAGTACACTAGACTAGTGTCATTTTGTGACTAGTGACAGTCTAATAGTAATAGTCTAGTCTTACTTAGTTAGACCTATCTAGTATCTAGACTAAATCTATAGATATCTATATTATATTATAAAATTAATTATTATTATATGTAGATCTAGTCATTCTAGTTATTGTAGAATTAGAAATGTAGAGCTACTAGTACTAGTTACTAGATCTAGTGACTAGTCACTCATAGTCATAGTATAGACTAGACTCTAGTAATTATTACATCAAGATTAAGAGTCTAGAACTATATCAGTATATCTATATTGACTATATCTACTAGAAGTCTAGGCCTAGGCCTGACTAGGGTCATCTAAACTAATTCTATCTATATTTAGAGCTAGATCTAATACCTCTTACTCTAAATCTAGCAATAAAAAAGTAGATCTGAGATCTAGTATTTTCTAGTCTAGAATGATCTACGATTAGTCTATTATTCTAGATCTAGAAATCTAGATCAACTTGCTGATTTGTAGCTTGTTCAAATCGTAATCTAGAATCTGGGTATTATAAAATACATAGAATCTTGTTTCGAAATAACCCAAAGTTTTAATCTAAGTACAGTCGAAAGAGTCAAAATGGATCGCTAATACTTAGATTCTATATCTAGAATTATATTTATAGATCTATTTGTAAGCCTCGCGTTGAGACTAATCTTGTTTTTACTTGTATCTAGAATAGATTATAGATCTAGAAATACTAGATATATATTTAATATATCTTGATCTAGAGTATTCTAGAGTCTAGATCTATTTATCTATATACTAACTATACATGGGCGTAGCCAGGATTTTTTTCGGGGGGGGGGGGGGGTTGGGGGGATTTTTTTCTCACCCCTCTCTCCCACCCCCGCGAAAAAAATATTTATAAGTATTTATGTGTGTGTGTGTGTACATAATCTTTATTACATTCTGACCCTTCATTCTTTCGGAAGATGCTTATTGTGCCATAGAATAGGTTCTTCCTGGAGTTAGTGGAAAAATTGTAGATTCTCCGCCATTGCCAGAAAGGAGTCTGGGGGAGCGCTAGGAGCTCCTCCAGCACGGGCCGCCGCCAAGCATTATTTTTGGTATTGAAAGCCAACAAAAAGCATATTCTGATTAGCTAGAGCTGGATTTAGTATATATTATAGATCTATTTAGATTTTAGATCTAACTCTAACTACCTTAGGGCTAGGCCTTAGTTTTTTAGACTCTTCGACTTGACTTAGGTCTTATTGTTTCAGATTACATCTATACTCGATCTAAGCTAGTTGTCACAGCCGAGAAGCAATCAGCACACGGGTGACACAATAGACAAACGATTCGCCAGCCAGCAGCGGCAGTAATTTGAATAATTCAGCTGGACTTTGATGCATCAGTCCATTCAACATTGTATTGTCAATCTACATCTCTTTCTCGAGACAAAAGGAGACATCTATAATTATATAGACATTAATAGATTATATAGATCTAGACTAAAAATCTATTCTGTTACTATCTAGACTAAGACTAGAGAATATAGAAAAATATAGATATCTAGATCTTGATTGAAATGATTGTTTCTTGATTTATTAGTAGATCTAAATCTAGAGACAAAAGAATTTAGACAATCTAATTCTAATCTATATTAGCTAGATCATAGCTCACTAAGCCCAAGCTTATGTATCTTAGTATCTGATTTTGATATATAGAATAATACAACTGAAGACCAGTGAAAAGATAGATCTAGGTCAAGATTTTACATCTCTCCAACTATCTACAATTTTGCTGACCTGATTTGCTTGTGATTGTCTTTTAGTCAAGCCCAAGCTAGATCTATTAATTACACTAGTCATTACCAGAAATGCCAATATCATATACTATCATATAGAGTCTAATATTCATAGTAGTAGTTGATGATCATATAATATATTATATAATATAGCCTTAGGCCTATGCAAGGACTCAAGTATCTCTAGAAGCTATGAATTTTACTTAACACAACACATCAAGTCAAAAGACCTGGACCTAGAAACTAGTAGGTTAGATTTTAGAGTATTATAATGTACCCTTGGTCTATCAACAATCACCTTATTAAGAGTTGAACATTATAGCTCCACTAGATTATTAATATTATATATATTAATTTAAACTTAGATCTAGATTCACTAGTGACTAGATGAAGTAGATCTTTTTTTTTTAATCCATTAGATGACATTTAACTGAAGGTTTTACAGTAACATTATTATTGTTGATTTAGTACTCTAGTCTATATTATTCTGAATCTAGTATAACAGTGTATGTTGAATAACCAAGATAAAATGGCCACAAGTTTAAAATGGAAACTTCGAGCAATTAGTATTTTTTGTCAAGTCTATGTCTTCCTGTTTTGCATTTTGACACTCTTAAATTTATTTTATATAACTATTCCTACAATCTGTTCCTCGGATAGTTCATCCTGGCTTCTGAAAACTGTGGCTTTGTTTGTAATAGGCAACACACTAAGTAATTACATATGCTTAAGATACACAGCCTATGTATCAACTATTTACTTGAAACAGCTCAGAAGATCTAAAGTACATACACACCAGTATACTATGGGCACAGTAAATAGATCAAGTAAAGATCTCGATGTGAAGGCTTCTAAGAGTCAACAAGATCTTTCGTTCTTTGTCCATTTAACAAATTCTTTGCCACCATCAACACCAATAAATAACAATGAAGGAGACATGATATTTAAAAATTGTTATGAACTAGATCTAGAGACAATTAGCTCTTATAAATATCAAAGCTCTGAATCCATTTTCTTCTTGGATACCAGCAAGAATTGGGATAAAAGAACGCCACGATTACTAGAGGACTGGCATATGTGCAGTGATTGTAAAATGTTGTCTCCACCACGAGCCAGACATTGTCATTTGTGTCATGTCTGTGTTCTCAAAAGAGATCACCATTGTTTTTTTTCCAATTGCTGTGTAGGTTTTCACAATCAAAGATACTTCATTTTCTTTTGTTTCTATGCAGCTTTGGGTACATTACTTAACACCATAGCCACATTTTATTATCTGGATCAACATTATAGCCAGCTTCAAACTTGGGGCTATTTAGCTTATACACCACCAGTTCTATTGTATTTCTGGATAAATAACTCTGTGAACAATGCTCTCCTTACCTTGTTAGCATTCCAGTATTTCAGTACCATAACTACAGTGGCTTGTTTCTACTACTTTGTAACTCAATTCTTTTTGGCTTGTGCAGGGATCACTATGCATGAATATGCCAAAAACATCAATGAATACAGAGGAACTATATGGTCAAATCTTTATTCCGTTTTTGGAAAATACTGGTTAATAAATGTGTTTATTCCAATGCCAAGTCTAGGCTACACCAGTGACGGCATCAGCTGGGACAGATTTTTTAATACAAAGGTTTTGTGATTACATGTATATATATTGAATCTACGTTCCTAATACAGTATGTATTTTTTTTTTCAAACTCAATTTTTTTTTTCAAACTCAATTTTTGTTTACACAGCTTATATCAACTCTGTCTGTATGGTAGCATGCTATTTAACTAGTACAGACAAGTGATAAGATTATAATAGCGCATCGAGAAACACAAAAGCATGAAATTGTGCTAAAGAAAAACTATTGTTAAAAATATTTCTAACTGTGCTGATTTATTATTGTTAGCCTAGACCTATTACATGACTGATCCAAACTCATTGATACAATTACAGTTAATGTAAGCTTTGTTTTGCTTTTTTAAAAGTATTTTTTATATTTTACAATGCTTATATCCACCCACTCTGTCTGTCTGTTAAAAAATTTGTACACATTTTTTCTCCCATACCCAATTTTGGATCAAGCTGAAATTTGCACAATTTTGTTTTCATTTACCTGACAACACAAGAATCAATTTAAAAAAATTAGTTAATTAACTATAGGTGATTAATTATTTGTTTGTTATCTTGAACAACGGAAAGAAATCATACTTGACAGATGTGGTATAAGTTTTCAGACTGATCCAAACTAATAGATACAATTAGATATAATATAAGCATTTTTTTTTTCAAAAGTACTTTTTATGTTGTTTTTTTACACTCTTGTCTGGTAAAAAGTTTGTACACATTATTTCTCCAACACTAATTCTCAGATCAAGTTTAAACTTGCACTAGACATGAATCAATTAAAAAAAAAGCAATTATTAAATTTAATATTGGAAGTTCATTATTTTGTTTGATACCAACAAGGGAAATTAATCCTTCAGTATTTACAAATATGTAAGGTTTTGTCTATTTAAATAGTTGTACTTGCTATTTCTCCCACACCTCTTCGCACTTATCGTCAGGGCTGGGCCTACAGGTTGCGGGGCCCTATGCAAAACGGATTGTGTGGGGCCTGATTTGCGTTGTAATAAAGAGAATACGTGAAAATTCAGATTTTGTATCAGAAAATAAGTTCATCTTTGCATTTTATTTATAGTTTACTAAGTACAAAATCACTGTTAAATTAATTTTCCAACAAAACGCCGATAAACATTCATATCTGCCTTTTAGGTTTACTATCGACTAGCAAAATCATTGTTGTTTTTTCAAAGAGGTCGTGATAGATTTAGATCTATATTTGTATGCCAGTGACTATTAAAGTAAATTAAATATTAAACTTCTTGTTTTGGTTAAAATTCGGCTTATTATTACATTTTTATTAAATGAAAGCTGACAAAGCTGTATCGTTGTTTTTTTTAATCGTGAGTAGGATTGGTGTTTTCCATATTGAATGACACCCTGAAATGACAAATTTGTCTGTTTTAAGGAGATTTGCATCAGTTTTCAGAAGATTTTAAAAATTTCAGGAGATTTTTATGACTTTTTCTTATATTTTATAATTTCAGAATTCCAGGAACCCTTTAAAAAGTTAAAATGGTTTTATTTTTATAATTTATACCTAGAATTTGCATCGCGTGGGGCCTATAAAAGTACGGGGCTGCAGTTGCCTAAGACCGGCCCTGCTTGCCGTTCCTTTGGATACATCAGCTGCATGAAGGGCGTGGGGGTGGGCTCCTGTGTGGGCGACATTGCTCTGACCATGAGATGTTCCATATAGTCGCTTCGGGATTGAAGGGGAGGCCATATATTGGTAATAATTTTGTTTGCTATTGAATAAGGGTCAGCTACATTATTGAGATGTATTGTTATATGTGCAGATTTTAAAGGATGTTTTAATATTTTGCTTGTTCTTGTTTATTTTTGTTTTATGTTTTCTTTGAAGTATTTTTTTTTTGTTTACATTTTTCTTGTTTACTCATAGTTTGATAATTGACAAGAATGTGAAGATTTGCTCTAAAATTTAAGACTTTACAATCTAAGTGTAACTTAAAGAGATGTAATTCAAATAAAAACATCTAAATGATTTGTTACCCTTTGTTTGCAATCAATTTTTTTTTTGTTTTCCAAAATTTTAACAACAGGAAGTGATTGTGCAGAAAACTAAGGAGATCAAATGGATGGAAAATGTATTATCATTTACTTTTCTCTTTCCATCCATTCCAGTGGCGCCCATGGAGGAGGACTCTGGGGCCTGCTTCAGGACATCCTTCCATTCAAATCTCTCTTGAGCTTTTTATCTCCATGCCCAAACTTGTGGTAGATCTACCTCTATGTCGTCAGTCCATCAGATCATTGGTTTGCCAGAACACCATTTTGTACTCCTTGGACATTCTTTCAAGTGACCTGCCAAACATACAGGGTTCGTAGCGCTCCTAAAATCTCCTAAAAAATGAAAAGTCTCCTAAAATTCTCCTAAAAATTACTAGAATTCTCCTAAATTTTTTACCCAATATTTTTAAAAAAATAGAATTTTGCTTATTTCTTGCTAAAAATGTGGGGGGAAAAACAACAGCGTAACTAGGCAAGCATTTCACCTGGCAGTTTTTTTTCTAAAGGCAGCGTAGAAAACTAGAAATGTTTGTTTCTATTCATTAATCGTTACCACTAAAGACGCACTAGATCTAGTCTGTATTACTGTATTGACTATTATCTATAATTAGAGCAATTACCAGCCTAAATTGTAGGCTACACCCCTCTGGGCCCTCCCTCACCTAAAATCTTGTAAACGTAAGAGTGACTTTGCGTGGAAAGTCCGTAAATCTTCTAGCTAGTATAACAGTATCTAGATTTAGATCTAGTGAAGATAATTCGCACCTAACCTGAAAACTCCATGAATTTTAGTCAATTTAATGATCTAGACACAGATACATATAATGTCTAGATTACTCTAGAAATACGCTAGATTCTAGATTTACGTTAAATCACTAGAATCTAGTGAAGATAATTCGCACACAGAAGTGAAAAACCTGCAAATTTGGTGACTTAGATCTGGACTCTAGATCTACGGTATATCCAGTGAAGATAATTCTCAAACAGCCGTGAAAAATCCGCGAATTTAAGTGGCTTAGATCTAAAGTCTAGATCTACGGTATATGCAGTGAAGATAGTTCGCACACTGCTGCGAAAAGTCCACGAATTTTAGTCACTTAGATCTAGACTCTAGATTTACGGTAGCCTATATCGAGTGAAGAAAATTCTATCACAGCCGTGAAAAGTCCGCGAACTTTAAAGACTTAAAGTCCGGTAATTTTGAAGACTTTTAAGTCCGCGAATTTTAGTGAATTAGCTTTAGACTCTTGATCTACTGTAAATTCAGTGAAGATAATTCTCACACAACCGTGAAAAGTCCGCGAATTTTAAAGACTTTAAGCCCTCGAATTTTGGTGGCTTCCATCTGGAGTCTAGATCTACTAGATCAGTGAAGATAATTCTCACATATCCGTGAAAAGTCCGCGAAGTTGAGCGAATTAGCTTTAGAGTCTAGATTTACTGTAAATTCAGTGAAGATAATTCTCTCACAGCCTTGAAAAAGTCTGCGAATTTTAGTGACTTAGATCAAGAGTCTAGATCCACTGTAGATTTAACGAAAATAGTTCGCATGCAGCTGTGAAAGTCCGTAAAAATTATTTCACCCGTAAAAGCCAGGGAAACTACATGGTTGAAAAAGATTCTGCTAGGCAAAAAAAAAACGCTAATAAATCCCCCCCCCCCAACACAAAATGCCATTTTTTAGAAAGCAAATGTCAAGTAAACATTCAAACACACCATGTCTCTAGTATCTATAAGATACACATAGGAACTAAAAATGTACATTTCCATCACAGAGAATATACCTTATGAAGGCATCTCTAAGAATGTTTCTTATTTAAAAAAATGGAAAAGCAACCATTTGTAATGTTTTTAAATAAATCTTTGAAAAAAAAAGGTTGATTGATGTTTTGGGATGACAGTCAAGTTGTTTCTTGATTAAAAGATAACTTTCATTACATTTTCTGTGGACATTCCTCAGCTGATAACATTGTTTCTGTGGCATATTGGCAAGATATTTATTATTTTTCAAATCAAATAACAATAATTGATTTGATAAATGCTTAGTTTTGTTTATGTTTCACTGTGTATCACACAATCCACAATCACAATCCACATATTGATGAAACTATAAAAAAATCCAACAAAGCATTAGGGTTTATTAAAAGAAATTTCTATAAATCAAATAAGAACATAAAACTAAAATGTTATTTAACCTTGGTTAGGCCAATAATAGAATATGCATCCACCGTGTGGGACCCCTCAACTCAAGAAAACATTAAGAAACTGGAACAAACACAAAATAGAGCAGTGAGATTCATAACAAACGAATATTCACATTTGACTAGGGTAACACCATTAGTAAAATCACTAAATTTAGAAAGCCTTCAGGACAGAAGACTCAAAAGTAAAGTAGCAATTATACATAAAACACTGAACCATAATCGTCAAATACAAAAACAAAATTTAATAAAATACTCTGAACGACACAAAAATAAAGGCACATTCCTCGTCCCATATGCTAGGACAAATTTGTACAAATACTCCTTCTTCCCTAGTGCTATTAGAGCATGGAATGGGTTGCCTGAGCTAGCCAGAAAAACCAGTGACTTGGCAGAATTTAAGTCATTGGTTAATATGCATGACTAAATGCATGACGCGTAGGACGTAATCATCTTCTTTTTTGAAGTAACGTCTGTATTATATAAGATAAGATAAGATTTCATCCTTAAAAAACCTCCTAAAATGTTGTCATGGAAAAGTGCTACTAACCCTGAACATAGTCTGTTTTCGTTTTGTCTCTAGAGCTGGATCTTCAAACAATTGGTAAGTTTTCTGGTTAGTGTATGTCCTGCGCCACTTCCATCCTGTAGAACAATAATGCCTTCCTCTTAAGCACTTATGAACACACTCGTTTGGTGCGTAACTTTCTTTCGTTCCAATTGGATTCTACAGTATTTTTTTTTTTTTGTTGTATTTTTAGGATTCAAGTATAAATCGAGAGTTTTAGTCCCTAAAGTATTTATACTATAGAAAAACCTAAGATTGAGTAAAGGTTGGGAAAAGGCGATTAGGAAAAACTACTGGGGTTCATAACTCATCTCAGTTGTTACTCTTATACCGGTACTTAAAGGTTTCTCATGAATTTTTTTTTCTAAACAAAGTCTTTCTTTAAATAATTATGACAAATTCTTGCGCTATTACATATAATCTGTTGCCATATTTGACTATTCTGTTTTAACAGTCAAGTTTTCCTCGGAAAAGGTGATGGGGCGGTAGAGTGAAAACGATTAATCCTGTAAGAGTCCCTCTCTCCATTTTATAAGTATTGCTAATGATCCGCATTTGACATTAAAAGATGAGGGGGTGGGATGGGGTGGAGCTACTCCATATAAGACTTGAATGTAACGTAGTAGAGTTTTGTACAACATGTTGTAATTGCTTCATGTCAAGACAAAAGAGCCACACGCTTTTTCCATAGATAGTTACTAATGATTCCATTTGAGATGAAAGTGTGCTGCCACATAGGTCTATATTTTCCGGCTCCCTATTTGTTAACATCGCTTCCATTCAATATCCAAATTCGCACCATTTGTCATTCACACCATGCTGCGCTACGACCGTAACAATACAAATGGGTTCCATTAGCAATAAGTATCTTGCTATGTTATATACATATTCAACTAATTTTGCTCACAAAGTATGATTTCTGCATAAAAACTGGACAGTCCCTCTCCGCTCCTAGTGTTAGGGTGGGAAGAGCAGTAGATGCAATCGTCCCTGATCCGCTACTAGAGAGTTGTAATAGTAGTCTTATCTTATCTACCGTACTAGAGAGTTGTAGTAGTGGGCCTACTCTTCTCTTATCTACTTGAGAGTTGTAGTAGTAGTCTTATCTTATGTACTACAGTGGCCGAGACTAGCAAGGAGCTCAGCACCACGAGACCGGATGTTTCCAGGATTTTTTCCATGTAACCCACCGTGATGGTATAAAAAAATGTGACCTAACTAGTCAAAGAGGTTGCCAACTTGTAAATGGTTTATGATGTTGTTACACATTGTTTTCTCCTATTCAATTTCTGCTGCTTAGCAATTCTGGACAGTAATTCAGGTTTGGGTCTTTCATCTGAGACGATAGCTCCGAGGTATTTAAAACTACAGATACTTGTCAGCTTTTCACCTCCATTACCGATGTCCCTTTAAAAGCCCTATTGGCTAATGGCCATAATCTGTTTTTTTTATTTCAGCATTGATTTGCATCCCATATTGTGGTGGTGAACTAGATCCATGTTTTATGTTTGTGTAGCGTCTCGAGAATGTGTTCACAACATTGAAAGTCAGCTAATTCTTCTACTGTCCCTGCCAGACCATCTATGTCGCCCGCAAGGCGCAAGTTAGTTATTCTTCTTCCTCCAACGCTTACAGTACCTTCATAGCCTTTGAGGTTATTTGCACTTATCCTTTCAAGTAAGAGTTGGTGAAAGTAGGCAGCCTTATTGAAATGAACTGATGGGTTTTACTATCTAGTTTGTTAACATCTTTTTCTGCTATAAAGCTATTGGAAGTTTTCTAGTGTCATGAGATTGGTTGCACTTTTTTTTGTCCTTTGGGTTTACAATTAAACTTTATTTGAATGACATCATGGTCAGATAGTCTAGGACGAATAAAATAATCTACCACTAGTTTAAGACTGTTAGTTAAGAATACAACTAAGGCATTGGTAAGTCTTTTTTTTTATATTAAAGTTGGTTTTGATAAAAAGTCAAGAACTAGTATCCCCTTCATGTATTGTGTTGAACACGAGAACTCATTAAATCATAAGAAAACACAATGATTTAATCTTGCTTGTTGTACTGTGAATACACTTTAATCCCTGATCTTGATCTCAAAGCTTCAGCTGCCTTACGTGGAAGAATTCTAGACAAAAAGAAAATAAAGATATGAACTACACTAAAAACGTACTTACATATATAATATGCTTACATACATTATATACATATATAATTACATACATAAATGACATCTATACACACATACATGCAGGCCATAGAATAAAGTTGTAAGACTAGTGCACTGGTCCAATTTATTGCTGACTTCATTTTCATGGCGTATTTCTTTGAACTGCATTCTTCTGCCAGCAAGGGATACACTTTCTGCATTCTTCTGCCAGCAAGGGATACACTTTCTGCATTCTTCTGCCAGCAAGGGATACACTTTCTGTATTCTTCTGCCAGCAAGGGATTCACTTTCTGTATTCTTCTGCCAGCAAGGGATTCACTTTCTGTATTCTTCTGCCAGCAAGGGATTCACTTTCTGTATTCTTTTGCCAGCAAGGGATACACTTTCTGTTTTAGTTCCCTTCTTGCATCACATAAATCAAGGATGCCATTTAATAGCCATGGTTTCATTTTCCTTCGCCTTGGCCCTGAGTGGCTGACTCTCGTGTGCTGATAGTCACTGTGTTGATGTCCTCCTCCTGCACTGAGAGCTGCACATTTCCCTCAGGCCATAAATAATTCAACAATGTTTGGGTATCTGAAGTTTTCAATGTCATATTTAAAACGTGGGTCCATAGGCTTGCGATCCTTTTTAAATTTCACAGTCTATATCATTGTCGCTGCCTATGTCAGCTTCAGAGAAAGTTCTGGTTTTATCTTTGTTGATGCTAGACTTGAACATCAAAGGAAACAGGATAGATTCGATCTGGCTGTGTGCTTTGTTATCTGGTGTGTGCCAGGTAGTTATTCTGGATGGTTTGTGTGGGAATAGGTTGTTAGCTACTGTGAGTTTATAGTCGCTGGCTAACTCTAGGAGCCTCGTTCCTTTGTAGTTTCTCCTAATGTAAAACTGCCAGTTGTTCTCTTGTGAAGCGGCGTGGTTCTTCCATCCATCGTCTCCCCAGGTGGCGGATAGGGGAATATTCCAATCACACAGCCTTAGGTAGAGCGGGAAATCAAATAGTCGAAACCACCAGAAGCCTTTCAAAAGGAATGTGAAGCGAATGCAACACAATAAGTCATGTAAGACTTTACATTTTTGGGAGAAAACCTCAAGGAAAATTTGGTCTTGGCGAGAAGATGGGTGCCAATATTCAGCCTAATGTAATGCTATGACAGACAAAACCATCGAAAACCATGCCGGTTCGGTCGAGGCCCGGATTAACAACGACCGCACTGAGGTGTCGCAGGGTTTTGGAAGCGAACAGTATGCTACTGAGACACACCATACATTTACAGAACATGAGCCCTCCAGTTATTGAATGAGCTTATTCTTGATTCATGTGGCAAACTAAAGGTACTAACATACGAACTTCAAAGATATCAATGGGACTATCTCGACCTCTCAGAAGTCAGATGGACAGGTTGTGGAGAAACTACAACAGAAGAAGGCCACAAGGCGAAGGAACCATTAACGGTGATGTATAGTCCACAAAGAGAAAACGAACTGCATTCTAAGTTGTCCACCTGTTAACATCAGGAAACTTGCTACTGCACCGTCTCAAACGAATAATTAGCCTATTGTATGCCCTCAACGCAGGCTATTTATAGAATCAGTCCAATAGTCTGTTCTTTCTGCTTTGTGTGGCCATTCTTTACTTAAATAGTACAATGTAAAAATATAAAAAATAAACAAATCAATAGCTGTCGCACCATCTGTAGTAAGTCTAGAAGTCCTTATGTGAGAAGTTTCCTTAGAATCGTTCTACAGGACACAAATCCTAGATCATTGTTGAATAACACGATGCAAGATGGAACTAATTGTTAGGCACCTAGTTTATATTATTAATTAGTTAGAGACGCACCATAGAAGACGTATATTGAACGGGACTAGTGACGCCTGGGATATATTGGGTTAGAGACTGGAAAATCAGCGATAGGATTCTCTAGGGTAATGACGTGTTTTTATTGACAGAGACTCTGACTGTGGCTTTTTATTGGATTAAACTTATTATTACTGGATCTCTCACATGCACTGACCTCACCGTATGCGTCCCTGGACTTCTGGACGACTTTAAATGGTCAGTTAGCAATGATCTACGGGGAAGTGATCACTTACCAATCATCATTACTAACAATCTCCCCTCATTAGAACGACCTCAGCGGTGGAAACTGAATAAGGCCGATTGGGAAAAATTCCCCAAAAAGATGCTCCGAGGATATCACAGAAAATATCCTCGATGAACAGAACCCATCTGATACCTTTGCTAGCAAGCTACTTAGTATAGCCAGGAAAGTTGTCCCCCTAAACTCCGCAAATCCAAAACGGCCTAGCAAACTATGGTTTGATGCAGCTTGAAAAAGTGCTATTGGCGATAGGAAAAAACGACTGGCTGCATTTATAAAGAATCCTTCCCAGGAAAACCTAAAGCTATTCAGAATAGCTAGAGCAAAGGCTAGACAAACCATACGGTCAGCCAAAAGGAATTCCTGGAGAAATTTTGTCGGCAGCCTGGATGTCAAAACTTCTGCTAGAGCGATTTGGAAGGCAGTAAGGCGAAGCAAAGGGAAAGAATCAAATGCAATAGGGCTTCTGAAAAACCAAGGACGAACTGTCACGTCTCCCAGAGAAATAGTTGACTGCCTTGCATCCTCAATAGCAGAAAAGTCATCCACTGCACACTACACGTCAGAGTTCCAAAAAGTCAAAACCAGGGAGGAAAGACACCTCATTGATTTCAGGTCAGAGAACAATGAAGACTACAACAAACCGTTCTCGCTTGAGGAACTGAGGGAATCGCTGGAAAAGTCACATGACACAGCGCCTGGAGAAGATGAAATCCATTACCAGTTCCTCAAGCGCCTTCCCGAACCCTCATTGACAGTCCTGCTAGTGGTCTATAACTGTGTGTGGCAAACAGGCGCTTTCCCAAACAGCCGGAGGAAAGCCACAGTTATACCGATACATAAACCGGGAAGAGACTGCTCTTACCCAGCTAACTATCGACCAATAGCACTAACAAGCTGCATCTGCAAAACCATGGAAAGAATGATTAACAGTAGGCTGGTCTGGTACCTGGAGAGGAATAAAGTGATCTCCAACTACCAGTGCGGATTCCGGCAGGGGCGGACAACAACTGACCACCTGGTAAGGCTGGAAGCTTATATTAGAAATGCATTACTCAGAAGAGAACATCTAGTAGCTGTATTCTTCGATATAGAAAAGGCCTATGACACAACCTGGAAACATGGTATTCTACGTGACTTGGAGCTTATGGGGCTTAAGGAACATCTCCCCCGTTTTGTGGGGGAATTCTTGAAAGACCGAAAATTTCAGGTTCGAGTGGGCAACTCCGCTTCTGACACTCATGACCAGGAAATGGGTGATGTTTAAACGAAATTCAGGGTTGGGCAAACGATAATGGTTTTACATTTTCGGACTCCAAAACAGTTAGTATGCATTTTTGTAATTTAAGGGGACTCCACCCAGACCCTGAACTATTTATACACAAAAAGAAGATCCCTGTCGTGAAAACTACAAAATTTTTAGGTCTCACCCTAGATTCCAAATTTAATTTTCTCCCCCACATTAAGGAACTTAAGAGGAAATGCCAAAAGTCATTAAACATACTTAGAGTACTCAGCCATACGGACTGGGGAGCTGACAGAGATACTTTGCTGCTGCTATTTCGGAGTCTAATTCGATCCAAGCTAGACTACGGATCCATAATATATGGAGCAGCAAGGAAGTCGTACCTAAAAATACTGGAACCAATACAAAATACTGCCCTGCGTCTCTGTCTCGGCGCGTTTCGTACATCACCTATCCGAAGTCTCCATGTGGAGGCTGGAGAACTCCCCATTGATATAAGAATGAAAAAGCTTGCAATGCAGTATATAGTCAAGCTAAAATCCAACCCCACGAACCCTGCTTTCGACTCCATATTTAACCCCACAGAGGTAGAATTATACAATCGAAGGCCTAACGTCATACAGCCGTTTTGCCTTCGAATGAGAGAACCCATCCAAAATTTAACCCCACCCATTGACCAAATCTCTAAAATAGAAACCCCTCAGAATCCTCCTTGGCTAATGAATAAACCCAAATTAAATTTATCCCTCCTTAATTTCAAAAAAGAAAATACATACCCAAGCATACTACAAGTCCACTTTAGGGAACTGCAAGAGAGCTACGGAGATTGTGGCACCATCTACACAGACGGATCCAAAATGGATGGAAAGGTCGCGTGTGCCTGCTCCTTTCGAAACAAAACAATCACCCGTAGACTCCCCGATGGCTGCTCCATCTTTGCGGCCGAATGCAATATCGCTTGCACTAATGGCCGTCAAAGCATCAGAAAGGAGGAAATTTATAATCTGCATTGCAAGCTTTGGGGCGGATGAAGACTGACATTCCATTGGTACATAAGAGCCTGAAGCTGTTGGACCAAATAACAGCCGACCATAGGGATGTCACCTTCATCTGGGTCCCCTTCCATGTGGGCATTGAGGGAAACGGAGCCGCAGAGAAGCAAAGAGAGCCCTAAACCATGCGGTGTCAGGAACCCAAATTCCCTGCTCGGACCTGAGACAAAGTATTGCCTCTGCCACCCATCAACAGTGGCAGGACCGATGGGAGGCTGAGACTCACAATAAACTCAGGCAGATTGTGGCGGATGTCAGGTGGCGGTCCACATCTAAGGGACTGACAAGGCGTGGTAGCACGACCATGTCCAGACTTAGGATTGGCCACACCTACATCACGCACTCTTTTGTGCTGAAGAAAGAAGAGCCCCCTCTTTGTGAGTTTGTGACTCTCGCCTCACCGTGGAACATATCCTCATCGACTACCCCAGATACCAGGATGTCAGGGGAAAATATTTTAGAGCCACTAATTTAAAAACACTATTCAATAATGTCGACCCTGGGAAGGTACTGAGCTTTATTTGGGAAGTGGGGTTGTCTACGAAGATCTGATTTATGAATTCTGTAAACATGTACTATTTACATTAGATTTTTACCAAATTATTAAATTTTTACTACCTCTACTATTTTAACTGTGAATAGACCTTGATTTTAATGATTTGACTGTATGGAATTTGGCCTTTGTTGTGTGGAGGGAGAGTGGCCCTTGAGGGACTGCAGGCACGACATGGCCTAAATTGTGCAGATGTGCCCAAAATCACAAATCACCAAATTATTAAATTTTTACTACCTCTACTATTTTAACTGTGAATAGACCTTGATTTTAATGATTTGACTGTATGGAATTTGGCCCTTGTTGTGTGGAGGGAGAATGGCCCTTGAGGGACTGCAAGCACGACATGGCCTAAATTGTGCCGATGTGCCCAAAATCAAAATCAAATTAAGCTTATTATTCATTGTTCATCAGTGTTGACCACATCTTTTCACTAGTTAAAATCGATGTGTGTTATTTATGTGCTATCGTTCAACTACATTGAATACACCCGAACAAGAAACCCAAACGCTTGCTGAGTAATTGATTGAAATCTAACAATTATCTACAGTTGACTTCAGTACAGGATAAATATCCATCACATAATTCATTTAAAGATAAAAAATATGTAACAAACACAGACATTACTACACACATGGGCGCCCACAGAGGGGTGCAAAGGGGTGCACTTGCACAACCCTGGATTCTGAGTAGCCAAATTCTAGCCATTTTCTTGCACTATAAAATCAATTAACTTCTAAGTAGCAACTGAATACGTAGTGCTTCCACTGGTTAATGTAGTAGTAGAAATAAGTAGATTAATCTAAGCGTATCGAATGGATGGCCAACTATGTACATGCGCGCCACTGTATTCTGAGTAGCCACAATTGAGACATTTTGATAGTTTATAATGAAATACAAATGAAATACATCTTCCAGATCTGTTTTTATTTAATTACGTAGATGTATATTTAATCAGAATCCAGAAGGGGGGGGGGTGCAAGTGCAAGAGTTTAATAAATTAATGTTCAGGAAAGTTTTGCGCATCGTCTTCTAAGTCTAAATCTACAGGCCTATCATTGAACTATTATAAAGTGTAGTAGCTTAACAAGTAGTGCTTCCACTGAAGTACAGTTGTAAAGATATGCTATTATTGTAACTAGAATAGGCAAATCTGTAGTTCATGTACGATTTATTCTAGGCTTGCAATTCTTTGCACTATTAAGGGTGTCATATATTCTATAGCATGTTAGTCGTGACGATTTGTTTATATTTGCACATAGCTATAGTTATTATAAATGCCACAAGGTCGACTTTCACAAGGCATTCTGTATGCTGTTTTAACAAAAGGCAGGAGATCCGCTGGTCGTCCACATCTAAGGTATACTGAGGTTTGCAAACGCGGCATAAAATTCTTCAAATCGGCACTAACAGCTGGGAAAAAGTGGCACTGGATAGATCCACATGAAGAGCGAGAATAAAGGAAGATTGCAGATGCCATACACCACAGCTGTAGAAAGAAGCGTGAAAGAACAAAGAACTGGCCTCTTTAGTCACACAAGAAGCTGCAAAAGGAAAAAATCGTCTCTAGACGTAAAACTTTACAATTATTTTTTACAATATTCAGTTAAGGTCTAGAATTATTTTTTTCCCAATTATCTTTCGATGTGATAAATGTTATATTTTCTTTAAAAAAAAAGGAAAGAGTCTTTCGGAGTTGCGGTCGGTGTCAGCGCTCGATAAAACATCAGGTTAAACACGTCCACCAGTTTACAAAAAAAGAGATACAAGAAAGTTCTTTGCATGCCATCGTTCGAGTCAAAACGTTGATTTTATTCAACGGAGCACTGGCAGCAGCAAGAACCCCAAAAAATACATCATGATTTAACTGTATTTGCTGGGTATTTTAGTAATGAAACTGCAGATATCTCAGGCACTGAGCAGATGTCTCTGAGTGTTCGGTTTGTTGATTGCGATTGTATTCGACTTCATTGGTTTAAATCCTGTTTTTCAGAGAGACGCACTGCATGTGTCTAACGTCATTGTACAGTCTAGACATGGGCAAAATACTCGGCCAAAGCTGCCCTGTGATGGCTAGCATTCTTTTTCCGTAACTGTCCCTAGCGATAGCGTTGGTGCTAAATTTACCTGTTTTGTGTGAGACAATGAACTGAAAAATACGAATCCATTCGAGATTTAAGTCTCTCAACTGAGAGATCTTTGACTGATTGGCGGATCTTAAAATAACGACTGCAGGTGAAACCAATTAACTGCACAATGTGTAGTAAATGTCTCTTCTCTTGTGTTTCTGATTTGTCTTTTCATTGTCGTCAATTAGTCATCTGTTCTTGAACCAGTTTCCATGGTGTTGCAGTCTTTCCAACTTAACATAGTGGCCGCTCAACAGCACATCAGCAGTCACGTTAATGGCATAAAAATCTACTTGACCATCCTGAGGAACATGCCAGAAGTGTCATATTGAGGAAGGCGAGACTGCTGGCAGAAAAAAAAATTGATACTTCTGAGTTGCTGCTGCTGAGAATTCGCAGTCGACAGACACACTGAGAAAAAACACAGCTTTACATTACATCTCATGATTCTTAAGTTTCTTCATTACGTCTCGCTTTTCGAGCAACAATTATGGTCAGTTCAACTTGTTTGGTCTTCATCCTATAAGCTGCAAAGAAGAATATAAGAACTGCACGATAAGCGTTCATCGCCAGCTAGTCCATCGCGACGAAAAGCAATGCATTAGTAAAGTTATTGACAGTTTCTGAAGCCACAGTCAACGTTTGCAGTTTTTGTTTGATCGAACGTAAGGAAGCTCGCGCCTTACGGATAAAGTGAACAATGTTGTACAGTAAATACTTTGTTCACGTGTTTAGTTTCTTATTCTTTTTATTTCATGAACATTTTTTTTACTGTGCATTTAATATCGATTAGGTATTATGGCCCGAATGGGGGGGGGCAGTTCTTTTCTTTTATAGCCTATTATAACAAGAAAGTTGAGGATACGACTTTGAGCCATGGGTGGCAGCTTGCACCCCTTGCAAAAAATCCTGCGGGCGCCCATGACTACAGAGATATTTTTAAAGACAGTTAAAGATAAACAAAATAAGACAAAATCCTAATTTGCAGTGTTCAACTAATTGACTAAGTGGGTTTCTTACCCGTCCAGATATTTGGTGACATAGACAATCCAAGATGGAACAGAGACCAGTTCATAATTTCGTAGCATACCATCTAGTCCTGCTATCGCCACTTCATTGGGAGTCAAAACACGCCCATGTCTAGACACAAACAATGGCATGCATTTACTTGGCATTATTGACTTTATAGGATGCGTGCATACATACATACAACATATCGGTATATAGTAGAGGACTCTGGAAGTCATCTAATGATTGTCTATGCATCAATCTACACTGTCTGGATGTCAGTCATAGATCTAGAGAGGCACCTTATTTAGAATAACCCATCGCGTAAACACCCCTCCCCTCACACACACTCAAACTTTAATCGGCCTTTATAGTCAGTGTGACAATTTTTAGGACTTTTCATTTTTGATTTAGAATAACGGCCTACTAGAAGATCTAGAAATAGTCGTTTTAAAATTGTAGGCCTTTTACACAGTATCATCAACTGCAGTCTTAACATTTTAAACTGTAAACGATCTAAACAAGACCATGACCTGAATATTCCTAGTCCATGGCTGAATTCGACATGGGCCGCCTCTGAATTTGTGTGATAAGACAAACTCTCTTCATAGTAAATCTTGTTTTTAATTGATGGCTATTTCTTCACAGTACTAGATCTTCTATATCATTGTCCTCTTGGTGTAGGTGTCTGACGGCATGAAATTTTCAAATGTGTGTTTGTACATCTGTTGGAAAGTGTGTGTGTATGTGTGTGTAGAGAGAGATAATGACTCTAGTTTGAAAACTGACAGTTTTTCATTTATTATAACACCTAGGTATTTTGCGTTTTTAGTCTGTGTTACTGGTTTGCCATGAATCAGATAAGTTGAATTAATTTGTTTTAGTTTTTTTGTTACTCTTAACAACTGACATTTTTCTGGGTGGAAAGACATGCTCCAATTTGATTCCCATTTCTGTAATTCATCTAATTCTCTTTGTAAAATATCTGTGTCTTGTATTGTTTTTATTGTTCTATATATTATGCAATCGTCTGCAAATAATCTGACTTTTGTCTGCACTAATGCAATTTGGTAAATCATTTATGTAAATTAAAAATAGTACTGGACCCAAGACTGTTCCTTGAGGTACACCTGAGTTTACTGTTATTGGTGTTGATTTAGAGCCATTTATTATTACAGTTTGTTCTCTCCCTATCAGAAAATCTTTA
This sequence comes from Biomphalaria sudanica, assembly GCA_036873155.1. Classification (NCBI taxonomy): domain Eukaryota; kingdom Metazoa; phylum Mollusca; class Gastropoda; family Planorbidae; genus Biomphalaria; species Biomphalaria sudanica. The sequence continues at coordinate 111,999 of JAZGLO010004311.1, forward strand.
ATCCACTGATGCAGTGGACCATTAATGCCGAAATATTTTAATTTTTTAAGCAAACTATGGTGGTGAACTTTGTCAAAAGCCTTGGAAAAATCTAGTAAGATAGCATCTATTTGTTCACTATTATCTAAGCCTTTTGAAAAATCATCAATTAGTCCTATTAGTTGTGTTTCACATGATCTATATTTCCTAAAGTCATGTTGGTATGGGGTGAGGACATTATGTTTGTCTAAGTGGTTTATGATGTTGCTACATATTATGTGTTCTAGGATTTTACATGTGATGCTGGTAAGTGATACTGGTCTGTAGTTTCCTGGATCAGATTTTTCTCCTTTTTTAAATAGGGTACTCTGCCCTGTTATGAATCTCACTGTCAATTTAATGTCTGTTTTAACTTCCTTATGTTTTCTTGAGTTAAGGGGTCGTGTTTTCTGCTGATGTTTATACCTGATTTCTCTTATCAGTCGCTGTTAGACATTGGTCCAAAATAATGCTAAGCTTATAAATTTTGCATAATCGCATGTGAATATATTATTGAACTTGTTTTAGATGAAGTCTATTAGTTATGTTGCTTTGAAAAATTGAACTCACGCATGCCATGGCCTTGTCATAGTAGTCATAGATCTATAAAAATCTAGTTATAATGTGCAATATATATAATTATAAATATTCACGTTGAATTCGAATTGTAACTATAGAATCAGAATAGATATACTTCTAGAATATATATCTAGGTTATAAATATAGTCGAAACAGAATCTAAGATTATCAGAATTTACTGTAGGCCTAAGTCTTAGACTTAGTCTTGATTTTAGACTACATTTATTTCTAGCATATCATATAAACCTATATATACGCTGCCTTCGTGGACCTTGCCAAGGCTTTCGACACGATCAATGGTTAATGGAGGATTCTGGCCAGGCTCGGATGCCAAACTACGCTCCTATCCATTCTCTCACAGCAGTTTCATGTGGGACAAAAAGAGCAGATTTAACACAATGGTGACTTGTCGATCATTTCCCAAGATTAATGATGAGTGGGGTGTTAACTATTTATTTGAATGTTTTACGAATCACATATGCCCATGAGGTGATATGACTACGCATACGATATACGCAGAACGCGTGAATAGCGTAAACTGTATACTCAGAACCTATTGCGACTTGACGGCTTTTGTAAGTTCTCTGCTGTTCTGTATGATGTGCCAAAAAATATGTAGATTCTAAAATTCTAGAACAATTCCACTTAATTTATTACCATAAATCTACTAATCTCATTTATAGTATGTAGCTCTAGATCTACTATTTTACCAACGCATTGATACAGATTTTAAAATATAGATTTAATTATACTGTAATAACTGAAGGGAGGCAACTCAACGAGACAGACGTTTATTTACATGGAGACATGACAAACACATAGGACATCTGCCTTAAGCACAGCATCTCCATTATATCTTCATCTTCATCGGCTCTAGACTTGGGCGGAAAATCGTTTTCTCTCTTCTCTAATGTCCACATCCTTCCTAGTCTAGTCACTAATAGTGCGCACCTTCTGCACTATCTTGGATGGCGGTGTGCATGGCGGGGTTATAACAATACTAATAAAGAGATGTTATTTAGATCTATACGGTGTTAGCGAAAAGCGTTACACACACACACAAAACTGTGTTTTTCTAAAATCTGATACTTGTTGTGTAATAGTAAAACAGCACCTACCTAAATAAATCGTGAATATAGAGCAAATACCTTAGACTTATATATATTATATCTAGGCTGGAAACCGGAAATAAATTCTTATCCGCGATTGATCGATTCACAGACCTATACATATATAGATTTTTATGTACCTAAACTCTTTTTTTCAGGCTCTAAGGGAAGTCGCCCCAATCAATCTTTTCTGTCTTAGAAAAGTAATGATCTTTAGTTTTCAAAGTTCAGAAATAATGCACAATTATTTCTCGGATATTCATGCAAATATATAAAACAAAGCAATTTGCTGTTTGTTTCCATTGAGATAATGTTTCAAAAATCCTAGATGGAAATAATTCATGTTGATTTAAATCATCTAATGTACATTTAAATAGATTGATTACCTAGATCTTTCTAGATTATGTATCTAAAAATTGCAAAATAATAATTATGAGAAGATAGTACTCTTATTTTTTATGTTCAATTACTAGATCTAGATCTAAAAATTAAATTATATGTTACATAGGTTAGAGTAAAAAAAAAAATTTACTTTATTCAACTACTTTAAAAAACAACGCCTTGATCCAACTTTCTAAAAAAAATTCACATTTTTTGTAGTGTTAAAAAATCTCCATGTCATGTCTAGAGTAGTATATATGTCTATGGCAAATACCTATATTTATTGTAGTATATATAGGTATGTATGGCTCCTTTTGTCTCGAAAGGCAATGGATGCGCCCAAAAGAGTCACTGGTTTTGGTTTAATCTTGAGAAGGGGCAGAATCTGGTGTGGCTTATCAAGCCAATTCTAGAACGGCAGACTTTGCCGCAATTCATACATGTGTATGCCTCTGATTTAGGGCTAGCGGACAGGGCAGCTTTCTTTTTTTCTCCCTCTTGATTAAGGCCGCTTCAATTCTTTTGTTCTCAGCGAGGGTTGTCAGCAAGCACAGTCTGTCTCCACGCACTCCGGTCTTTGGCTATGTTTTCCCACATACTTTCGCTGATGCCTGTGGCTCTCATGTCTCGCTAGCAGACATCTCTATATGTTAGTCTTGGGTCTGACTCCTTCCACAAGCTCAGCATATAAGATATCTTTCGGGATTCTACCATCTGGCATCCGGGTAACATGTCCGAGCCAGCGTAATCTTCTTAGTGTCAGGAGAGCATACATGCTGTTCATATTGGTCAATCTCAAAACTTCCTGATTGAACGTTGAACGGATACTTTCTCTCTTAAAAACTTGGTCCTTGGTGCTGTTTTTCATTTATGTTTAATATATGTATGTATCACATTTGTTTCAGCACCTAGCTTCAACTCTATGTTTGCGTTTACAGCATTATTGCTCGTACCCACTGAAGCTTCTATATGTAATGTGTTTATGTTGTCCACTTGTCTTTGTGAGAGATATACAATTAGATAGAGCCATCGTTTGTCTAATACATGCCTAACGGCTGTCTGTGTCGGCTTTATCGAAGTTGTTAGTGAACGGATGCTGCGAGGGCGAAATGACTCTGGATCAGAAGAATGTTTTCTGACATTCCGATGGTCTAGAGGCTAGTTTCGCTTGGTGCGTTATCGCTAGGCGGTGGTGTCGAATCCAGAGTCACAGGTTCGAGCCTCGGTCGGCGCATGCCCTTATATTCGTAGCATTTTAATTCACTACTTTCTCTCTTTAAAACTTGGTCCCTGGTGCTGTTATTTATTTATGTTTAATATATGTATGTATCATTGGGTTCAACTATTGTCAGTAACCTAGATTTAGACATAGAGCTGACAAAAAGAATAGGAAAAGCTACCACAGCATTGGCAAAACTCTCCAAGCGCGTCTGGGAAAATGATAAATTGACCATAGCGACCAAAATCCTAGTCCACAACGCCTGTCTTGTGAGCACTCTCCTTTATGGCAGTGAAAGCTGGTCAACATACATGTACCAAGAGCACAGACTGAATAGTTTCATCTTGCGCTGGCTGAGACGCGTAATGGGCATCTCTTGGAGGGACCATGTCTCCAATCAGGAAGTTTATTTATGTTTAATATATGTATGTATCATTTGTTTCAGCACCTAGCTTCAACTCTATCTATAGTTGAACCCAAATAGGTAAATTCCTGCACCACTGAAAGGGTGCGGTTCCCAATATGTATTACAGGTATTTATGCGACGTCTTGTGCCAGGATTTCGAGACATATAGTAAGGCTAAACACTTGAAAAGCAGCTGCTAAGGCGTTCACTAGCTTCTGTAGACCTCCTTGTGAGTGAGATACGAGTGCCGCGTCATCGGCAAACAGCAGCTCTCTTATCAAGATACGACGTCTTTTCGTTTTGGCTTTAAGACGTGCCAGGTTAAAAAGCCTTCCATCGGATCTGCTATGGATATATATTCCGTCTTCCGCTGGTTAGTACGACTGAGATGAAGATGCCAAATAGTGTAGGGGCCAGTACACATCCTTGTTTTACACCTCTCTTGATGGAGAATGACCTGAAGGAAGAACTTTCAAACTTAAGGTCATCCCAGCATATTTTCGTGAAAAGCTGACACTAGTTTTCTTAACTTATTTGGGCAGCGGATTCTCTCTAGTACAGCAAACAGACCGCTTCTGCTAACAAGGTCAAAAGCCTTGGTCAAATTAATAAATGCTATGAAGAGGGGCTGCTTTTGTTCTCTGCTCTTCTCCTGTAGCTGCCGAAAAGAGAAAATCATATCTGTTGTAGATCTACCTGCCCTAAAGCCACAATCGCTTTAGTAATACTCTAGCAAAAGCCTTTCCGACTATGCAAAGCAGTAAGATGCCTCTATAATTGTTACAATCAGAGCGGTCGCCTTTATTTTTAGCGGACCCCGTAAGAAAAAAAAGCCGCTATTAGGTTTGTGCAAAATGTCCGTCTGTCCGTCTGTCACACTCAGATCTCGAAAACTAGAAGAATGAAAAATATTATTTAACCATTAAATGCGGCTTGAAAAGTTTAGGTGCAACGGCTACTTTTGGTTTTCTAAAAGCAAACCGTTTAATTTATAAAATTAAGTATGCAAGCGATTTTTTCAAAAAAATACACCTATTCTAAAACAATTATGTAAATGTAAGGGAGGCAATGTTACAATATGCTAACAAAGCTGGACAATTTTTGTGTATTGTCAGTATCACTAAGTCAAATATATTTATAAAATGTACAGGAAATGTTTACAACAAATATAAATAATAGTTAAAGATGTTTTTTCAGATCAACTAGCTGCTAAAATTAAAAGAAAACATTTCTGTTTGTTTATAAAGGCTAATAATGAACTTAGTATGTAAATATCACGCACATTTTTTAAAATGGACTTTTTATGCAGCGACTTTCGTGCAGTAGCGTAACATGAAGTGATACTAATCCAATTCCTAAAAAACTTTTTTTTTTGTTTAGTGCCCCCATCCGAATAAAAAAGATTATTTTTGTGCGTTTTGTCTGTTGGTCGGTTTGTCCGTCACGATTAGATTAACAAATAGCACTAGAGGCTCTTCTAACTTATATTAGATTTTATTTCCATACTTAAACATTGCAAGAAACCAATGATCTTTAATATATTGTTACGGTTTTTTATGTAAATAGTATATAAATGCTAAATAAAAATATCTATACTTATTTATATTTCATTTCATTGTTCCGGATATTGTTTTATAAAAAAATAAATTGTCAAATGATTGTATGAAATCGCATAATTGACTAATATTACACTTATATTCTTTGACACTACGTCACTATAGTTTATTTATCAATATCAATTGTTTCGAATTTTTAACTTAAAACAAATTTATGTCAAATAATTTTATTTTTTCAAAAATATCGACAATAGGTTATTCAGGATTTTAAAATAAGAAAGTAATTTACTAGAAACGATTATTGAAAATCACTTTTTAGACTTATTTAACAGTTAATTTTTTTGCCGAAACATAATAAAAGTTGTTTAATCGGTAAAGAATGTTCCGGATTTTGTTTCGAAAAAGAAATCGACCTACATTACCTTAATTTTCTTACAAATCGTCGCCGAAAATGATCCGAATTTTATATGAAAAATCTAATAACGCTAATAAATGTTTGAAATCCCTCTTCTAATAAATAAAACAAATAATTTTCTCATTTACGAAATTGGTTGTTCCGGATTTTTTATGAAAAATAGTTTAACTCTATTTATGTAAAATCGCACTTCTCTCTTACACTACATTTAACTTTCTATCTAAAACGTCAGAAAATCTAATTATCGTTAATATTATGCTCCGATTTTTTAAGGAAAACAACTTCCTAACACCAAAGTATGGTTTGAAAAAATCTCCATAAGGCTATGGTACATCTAATGTTCATAACAGACCGTGCCACAAATTTAATTGACGGCATTTGATTAATCTGGAATTCTTATTTTCTCTCACTATAAATATATAAACATCCGGAACAATATATTAAAGAAACTTAAAACTAATGCGATGTTTCGGAAGGGAAATTAAATTTTAATCAGATTTTCAAAAGCTTTTAGTCCTTTTTTTTCTTCTCGCTATTAACATGATGGACAGACAGACTAACAGACTAGAGAAGCTGCTCTTATAGATGACATTTTTAGTCTAACTAGGCCGTGTGACGTAGTGGATTTTTTTCCTTTGACGTCATCTGGAATAAATTCTTTACATGCTAAAACAACTCGGTATAGTAATGTTTATTAAACCTCGAAATGTAACTCGCATTTTAAAAAGAAATAATAGCTAGATTTAGATCTAATCTAGATTTTGTACACTAGAGCTAGATTTTTTACACTAGATCTAGATGTTTTTCTTGCATTAGAGCTAGATTTTCAAAAAAAAGATTTAGATTTAAGTTCTAATTAAAATCATTATAGAATCTAGATCTAGAATGTTTTGGTCTAGTTTAGAATGTTTGTTGTTTTACATGTTTCGGATGCTCCTTCAGAGTTGTAGTCCAAACCTCCCGTAGGACGACGGGTGATGAAAGTGGGCAGGGTTTGAACCTGGGGCCATCGATGAATCCAAACGACAGTCCAGCGCGCAAACCGCACTACCAGACAGCCATAATTTAGACTAGATCAAGATCTATAAATTTAATTTCTAGGCTTAAAGTGTAGATTTTTATTTCTAACGTCTAGATTGTCAATATTGCAATGTTATAAAATACTCAAACTAATCTACTATTTTAATATTTCATATTGCAATTAGTCTATTAATTATCTTGTGTTTTTTCTTTATATAAATCTTATCTAAATTACATCTACATTATCCCAAATATATATTTTAGATCTAGATCTAGTAGATATAGCAATGCCTGATCGGGCGGTTAGTGCGCAGGACTGATTATCTCTACGGTCTCGGTTTCATGCCCTGCTTGATGTCATCCTCAGTCGACCAGCGAATATGCGGATCCGACAGGGATCCGTCTCCCACGGGGGCCGCCTCTGAGTTTGTGTGGCAGCACAAACTCTCTTTGTAATCTTGTTATAAATTGTAACTATGTTGGAGTCTTTCAATTCCTGGGGGACCATTCCTTGTTCCCATCACAAGCTTAGCAGTTCATGGAATGGTTTGATTAGGGAATGTTTTCCAGCCTGAATCACTTCAGGAGGAATGACATCTCCTCCAGGTGCTTTCCAATGTGCAAGAATCTGAATAGCTACGCTCAGCTCCTTTACTGAGGGCGTTTCGTCTAATTCTCTAAAAAACTGGAAGTGATGGGAAGTTGGAAACAGCATTTGGTGAGATGGCGTTTTCAATCTGGTAGAGTTCTGCATATTGCTCTACCCATCGCTCCGTTTGCAGCGCACGATCACTGATGATTAAGCCATCTTTTGACTTGAGCGGAGCACACTTGCTGGTGTGAGGTCCAAAGGCTTTTCTCATGCCCTCGCATAGTCCTCTTATGTTAACACAGTCGGCGCAAGATTGAATATCTTCGCATAGCTCCTGCCAGTATTTGTTAGCACACTGTCTCGCTACTCTTTGGGCATTGTTTTGCGCAGCTCTGAGCCTTTTTAAGTTACTTGCGGTGGGATCCTTCTTGTAGATTATCATGGCTGCTCTCTTGTTCGTAGTGGCAGTTTCCATTTCTGGTGGACTAGCTTCAAACCAGTCTTCGCTTTTCTTGGTTTTGTTTCCAAAGACCAGTGATGATGTTTGGTAGATTGTATCTCTCATAAACGTCGAGATTTTTTCTACCTCAGTCACAGAGAAGTTTTTAAAAGCTTCCTCTAATTTGTTCTCAAATTCGGTGCAAAGATCAGGATTTTTTGTGCTAGTGGTATTCAGGCGTGATTTTTTTCCTTGTGATGTGTTAACGCAGCAGTCTTGTCCGACAGGACACTAAAGTATGATCAGTATCACAATCTGCGCTTTGGTATCTACGTGTCAGCAGTATATTTCCAATGTCCCTTTTTCGTGTCAGTATCATATCAAGCTTGTGCCAGTGTCCATACATAGGGTGCCTTCATAAGACACAGTGCTGAGGTTTTGTTCTGAAGTATGTATTGGTAATGCAGAGCTTATGGTATGTGCATAATTCAAGCAGTCTTTGTCCTTTTTCATTCATCCTTCTGATTCCAAAAAGCCCAAGGCAGTCTGGCCAGGTAGTGTGATCTTATCCTACTCTGGCATTGCAATCACCTAGAAGGATCATATACTCTTTTTGAGGAATGTTCGCAATGGCTTCTTTGGGGTCTTATAGAACTTGTCTTTGTCCTCCTGAAGTGAACATAGTGTGGGGGCATATGCAATAATTAGAGTAACTTTTCCAGATGCTGTCATCATTCTTATGCTTAGTAGCCGTTCCGAGCCACCAACTGGAGGGACTATCATTGGAAGAAGACTGTTCTTGACAGCAAAGCCCACACCATGTATTCGAGTCTCATCCTGTGCTTTCCCTTTCCAAAAAAAGTGTAGTCAGTGTCGCGGAGCATGCCGTTGTCGGCCAGTCGGGTTTCTTGCAGGGCTGCAAAGTCAATGTGTAGCCTTTTCAGTTTATGACTGCCGTCTTCCTTGCGTCGTCAACCTTCCGTAGGTCATCTGTGAGAACAGGACACATTGTCCTGACATTCCATGTGGCCAGTCACAGTTTAATTTTTCTTCTTTTGTTGCTTGGTGCAAGTTTGTCGTTTTAAACTAAGCTCTGGGCCTTGAATAAAGGGGTCATGGGTTGCCCATGCGTCATGATCCCTCTCTCGACCTTGCTGATGTGATCCAAAGGAACGCATCGCATTACATTTGGCACCAACTCAGTTGCAGAAGCTGCCGGAGGGAATTTCATAGCTGATACTCCTAACGCTTAAGGGGCTTCACTCCTGATTTCTCCTCGAGGTGGTCTCCTGAAGCCTCAGTACCGCAAGGCAGCGGGGGTTTGAAGTCAGAGTACCCCTCTCCTAGTTGAACTGCCTTACTAGACTGACGAGCTCCATCTGCCCGAAGCTCCCGGTTTTATTGCGCCAGGTGTTAGTTAGAGCCGTTTCGCTGGACTTAATATCTAAGTAATATCTAGGTATGTGGGTTTATATTATATAACTTTCATAACTTCTTCTATAAAGAAATTACTTTTACTGAAAATCTGGGCTATTCGCGTGTGACACATATATAATTTTTATGTGCAGTAACAAACCCCATTTCACTTAAGATATTTAAGTACAGCGCACTGAGTATGCATAAGAATGAAAGTTGCGTTATACAAATGGAGTTCAACAAATTCGCACTTTCCCATTCGATTTAACAACTCACTTTATAATTTTAGTGATTTCTAGTTTGTAATTTCATGAAACATAATGTTCTGATTCTCGACATTGTTTAATCCCACCAAGCAAGTAAAGCAATGAATTGATACCTAAAAACATAATGAATTATGATGGTTTCCAATGGTTACAAAGGAACAACTAGCAGCAGTAACAAGCCCATTGATTTGTTCCCTAACTTAAGAATATTTTTTATGGTCCTTCTCTTTTATGTTTTGAATTTGAAAAAAATGGGCTTCTTTTAAACGATCAACCTGACATATTTTTTAGCCCGTGAATCTGTTACAATGACATTTCACGGTCCTCTCTCTTTCTATGTCAATCTCTATTTCGCTTTGTTTTTGTTTTTGTAACCTGCGCATCGTAATCTCTCCCACATAAGACTTTTAAGTTGATTGAAAAATAACAACAGCCCTAATAGAATTAATTAATAAAATAGATCTAGAGTCTTTTCATTTTTTCGAGGGAAAGAGAGAGAGAGAGAGAGAGAGAAAGAGAAAGAGAGAGAGAGAGAAAGAGAGAGAAAGAGAAAGAGAGAGAGAGAGAGTTAAAAGAGAGTTAAAAAACAAACAACTAAATCCTATTAGCATTAAAAAGATAAAGCTAGATCTATTGTCATTTCGCTACATTGAAAAGGGTCTCATATAAACGATTACAAAATACCAAAAGAAATGGGAACGGGAATGTTTACGGGGGCAAATTTTGAATGCGGATCTTACAATCAAATTCAAGTGGAAGAAATTGTGATGCACAGATAAAAAAAAAACAAGGGAAAGAAAAAAATAATAGATTAAAAAACTATGCTTATCTTAAGAAAAGAACCGCTAATTACTGTCATTTATCTGAAGATGCCAGGATTTAACTTCTTTTCTGCTATGCTATATAAAACAAATTTAATTAATTAGTCATAATTGATTAACTAATTGGTAAGTTTTTTGGATTGATCCATGTATTGTCACCGAATATTTTCAACTTCACTCGATAATACGAATTGGGAGAAAAAAAAACGTGACAAAATGTAATTCGGGGATTAAATCCATATATACATCCAATTTTCTCATTAAGTAGCATTTATTCTTATGTCCATAAAAAAACAACAAATATAATTAATCACCAATAATTAATGAACTAATTGGTTAATTTTGTTCCCATTAATTCCTGTCTTGTCGGGTCCAATGACTAATTGTGTGCAAAGTTTCAACTGGATCCAAGAATGGGAAATGAGAGAAAGAACCAACTAGAGAGACAGTCAGAGACAGTGAGTTGATAGAAGCTTTGTACACATGGAACTTCATGAAAGCGAAAAAGAGAGAAGGAAATAGACAGCAGGCCGTGAAATTTCATTGTAACAGATGCACTAGTTCACGGGCTAAAAACATTATGTTAGGTTGATCGTCAAAATGTGGCCCGTTTATTAAAATAATGTTTGTAAAATGTTTGTTCCTGTCCATCATAAACACTATACTGCCTAGGAGCCGATCAAACGTGCAGCTCTAGGTTCTGAAAGTGAGACAGATCCTCAACGAATAGGGAAAGAAGGCCCAAAGGAAATGAATCCCTCCATTGTTTGGTTTCTTTTGTGCTCAACGTAAGCTGGAGAAGTTCTACAATAGAAGGATAGTAGGTGCCGTAGACAGAAACACTTTTGATCAACTTTCAATAGATTACATTTATTTATTTTTGACACAAACCAACCCACACACACGCCCATTACAGTTGGGGTCCTCGAGCACAGTCTCTGTGGTATCTGTTAATAATTTCGGATAAACTTTCATTCAAGAATCAGTTGATCACGTGTCAAACAAAACGGTAAAAAAAAAGTTACAAACATTCAGATAGGTTACACTATATACATATATACATATATATTACTTTATACGTTTTACCAAGTGTTCAGTCACACCGAGCTATTTACTAGACATAGACACCTAGGGAGTGTATCAGATTCCGGTCAGAAATATTATTTTACTAATTGGCAAAATCCCATTCAGGCCGGATATTAAAAAGTGTCATCCTGTTCACCCTTACTTAACCTTTTAACGTAACATTTTTTTCACTAGCTCCGTATTCACAAACTTACTTTAAAGTGAATTTTTTTACTAGCCCAGTATCCACGAACATTGGACACAAAGCAGTCATGTGTATGTTTCTGTGTCCAGCTTGATTCAACTCCATTCGAACTGTTTTAAACAATCCAAGGGCTGCATGTTTGGATGCACTGAAACAGAACAAGAAGAACGAAAACTACAGACTATTAGAAATCAAAGACATTGACGTCCTATTTTTCCATTCACAACACAGAAGTGTTCTGTGTAAAATACATTCACAACTCAGAAATGATCTGTGTACAATGTTTTCACAGTTCAAAGGAATTTCTCATTAAATGACAAGCAAGAGACTAATTAGAGACACAAAATAATACAACCCAGAGTCCAACCAGAACCGGTCCAACAATGAGTCCATGAATATTACTTCAACAAGCAAGCCCTTTGACTCGTGCTTCAGGTGAACATTTGATGTGCAGCATGGAGAGAGAGAGAGAGAGCTTAAGATACTACACAAAGTACATCATTGAATTCTACATGGAGAGAGAGAGAGAGCTTGAGATACTACACAAAGTGCATCATTGAATTCTACATGGAGAGAGAGAGCTTGAGATACTACACAAAGTACATCATTGAATTCTACATGGAGAGAGAGAGAGCTTGAGATACTACACAAAGTACATCATTGAATTCTACATGGAGAGACAGAGCTTGAGATACTACAAAAAGTACATCATTGAATTCTACATGGAGAGAGAGAGAGAGAGCTTGAGATACTACACAAAGTACATCATTGAATTCTACATGGAGAGAGAGAGAACTTGAGATACTACACAAAGTACATCATTGAATTCTACATGGAAAGAGAGAGAACTTTAGATACTACACAAAGTACATCATTGAATTCTACATGGAGAGAGAGAGAGAGCTTGAGATACTACACAAAGTACATCATTGAATTCTACATGGAGAGAGAGAGCTTCAGATACTACACAAAGTACATCATTGAATTCTACATGGAGAGACAGAGCTTGAGATACTACAAAAAGTACATCATTGAATTCTACATAGAGAGAGAGCTTAAGATACTACACAAAGTACATCATTGAATTCTACATGGAGAGAGAGAGAGAGAGCTTGAGATACTACACAAAGTACATCATTGAATTCTACATGGAGAGAGAGAGAGCTTGAGATACTACACAAAGTACATCATTGAATTCTACATGGAAAGAGAGAGAACTTTAGATACTACACAAAGTACATCATTGAATTCTACATGGTGAGAGAGAGAACTTTAGATACTACACAAAGTGCATCATTGAATTCTACATGGAGAGAGAGAGCTTGAGATACTACACAAAGTACATCATTGAATTCTACATGGAGAGAGAACTTTAGATACTACACAAAGTACATCATTGAATTCTACATGGAGAGAAAAAAAACTTTAGATACCACACAAAGTACATCATTGAATTCTACATGGAGAGAGAGCTTAAGATACTACACAAAGTACATCATAGAATTCTACATGGAGAGAGAGCTTGAGATACTACACAAAGTACATCATTGAATTCTACATGGAGAGAGAGAGAGCTTGAGATACTACACAAAGTGCATCATTGAATTCTACATGGAGAGAGAGAGAGCTTGAGATACTACACAAAGTGCATCATTGAATTCTACATGGAGAGAGAGAGAGAGCTTGAGATACTACACAAAATACATCATTGAATTCTACATGGAGAGAGAGATTGAGATACTACACAAAGTACATCATTGAATTCTACATGGAGAGAGAGCTTGGAAAAGAACACAAAGTACATGATTGAATTCTACATGGAAAGAGAGAGAGCTTGAGATACTACACAAAGTACATCATTGAATTTTACATGGAGAGAGAGAGAGAGAGCTAAGCTACTAAACAAAGTACATTATTGAATTCTACATGGAGAGAGAAAGAGAGAGAACTTTACATACTACACAAAGTACATCATTGAATTCTACATAGAGAGAGAGCTTGAGATACTACACAAAGTACATCATTGAATTCTACATGGAGAGAGAGAGAGCATAATACTACACAAAGTACATCATTGAATTCTACAGGGAGAGAGAGCTTTAGATACTACACAAAGTACATCATTGAATTCTACATGGAGAGAGAGAGAGAGAGCGCTTGAGATACTACACAAAGTGCATCATTGAATTCTACATGGAGAGAGAGAAAACTTTAGATACTACACAAAGTACATCATTGAATTCTACAGGGAGAGAGAGCTTAAGATACTACACAAAGTACATCATTGAATTCTACATGGAGAGAGAGCTTGAGATACTACACAAAGTACATCATTGAATTCTACATGGAGAGAGAGAGAGAGCTAAGATACTACACAAAGTACATTATTGAATTCTACAGGGAGAGAGAGGTTGAGATACTACACAAAGTACATCATTGAATTCTACATAGAGAGAGAGCTTCAGATACTACACAAAGTACATCATTGAATTCTACATGGAGAGAGAGAGAGAGCTTAAGATACTACACAAAGTACATCATTGACTTCTACAGGGAGAGAGAGCTTTAGATACTACACAAAGTACATCATTGAATTCTACATGGAGAGAGAGAGAACTTGAGATACTACACAAAGTACATCATTGAATTCTACATGGAAAGAGAGAGAACTTTAGATACTACACAAAGTACATCATTGAATTCTACATGGTGAGAGAGAGAACTTTAGATACTACACAAAGTGCATCATTGAATTCTACATGGAGAGAGAGAGCTTGAGATACTACACAAAGTACATCATTGAATTCTACATGGAGAGAGAGCTTGAGATACTACACAAAGTACATCATTGAATTCTACATGGAGAGAGAGAGAGCTTAAGATACTACACAAAGTACATCATTGAATTCTACATGGAGAGAGAGAGAGCTTAAGATACTACACAAAGTACATCATTGAATTCTACATGGAGAGAGAGAGAGCTTAAGATACTACACAAAGTACATCATTGAATTCTACATGGAGAGAGAGAGAGCTTAAGATACTACACAAAGTACATCATTGAATTCTACATGGAGAGAGAGAGAGCTTAAGATACTACACAAAGTACATCAGAAAACATCTAAGATTTCTTGAGCGCTTTCACCAAAGATGCTTGCGTTCCATCATGGACATACAGTGGCAAGACCGCACTACAAACATCGATGTCCTTGCGAACGCCGGTATGGACAGTATAGAGGGGCTTCTTTTGGTCCGACAGTTACACTGGGTAGGGCACGTATCCCGTATGGGAGACGAACGTATGCCAAAGGCAGACTTTTTTGGTGAGCTAAAAGGTGGTCGACGTAACAGAGGCGCCCCACGGAAACTCTTCAAAGATTGACTTAGGTGTCAACTTTCCTTAGCTGAGATAGAAGAGAGCACCTGGTTGCATGCGGCCTCAGAACGAGACAGCTGGAGGTCACTCACGATGGCCGCGGGATACACATTTGAGACCAAACGCAGACGGCGAAAAGAAAATCTAAATCAATCACCTGCGGACAATGGTTATGCTTGCTCTGGATGTGGCATGTAGGTCACAGCTGGTAAATACTGCATTCCTCACTGATCTTCGGACTCGAAGACTAGCCTTATTATTATTTCCTTAATGAATTATACATGTAATTTTTTTTTCAAATTGTTTAAATCAATTAAATCTAAATCTAGATCTAGATCTATGTCTGGCCTCTCTTTATTGTAATGAAAGATTGTTGTCAAGTGTATAGCCTAATTACTAAAGAGGATGTGTGAAAACTGTCGGTATAAATGTAGTTTGTTTATTTTTTTAAACCTACAACTGAAACGAAGTTCGTATACAAATTCTTTTTTAAAACAACATTTGAATCAATATTCTATTCCATGAGTTAGTTAATAAATGGAAAATCTATTTTATAATGATCCATTGATACTTTTTCATTTTTGATCTTAGATGCAATTTTTTTTTGTACCAATGCGCGAATCTATGACTGAAGCTCAATTTAGAAAAGGAAGAAGCCTGTGACCTTTTAAATTTGACTTACTTTCCCTGGTTTTTCATTTAAAAGTGGTGTAACTTTTTAAAAAATTAGATGGTTCGCTTTCGGAAAAGAAAAAAGTAGCCGTTGCATCATAACTTTGAATGATCTGAAATATCACGATGTCCGATTTTCATTTTCTCTCTTGTTTCTGAGATCTAAATGGGACGGACGTACAGACAGGCCACACAAAACTAATAGCGTCTTTTCCCTTTTCGGGCCGCTAAAAATGTTGAAAAGAATGTGTCTCACCAATAATCTGACATCATGACTGCTCCAGTGTAGGCTGCCATTGATATCACATTCAAAATATGTCCTCGATTTCGTTTGATCATAGCTGGCAGGAATTCTTTCATCATCTGAGAGTTTGGAAGAGTTTGGATCATGTAGTGGAGGACACTCATATTGATTGTAGAGAAACAAAGACACATAAGAAGAGAGGCTGAATAGACAAGAGCTGAATAGACAAGAGCTGAATAGATATGAGCTGAATAGACAGATCAAAGAAATCCATTTTCTACAACTTTGACACTACAGACCCAACTGACCAACACAGAGTTGTGACATGGTTTGAGTTGAATAGAAGTTTATTATTTATAATCAACCCAGCCATACACAATAGGAATTTTATTTCCATTGATTAGGATCGACTTAAAAGTGATCACTAATCACTAGCGGATCCAGAATTTTAGAGGCGGGGGGCGATTTTTTTTCAAACCCTAACCCTAGCGCCCAGTAAACCCTAACCATATGCATAAACGTGCGTACAGAATATATATTTATAAGATTAAAAAAAAAAGCAGTGTTTCTCAACCTTCGGCGAAAAAGAAAAACAGTCATGTTGAGGCCTTACTCTTGCAAGCTTTTGGGTCTGGGGGTACGCCGTATGCTTCTTCGGTGAGGTTCGGGCGATGCCCCGACTCCAAAAGCGTTTTCTTGCATTCTTCACTGAAGAAACGCATTCTCATGCCCTAAAGCCCCCTTTTAAAAAAGGACCTTTTGAATAGTGTTGTAAACTATTTAATATGAATTTATAGGCCCTTAATGCATTGCAAATAAAACCGATTTGCTCCTTGAAAAGATAAGATACCCCACATATTTAGATTAAAGTATTAAGAATCGCCGCCGAAAAAAATTATTCCATAAATAATCTATATTATAATTAGAATGTGAGGTGTATGTATGTATGTATGTATGTATGACCAATCTTGATAAAAATAGGCAGGAATGTTCCTTGGGTACTAACTTTAGACCGTAGTGTATGTATAGAAGCCCTAAAACAAACTTAAGACCCTCAAAAAAAAAAAAAAAAGTTGTCCGATCATTTCTCGAAAGGATTTAGACCTAGATCTAATTTTAAGAAATACACTTTGCGCACATAGTTTTTTACTTTGACACATAAAAATACAAAGAAGATCTATTGATTTCATTATGTAATAAAATTAACCTTCAATTTTGTGTTTCAAAAGCATTTTTTACATAAATTAGTTCCTGATATCTGTGACTACAGATTTCCTGGCGAACATTCTTTCATTAGACATTACCAATTGGTTACACATCTCTCTACTGAGTCTATTCCTAGGTCTAGGTCTAAAACTCTAAGATGATAAAACTTCTTTTCGCTAACCCTAACCCTTGTGCTTTAACACATAAACATACTAATTATTGTCCATTCATTTGATATTTTAATAAATTTAACATTCAAATTTGTTTTTCTAAAGCATTTACAGAAATGGGAACCAAATTGGAGCATGTCTTTCCACCCAGAAAAATGTCAGTTGTTAAGAGTAACAAAAAAAACAAAAACAAATTAATTTTACGTATCTTATTCATGGCAAACCAGTAACACAGACTAAAAACGCAAAATACCTAGGTGTTATAATAAATGAAAAACTGTCATGGAATCCACATATTGATGAAACTATAAAAAAAATCAAACAAAGCATTAGGGTTTATTAAAAGAAATTTCTATAAATCAAATAAGAACATAAAACTAAAATGTTATTTAACCTTGGTTAGGCCAATAATAGAATATGCATCCACCGTTTGGGACCCCTCAACTCAAGAAAACATTAAGAAACTGGAACAAACACAAAATAGAGCAGTGAGATTCATAACAAACGAATATTCACATTTGACTAGAGTAACACCATTAGTAAAATCACTAAACTTAGGAAGCCTTCAGGACAGAAGACTCAAAAGTAAAGTAGCAATTATACATAAAACACTGAACCATAATCTTCAAATACAAAAACAAAATCTAATAAAATACTCTGAAAGACACAAAAATAAAGGCACATTCCTCGTCCCATATGCTAGGACAAATTTGTACAAATACTCCTTCCCTAGTGCTATTAGAGCATGGAATGGGTTGCCTGAGCTAGCCAGAAAAACCAGTGACTTGGCAGAATTTAAGTCATTGGTTAATATGCATGACTAAATGCATGACGCATAGGACGTAATCATCTTCTTTTTTGAAGTAACGTCTGTATTATATAAGATAAGAAGATTATAATACATTCGTTCGCTGTTCGCTAAAGTTGCGTAGCCGTGTTGAGATAGGCCTATATTCATTCATGAAAAAAGGTCACGCATGCGCAACACAGAATGAACTCTATAAAAGCCAATTTTTAAGTCTAGATTAGTGTAGATTTAGATCTATGTCTACCTCAAGATCTACTTTATACTTTAACACATGAACATACAAAATTAAGTCTATTCATCTCAAATTTTAATCAAATATATGTAGGCCTACAAGCAAATGTTTTCATTTGAAAAAATGGATTTAAGCCTATTTTGATTTGATAGTTTCATTTACACTATTTTTACATTGACACATTCGCTTTACTTATTACATTATTATTTCGTTTAATTGTGACTATATCGACAGTAATGCGCAAATAAAGACCCGCGGGTCGCGGGTAACATATGTCTAGTATTCAATATAATTCAAGCGTAAATTGTGAATTATAGTCCCAAATTTATGTAACTAAAAGATATAAGATTTAGCAAAGGTTGGAAAAGGCGACTAGGAAACCATTTTTTTTTTGGTTTAGAACTCATCTCAATCGTGACTCTTGTACTGAAAAATTTCGTTTGAATTCCAACTTTTCCAAAGCAAAGTCTTTCTTAAAATAATTATGATAAATTCATGTGAAATTACATAAACTCTGTCTGGGAGGGGCGATGGAGTGAAAACGATTAATCCTCGCTCCTTTTTATAATTTCTGGTAATGATTGCATTTGGCATTAAAGAATAGGGGTGTGGCGACTCGATATAAGAATGTTATTTATAGCACATATAAATTATATCAGTGACAGTTTTTTTTTATTTGGAATTTCTTAACTATAATACAAAAAGAAAAAGTATTAGTTTGTCCGATGGAGGGGGGAAGGCGATTGCATGTATCGCCCCTCCCACCTGGTACAACCCTTTTTCATTTTATATTTAATAATCATAAAATTTGAGATTAGAGTGTGCTGCGACATAATATACAATGGATTCACATACCAATACGTAGTTTATATTATATAGATATTCAACTAATTGTGTTCACAAACTTTCAGTTATCCATAAAAATAGGACCCCCCCCCCACTAAGAGGGCTAAAGTGGGAAGGGCAGTACAGGCAATCGCATACCCCCCTACCCCACCAAATCGGCCAAAATACCAGAAGGGGAGCAACATAATATATAATTTATATATTAATTCAACTAATTTTGTTCACAAACTATGATTTGTCCATAAAAGTAGGACCACCCTCTCAAAGGGTTTAGATGGGAAGGGCAGTAGAGGTATTCGCCAGCCCCCCCCCCCCAATCAGTCAACAGAGGAACGACATAGTATAAAGATCGGTTAAAATATCAATAACAAGTTTTAATCATATAGATATTTAATTGATTCTGTAAGCAAGCTGTGATTTCTAAAAATAAATTGGACCGCCCCTTCCCACTCAAAAGTTTAATGGGAGGGGGCGGATTGATGTCATCCGCCAGTGTCACTACTTCGTGCTGGAATAGAATGTCCTAAAGTACAGTGACTCGTGAACTTAAGTACAGTGACACATTATGCAAAGTGCAGTGACAAATGACATTAAAGTGCAGTGACAAATGACATTAAAGTGCAGTGATAAATGACTCTAAAGTGCAGTGATAGATTACTCTAAAGTGCAGTGATAGATGACTTTCAAGTGAAGTGATGGATTACTTTAAAGTGCAGTGATATAACACTCTATAGTGCAGTGATAGATGGTTTTAAAGTACAGTGATAGATGACTTAAAGTGCAGTGATAGACATGACTTAAAAGGCATTGACACATACCCAAAAGTGTGACAGCGTGTTCACTTCAAAAGTCCTTCTTATATCTGGCTCAGTCAATTCCATAAAAGGGCCACCATTCAGAATGCCGGCATTGTTGACGAGAAGAGTGACCTCCCCTACATCCTGTCTGACTTTCTTGGCAACTTCTGCTATAGCTGTTGAGTTGGTGATGTCACAGACGTAGGCGTATGCTTGACCTCCTGCTGCTTTGATTTCTTGGGCTGTCTTTGCGTTGTTTTCCTAAGTAAAATTATTTGTACATTTTTACCTATCAAATTCGGACACTGGCAAAGCCCCTGCGAGGCCGCTTGCGTGCGAAATACCAAAAAAGACCCATTCATTTTTTTGTAGAAAAAAATTCTTACCTTATATTACGGACTTTCTTTTATATTATTATTTGTACAACATGTAAAGTGCAACAGTTTCTTGCACACTATTGGGGTCTAGTTTCTAATGAGCGTTTCAAAATCATTGGACGCTCGAAATGATGAAAGTCTTTCTGTGTGATCTCGTTGATGAAATCCCTTGCCTATAGAGTTAATCCCCCATGACTTCCTCCATGGACCCCATCTCGTCACTGATTGGTTGGTGTAGCAAGTAGAACAGCGTTCATAACCGTGCACACACACACAGAGTTTCAAATCTTTTTTGTTTTTAAATATTGTCCGAGATCTGATCTAAACCTACTTGAGCAGCCTCTAGAAAAGAAGTCAATTGCTCTCAATTTGTTTGAGATCTTGAATCTAAAAAATAGCTTTTATTTCCAATGATTCTAATGCTTGATCAACTATTTTATTTCGTGCGTCACGATATTGATGGAATGAGCATGTGCTAGAAAGACAGACCGCTAATCCATTCAAAATCCTTTAGTGCCGAGACCTTTCAATCATGACTTTGTACCAAAGAGAAATAGTGCTTAGAAACAAAGCGGCTGCATCTGTTCATTTGTCTCTGTAGCCATTTGTCACACAAATGTTATCACACAAACTCAGAGGCGGTCCCCATCAAAATCACCAATGGACGAGAAATATATTATTGTTTTGATCGTTTAAGGAAATTTGGCGTTATTTTACACATAAAAGTAAACAGTGCAACACGTCGTCTTTGATAAGGCTATTCTATCAATTTTTGAAATAAATATAGTAGCGATAAGTGATCACCTAAGATCAGCATGGAAACCTCATGATACAGTGTCGGTGGCACCTAGTGCGGCAGCTAAGGTTGTCACCCCTCCACATCAACTTTTTTGAAATGTATGCTAGTTATTTGTTTTTTTTATTTTTGTTGTACCAATACAGTGAGCTGATTATCTACTTTTATTGATTTTAACTCAAATGTAAAATCCCAATGTTTATTATATGTATTCAAATGTTATTGCAAATTTTACAATAATATTTAATAAAAATTATAAACAGACTTAACATCATATGAAAAGGTTTCTTTTATACTTTAAGACAAAAATGATATAACGCTGTGCTTTGTCATTTACACTTAAACTACCATCTAGATGTGTCTAGGCATTTTTGGCATATATCTAGAGATTTTGTTATAATCTTTTCCCATGTGTCTGCTTTTACCAAGTTAAAATTTTTCCAACTTGGTTGTCACAACCAAAATGGTGTCGACCGGTGCGGACCTAGTGACGCCACTGCTCCAAGATATATCTCGAGATTTTATTATTATCTTTTCCAATGTTTCCAAATTTATATTTTTTCCAACTTGGTTGTCACCCAAAGAATGGTGTCGATCGGTGCGAACCGCACCCTTGCACCCACATAGTGACGCCACTGCTCCAAGATATATCTTGAGATTTTATTATTATCTTTTCCGATGTGTCTGCTTTTGCCAAGATATAATTTTTCCAACTTGGTTGCCAACCCCAAAATGGTGTCGACCGGTGCGGGCCGCACCCTCGCCCCCCCCCCCCAATACTAATTCTGACCATAATCGCTCTATATTTACTTAATAGATCTAGACTAGTTCTAAATATAGTCTAGATATAGAATCTAGACCTACATCTAGACTAGATTTCTAGACTACTTTTTGATCTAGTTATAGACTTGAACTAGATGAGAACTAGAATCTAGAACTAAAATCAAAAAATTGAATTCAGACTAGAGCTTACCCTTAGAATTGGAATCTAGGCTACAACTAGATTTCTAGTCTAGTTCTAGATCTGGGCTCTTGATCTAAACTAGATCTAAATCTAGATTTAGTAGATCTATCTAGATCTCGAATTTAGATTAGGTCTAGAATATAGATCTAGACTAGGTCTATGTCTAGACTAAATATATGGCTTCTTTAGTCTCGAAAGGCAATGGATGCGCCCAAATGAGTCACTGGCTTTGGTTTAATCTTGAGAAGGGGCAGAATCTGGTGTGGCTAATCAAGCCAATTCTAGAACGGCAGACTTTGCCGCAATTCATGCATATGTATGCCTCTGATTCAGGGCTAGCGGACAGGGCAGCTTTCTTTTTTTCCCTTTTGATTAAGGCCGCATCAATTCTTTTGTTCTCAGCGAGGGTTGTCAGCAAGCAGTCTGTCTCTATGTACTCCGGCTATGTTTTCCCACATACTTTCGCTGATGCCTGTGGCTCTCATGTCTCGCTTGCAGACATCTCTATATGTTAGTCTTGGGCGGCCCTTGGGTCTGACTCCTTCCACAAGCTCAGCATATAAGATATCTTTCAGGATTCTACCATCTGGCATGCGGGTGACAAGTCCGAGCCAGCGTAATCTTCTTTGTGTCAGGAGAGCATACATGCTGTTCATATTGGACAATCTCAAAACTTCCTGATTGGAGACATGGTCCCTCCAAGAGATGCCCATTATGCGTCTCAGCCAGCGCAAGTGGAAACTATTCAATATGTGCTCTTGGTACATGTAAGTTCCCCAGCTCTCACTGCCATAAAGAGTGCTCACAACACAGGCGTTGTGGACTAGGATTTTGGTCGCTGTGGTCAATTTACCATTTTTCCAGACGCGCTTGGAAAGTTTTGCCAATGCTGTGGTGGCTATTCCTAGACTAGGTCTAGGTCTAAGTCTAGACTAAATAGACTCTAGATAAAGACCCAGAACTAAATCTATAGCCTAATCTAGGCTAGAATCTAGACTAGATCTAGAAATGTAGAAATCGAAATAGAATCTAGATCTACTAGAGCTAGATCTAGGTCAATATTATGAACAGGATTAGTAGGCATACACTGGGTTATAATGCACTTATTCTGTTCGCATTAGATTCACTTGTTGATGTGATACTAGGCCTACTGCTAACATAATAAATAAATCTGCATCCCTTAACTATTTGAAGATAAACTATTTTCTTTATGTAAATGTAAATTTTATTCAAATTGTTAAACAATGGGCTATGTTGCGCTTCGTTTCTTTGGTTTAAAACTAGGATTAGAAATTGGGCCGGAATGACCTTTTTCCTTATATATCTTTTGCATTTTTCAGTCTTTATTTTAAATTAAGTATAATTTTTTATGTGCAGCAACAAAGCCCATTAAACCTAAATCTATATCTAGATCTGAGTCTGGCTTCTATTTAGTCCAATGGGCTTTGTTGCCGAACATAAAAATTATATATGTGTCAAACGCGAATAGCCCAATTTTTCATTAAAAGAAATTACAAAAGTCATTTCACTATAGAAGAAGTTACGAAGGCTATATAATATACAACCACAGACCTATATATACTACAATAAATATAAGTTTTTTATTTCTAGTTACGATTTATTTAGGTAGGTGCTGTTTTACTATTACATACCAAGTATTAGAGTTTAGAAAAACCCAGGTTTGTTTCTTGTGCAACGCTATTAGCTAACACCTCATATCATCTCTCCATTAGTATATTTAGATCTATAATCTAATTCTAGTCTATATTTATATATAAAAATCGAATAGATCTAGTAATAGTATAGATTTTATCTTGAGACTAGATTGCCGAGTCTAGCCTATGCTATTGTTACGATCTTCTCAATCAGGCCTTCTGCAAACACTACTTAACAACACAACAGCACATCTAACACTTGACAACAAGAGCTTCGAGTAACCAAGTGGCGGTTTAATTACAAATACACGGACAGCCAATTCAACACAATTGGCTACATCAAATGCTTTCTTGAACTTAACAGAACTGCCTAACTAAACATTACTAGTCTCTCTAGCTCGTACAGCTACATTTTCGAGGACTCAAAGGTACCACAAGCCCTTACTGCCTTGCTGTCCTGGACTCAACTGTCTATTTTAACACACTGTCTCTCGACCGTGAAGGCTCTCGGTCACATGACCACATACTTGCGTGTATAAGCAAAAATGTCCCTTGTCTATAAACAGCCGTTGACCTGTGTGATTGGCTGAGTCGTGTGTATCAGTAGGCCGCACATACATTAACCCTTTCGGTCCGCCACTGGAGTTACTACACTATGCATATAGTCAAGTCAGTTTTTATTAGAATAAAGTCTAGATTTTACTAAAGACTAGGGGTGCACCGGATAGTACTTTTTGATATCCGGCCGGAGCCGGATATGACCGGATAGTAAAATTTGATATTCGGCCGGTGCCGGAGCCGGAGCCGAATACCTAAGTGTTTTGTAAATAGCTTGTATTGCTGAGCATTTTACGAAACTGTTAAATAACATACCTATATTTGTTGGTATTATTTTTTTTCCTTTTATATACCTTATTGTTTTAAACTCTTTTGCTGATTGATTTATTAAAGATTCACAGTATTTATAACCATAAATTAGTCTGTGTAGCATGAGCGTGTCTGTGTGTATGTACGAGGCCACCAACTATAAAGTCTGTGTTTGAGGGTCAATGTAAAATATGTTAGTATATATTTTAACTAGTTACTAATGCAAATCTCTCATCTGGCTTGTATGGTGGTTGGATGTATGTGTTCAATAATTTCTGACCAACAACTGGTCATCAGACTTGTAATTTTAAGTCCAAAGACTGCTTCTGGTTCTGGCTTCAAGGGCTTAATACTGTCAATAGTTGGAATCTGAAGCGTAGTAGGTCATATATTTATTAATCCATTTGCGGCAAACGATATTTTATTAACAGCAGGAACATCTATTATACCTACTCATAGCCTGAGCTTTTAATGTTGCGAAGCATAGATTTAATTGTAGTCTGTAGGCCTATTATTGTTATCAATGTTTAGATCTACTGTTATATAGATCTAAGAGAATTAGTAAAACCAACTATAAAAGAAACAAAATCACCCACACCCTCCCTACCAAAAAAAAACAACAACATAAATAGACTTTGTGTTCGACTGATTGTAACAACCTGATCAGATAGACGTAGTGAGCCTACACATGTAGTCCTAGTGTAGTGTGTATAGTTGATGGTGTTAACCTTCACGCGTTTTTTTTCCTTGGGCATACGCAATAGTGTTTAGTGTGCAGGCGAAGAAAGATAACACATTGGCATGATCAGTCAAGCATATAGATAAATTATCTCTGTACCTTAGTTACAGAGGTCAAGTGTTTCTTAACATTCCAGCATATTTTTCTTTGTTTGTTAGATCTAATTGTGGTGCTTTAGATCAATTTATTTTCTGCGATGTTTAATTTAACTGTAAGGTTTTCCTTTATATATTAAGTCAAGGAGAAAAATACATACATGCACACATGCACATATTTGTTTTATTTTATTGTGCAACGAACGTGTGTTCAGCGCCCTAAATGACATTTCTCTCCAAGTAAACAAACTTAGTGTCACCATCTAGTGACCTCTAGAGACAGTCTCAATATGTCTTAACAATTTGCGTTAATGGTCAATGTCTATATTCTCTATCATACATTGTCATGGATTAAACAAATAAGAAGTTGGGGGTGTTGAGTCTCTTGAGCCCTCCCTTTAAAGATACCCTTGGTCAGTGTCTGTTTGGCTTGTAGTCCTGACTCATACGTGAGACTTAACTCAAAGTAAACAAACTTATTACCCGTCCAATAGTATAAAAGGTGTGGTTTGTAGTCCAGACCCTTGATTGACAACCTATCTCATAATAAACTAACTCATACCAAATTAACCTTATAGAGATTTGGCTTGTAGTCCCGCCTCTAATAAAAATTCTAATCCAAGTAAACAAACTCAGTTCCCTCATAAGATGTGACCTCTAGACAGTGTCGACACGTTGACATCTGGCTTAATGTGGTCAGCTGCCTATTTGTGAACTCAATGTTATGGACTAAACAAACAAAAGGAGGTGGGGGTAGCTCATCTCTACCTCTGGAGATATACCCGCACATCTAGACAGATTATCAGCGTGACGTAGTTAAGGAATATGACATGTTTACTAGACCACTCAAAGGTCAAGACAAGCCAGTGTGCCAGACATCGCTGCTACGTATGTAATACGAATTTATAATGTAAAGTCTAGTCCCCCCCCCCAATAACAAACCTAGTTCCCTCGTGTGACCTCTTGAGAGTGCTTACGTCCACCGTATCTGACTTGGGGTCACCTGTCAATCAATGAACTCAATGTGATGGGCTAAACAAATAAAAGGGGGAGGGAGTTGTTCATCTAGAAATATACCTGGTTACCTTAGAGGTGTGGCTCTTGTAGTCCAGCCCCCCCCCCAATAAAGATTAACTACTAAGTAAACAAACTCAGTTCCCTCGAAAGGTGTGACCACTAGAGAGTGTCTATACGCTGACATTAAACCTACGTCCATCGTATTTAACTTGTGGTTACCTGCCTATAAAAAACTCAATGTGATGGACTAAACAAATAAAAGGGGGTGGGAATTGTGCCAGCCATTGCATCTCTGTATGTAAAGCGCATTTATGATGTAAAGTTTCATCTCTATTTATATTAAGTTATTAACATGCCTTGTCTTTATAATAAACGATGTTTGGTGCATATTTATAATGGCTCTATTTTTAAGCACATTATTTTGTTTTCATATAAACATTAATACATTCTATAACAGACAGTAATGGAACGAGGTCCACTTTATGCATATTAAATAGGTGTATTTTTACTATCCGGTTTACTATCCGGTAGTGATATCCGACCGGAGCCGGATAGCACCGGATAGTAAAAAATGCCGGATATTCGCCAGAAGCCGGAGCCGGAGGGACTATCCGGTGCACCCCTACTAAAGACTAAAGTTTATTAATTATTAGATTATTAGATATAGACATAGGACATAGATCTAATAATACTGTAATACATTTAGGCTACTATACTCTATACTTAATCTACTAGACTATAGATCTAGGCCTATCTATAGATCTATCTATAATCTAGTCAATCTAGATCTATACAATATTCATTATAATACTTCTACTTATTTAATAAGTTAGTACTTAGACTTAGATATATTATAGTTTATTAATAGATTTACTTTTCAATGCTTAGACCGAATAATAAAATTGCTAATGATGTCTTGTTACGTATCTAGGCATTGTTTTGTTTTTTTTTCTTTGACCTGTTGCGGTCGAGAGACGGGGAGGTTGTCTGCCCTTTGTGTAATAAGTTGTTGTTTTTTCAAGAGTCAAGCCACACAGACAGTGACCGGTCCTTGACCTGTGTGTGTACCTCTGGTTGAAAGGAGGGTGTTTTTTTTTCTGTCTCTTTGAAGAGCGTTCTAGATCTGGGAAATTGATGACGTATTTGGTTCGAGAAATCCCTAGATTTGTCTTGAGATCGACGCGCGGTAGATTATATAAAAGACCGCCCGCGTGACGTTGACGGACAGACATACGGAGACAGCCGTGGGACAGAATAGCGGAGACATTGCGCGACCCGTGCGTGGTATACCACTTGATCGTGTAAGTTTATTTTTTTTCAAGGCCTTGCTTGTATTTGTAATTACATTTTCAAACTCTTGTATTGTAATATTTTTACATGCCATTTTTGTAAAAGGGTTTTGGTCAACACATCAATTCTGTATTGAGTAAATGTTTATTTTTCTTTCTTGTAATTTATATTTGATTAAACATTAAGTTGATAGTTTACCTTCCGATTTCTTGTGTCATTTTTTTTTTTTGTTATTCATTGTAAGTCTTTGATTAAATTCAGACTTAAGATAAGTGACACAACTCCTTTTCTATTGTCACGTTCCCCTAGGCAAGCCATTTAAAAGTAGAATTCAATTCGTAATACGTGACAGTCTAATGACTGATTATTTTTTTTATAGTAAAATGTTTGTTTGTAAAATGTTTTACATGTTTCGGATGTTCCTTCAGAGTTGAAGATAATTACTTCCTAGTCCAAACCTCCCGCAGGACGACGGGGGATGGGAGCTGGCAGGGTTATCGCTACTTAATACATTGATACCGGATCGATTCATAGGGATTAATTATACAAGCAGAATCTCGAGCATCGAAGAAATTTATTTTTTAAAAACAAAGTTTTATGGAAGAGGAAATATATTAGTTGTTTGAAGCTTGTAACTTCTCAAATTCAAGCTAAAAATATCGAAGCTTACATTTTTACACTCATTTCTAAACAATTATGGCTTTTTGTGGCTTTTTTTAAATATAGCGCTACTTAGACAATTAGAAGAGATGGACTGACTCATAGTGTACCTTGTGTACATTTGCAAACTCTCTTTGTAATCTTATCAGTAAGACTTTCAAAGCTATTTAAAAAAAAATAATAAGTGATTATTTTTACTGTATAATTTTTATTCCTTTTTAGAATAAGGATATAAACAAAAATTTGCCATATGACTTTGTCTAACAGAAAAAAATGTAACTTACGTCTATTTATGCATTATTTATAGTTACATAGTAATAAGAAATATATTGAACTAACACGTACATTCATCATAATGCAGCCATGCGATTTTTTGTTTATGAACATAGCAATATTTAGGACCAATATTTTACAAAGGCTGCTTGGAGAAATCAGGTATACTAATTAGGAGAAAACACGACCCTTTTACTCAAGAAAAATTTAAGAAACTAGAACAGACACAAAATAAACAGTGACATTCATAACAAACTAATATTCGAAATTGATTAGAGTAACACCTTTTTAAGTAATCATTTAAAGTTTTAAAAAATCACTACAATTTTTTTCAACAATTATTTTGTGTATGAAATTGTGTATCGGAAAATGCCGGGTACTTGAAATAAGCTAGTCCTAAAAAAAAAACACACACAGATCTTGGGTAAAATACTCATCAAATAAAGTACTGTAAAAGTGTAGCTTCACGCGCTTGTTTCAGGTTTTCTTTTTATAGCCTCTATCGGGTTTGATCCCAACTACCCGTACTTTAGTACGGAATTTTTTCTTCTATCAGGTACACTTAAAATTATAGCATAATAATGTCAGTTTAATTTAAAGAGAGAACTGAAAATGCAAAGATATATAAGGAAAAAAGGGACTTCCGGCCTAATTTGTGATTCTACTTTTTAATCAAAGAAACGAAACGGACTTGTCCAACATTGCCCATTTAGATTGTTGTCAAGTGTATAGCCTAATGAGATTATGTGAAAATTGCGCGCCATAAAAGTAGTTCGTTATTTTTGAAACATAACTAAAACTAAGTTCGTATCAAAAATTCTTTTTTAAAAACAACATTTGAATCAGTACTCTATTCCATGAGTTAGTTAATAAATAGAAAATCTATTTTATAATGATCCATTGAAACTTTTTACATTGTGACATTAGATGAATTTTTTTTGTACCACTGCGCGAATCTATGAATGAAGCTTGATTTATTAATGAAGAAGTGTGTGACCTTTTTAAAAGACTTACCTCCCCTGAAGTTTTTCATTAAAAAGTGGTGTATTTTTTTGAAAAATCTTGTTTCATAGATAATTTTAAAAATTAGATGGTTCACTTTCGGAAAAGAAAAATGTAGCTGTTGCATCAGAACCTTGAACGATCTAAAATATCATGATGTGCGATTTTCATTTTCTGTTCTAGTTTCTGAGATCTCAACGGGACGGACGGACAGACGGGCCATACAAAACTAACAGCGTCTTTTCCCCTTTCGGGGATCTCTAAAAAAAACAACAACAAATAGATGGTGTAGTGTTACCTTGTGGACATCCCAGACGACCAGTATCGCTCCAAGTTTGGACAGTTCAAGTGCTAGCTCTTTTCCGATACCATGGCCTGCACCAGTCACCAGTGCAATATTGCCAGCTATAGACTTCCTCTTTGGTGGAACGAAA
Source organism: Biomphalaria sudanica (assembly GCA_036873155.1). NCBI lineage: Eukaryota > Metazoa > Mollusca > Gastropoda > Planorbidae > Biomphalaria > Biomphalaria sudanica. The sequence goes on from JAZGLO010004311.1 coordinate 142,026, forward strand.
AATGAGATGATTGCCAAGATGTAGTTGTACACTAGTAGACACCAAAGTTGAACCAGATCCCAAACTGTTACCAAGACACCCATTTTGCACACAGTTTCATCAGCAAGTTCTCACCCTGTCATGTCATAGACTCTAGCTGAAATGTAAGTACACTTAAACCATAAAAACTTACACATAGACTTGACTACATACAAACTTACACATAGACTTGACTACATACAAACTTACATGTTGAATGTCCAATGTGTAGAGAAGTTCCCAATAAGGAAAAAGAAAAAAAAAGCAAACTTTGATCCTATTCAATGAAATTGTAGGCTAAAGTACGAGGCCATGGAACAGATTGTAGTCCAGTGGTTCTTAACCTGTGGTTCGCGACCCTTTTGGGGGATCGAGTGATGATTTTCTAGATGTCGTCTAAGACCATTAGAAAAATAGATTTTTCGTCTAAAAAAACGGACATTGTGCGAAAAGTTTTCATGGGTAGCTCCATTTGTTTTTACTCTAATTGTCATTTAAGAATAAAGATGTTTACAAACAACTAAATCCAAAACATTGCAACCATTGACTTGTCGCAGCTTCAGTATTTGTAGCAGTTGAAATCACTCTTCATTGATTGGTGTTTCGAGACACCAAACGTGACACCATTGCGGAGTCAGAGATTTTATTTCCATTAGGAAGATTGTTACTAACGTAATTGAAAACCCCATCCGTTCAATGAGTACTAGACCATCAAGTTCTAGTCTAGGAGAGAAAAAGTCAAATACTTTCGTTATGGAACTACCCGTGAACAAGTTTGGTAAGAAAATAAAATAGAATGACGATTTTTGACGATATGGTTTTACTTCAGTAGTAACAGCAGGAACTGAGAAACCACAATGCGTCATTAGTTATCAGAATCAATGAATCTGTACAATCTGAATGTCATTTTGATCTGAAACTTTGCAAACAAAGATATACAATATTGATCTGAAACATCCGAAATGTGCAAACAAAGATATACAGTATTGATCTGAAACATCCAAAATGTGCAAACAAAGATATAGAGTATTGATCTGAAACATCCGAAATTTGCAAACAAAGATATACAGTATTGATCTAAAACATCCGAAATTTGCGAACAAAGATATACAGTATTGATCTGAAACATCCGAAATGTGCAAACAAAGATATAGAGTATTGATCTGAAACATCCGAAATGTGCAAACAAAGATATAGAGTATTGATCCGAAACATCCGAAATGTGCAAAGATATACAGTATTGATCTGAAACATCCGAAATTTGCAAACAAAGATATACAGTATTGATCTGAAACATCCGAAATGTGCAAACAAAGATATACAGTATTGATCTGAAACATCCGAAATTTGCAAACAAAGATATACAATATTGATCTGAAACATCCGAAATGTGCAAACAAAGATATACAGTATTGATCTGAAACATCCAAAATGTGCAAACAAAGATATACAGTATTGATCTAAAACATCCGAAATTTGCAAACAAAGATATACAGTATTGATCTAAAACATCCGAAATTTGCGAACAAAGATATACAGTATTGATCTGAAACATCCGAAATGTGCAAACAAAGATATAGAGTATTGATCTGAAACATCCGAAATGTGCAAACAAAGATATAGAGTATTGATCTGAAACATCCGAAATGTGCAAAGATATACAGTATTGATCTGAAACATCCGAAATTTGCAAACAAAGATATATATAGTATTGATCTGAAACATCCGAAATGTGCAAACAAAGATATACAGTATTGATCTGAAACATCCGAAATTTGCAAACAAAGATATACAATATTGATCTGAAACATCCGAAATGTGCAAACAAAGATATAGAGTATTGATCTGAAACATCCAAAATGTGCAAACAAAGATATACAGTATTGATCTAAAACATCCGAAATTTGCGAACAAAGATATACAGTATTGATCTGAAACATCCGAAATGTGCAAACAAAGATATAGAGTATTGATCTGAAACATCCGAAATGTGCAAACAAAGATATACAGTATTGATCTGAAACATCCGAAATGTGCAAACAAAGATATAGAGTATTGATCTGAAACATCCGAAATTTGCAAACAAAGATATACAGTATTGATCTGAAACATCCGAAATGTGCAAACAAAGATATAGAGTATTGATCTGAAACATCCGAAATGTGCAAACAAAGATATACAGTATTGATCTGAAACATCCGAAATGTGCGAACAAAGATATACAGTATTGATCTGAAACATCCGAAATGTGCAAACAAAGATATAGAGTATTGATCTGAAACATCCGAAATGTGCAAACAAAGATATACAGTATTGATCTGAAACATCCGAAATGTGCAAACAAAGATATACAGTATTGATCTGAAACATCCGAAATGTGCAAACAAAGATATACAGTATTGATCTGAAACATCCGAAATGTGCAAACAAAGATATACAGTATTGATCTGAAACATCCGAAATGTGCAAACAAAGATATACAGTATTGGAAATGTAAACTGGGTGAAGCCCACACACTTGACTTCTGGCAAATAAACAAAACCTAGCAGTCGTTGAAGTTTCTTGCTAGAACTATGAAACCTCTCACATTAGTGCTGATGACTTCCTGTTGGCAACACCAAAAACATTGTTCTAGTCATCACTGGAGCCGTATGAACTAGGTCTACTCGATTGAGTTCGATATCCGAATATCTAATGACCGAAGAGCTGTGACATGTCTGGTGATTTAGCGATGAGATAATCCTGGAAATAACTCTGCACTCGGTCCCGTCTGGGGCATTGGCCATCAACACCAGCTTCCTCCAGGCGTCTCGGTTCTAAACAGAACCCGTCCCAACATCTTGCCCATCTGCTTAGCGCATAGGCTTCCAAATAACGGCGCCATGTATTCTCTCTAGGGTTCCAGGGAGATAGAGGCTTGTCTTATAGATGTTGGATGCAGACTTGTGAAAGGCTGGTGTGGCTCCACTTCAAACATTTGGCATCCAGCTTGAAAAAGTATCAAATCTCTTGCACAAATATTTGCAGTGTCTACATAGTTGCTGCTCCAACAATGCTTGGATGTTGGTCTGAATTTCAATTTTTGGTACCGAATGAGTCATCAAAAGTCATCGACGACTTAGTAAATGCGATACAAGAAGTCATAGAAAATGTTGGTGTAAACTCGAGTGTTTTAAACTAGTTTCAAAGCTTTGACATGAGTTTCATGCGTCCAAAATGTTCTGCTAGTTCACACTGAAAGGAGATGACTGTCAAGAGGCAAAGTATTACAAGTTTTCTTTTTAAATTCGTTTTGAAGTCAAACAGTTTTGAATCAAACAAAACCTCAAAGTTGGATGCACTTTATAAGGGTGAAAGTGAACCAAAAAAAAGAGCCCCTATTTGACATCTTTGTTATCCTAAATGAGTTCAATTTACAACAACATAGCTTTGCGAAACAAGATTGTTCAACTACAGAAGTTCACTCATTCTGATCTTGTAAAGATTGCCCTAAAATGTCAGATCTGGTGAAACAAAAATAAGCTCAACTTTCACAATGACGTTGATATTTTCCCCTAACAGGCGCAACAGTTTTTTTTTACCTATGTAGAATGTAGTTGCCTTAGCTCCGTAAGAGATGGCCCACATAAGTCTAAAAGATGAATAGGGATGAGCACTCGATATAAAAGTAAATAGGCAATAACGGGGTGACATTTCTGTATTTCTGTAAACAAGCTGAAATATTGTGTGTTTCAAAATCAACACATATAAACAGCTTTGGCAAGTCCTATCAGATATTTACATTATGAATACGATTTTTTAACATAAGCGAAAATATGATTTTACGGTTGGGGTCGCCGCATATTGGTCAATTGTAAAAAGGGTCGTGGTTTAGAACTGCTGCTGTAGTCCATGAGAAGTGCAGTTGCACGCCTATTAGTTAACAGATTTACATAGAGACCCATTACACAAATAGCATTGTGTGTCACTCAACAATTTCTTCGCAAGTGTTTCTTTTATTTGTGTCTCTCGGAGAGAAAACACTTAGAAAAAGAAAAACATAGATTACAAGAAAAATAAATAGCCACTAATCGACCGACGGCATAGCCTACGCCGTTAGTTTGCAGGGCCAACCTTAGACCACTGCATCCTATAGGACCGCAGTGGGCCCAGCACTTGTACAGAGCATGTCGCGTAGTTCTCTCCTAACTCTGTTTTTGTATGTCCTCTACTGGTACTCGAGGCGAGAGAAGTTTTGTGTCTTTGTATGTTTTGTGGGTTTTCAATTGTTTAGCTACGTCCCACAGTCCGGTGACATCTATTGGCCATTCTTTGTCATGAGGCAGTTCACCCTCTGACTTTGGTTGGAACGGACGGTGTGTTGGTCCGTAAAAGGTTATTATATCTATAGTCTGTACTAGTTTTGTTGGACTTATTATTCAGTAGGATTGTTGGACCCCTGTTTTAGGGTGAGTTATTCGTTTGTGATATCTCTTATTGTATGTTGTAGGAGGTTGTCACTATTTCTAGTTTTAGAGTAGAAGTTAAGTTTTGTGTTTATTTCGTTTATAGGGTGTCAGTGTTGGAATTGTATTTACTGAGCTCGAGTCTGTGCTAGTGTGGGCGTCGACTGCCGTCTTAGAAATATATATTGTCATTGTCTAATTGGCGATCATCTGAGGTATAACTTTACTATTACCGAGGTTGGCATTTTTGTGACGCAAGTCGGTCAAAGTCTGGTGGACTATGAAACCAGGGTAACAAGTTGATAGCAGTAGCAAAGGTGCTTAAATTAATTGTTGAATAATATCTTTATATTTATATTACATATATATATATATATATATATATATATATATATATATATATATATATATATATATATATATAATATATATATATATATATATTGTCTATTTATCATCTTCATTGTACATACACATATATCAGTTTCATACAATTAAATTCATTTAATTTTTGTTATTTAAACTATTCACCTAGTTGGTTACTCTATGTATGACTGTGTGTGAGTGATGTCTTGTCAGGTGGAACCCCGGGATCGTAATTGTGTAGAACTATTCCTAAACCTGACAAGGACCCGCGCTAATTTTAGGTGTATAAATTATTAAATTAAACCATTTTATAACTGTCCTGTCGATTTAACAGGAGGTCCTGGAAATCTCCTGAAATTTGCAAAATATACGAAAAAGTCCTGGAATTATCCGGAAATTATTGAAAAGTCATACCAATCTCCTGAAATATACAGACGAAAATTGTCTTTTTTTTCATTATCAAATTACATAGGATAACTCCCTCCGTCCGAGTTGCAAAAATAAAAGAGTGATCTTTCCATTGTGTTCAAACTCTTGAGCGTGCTCTGTCGCCTCGATAGTTACGACAAAGTAGATTACTCTCCCCCACCCCCTTTTTTTTAACCTGAGGTAGAAATAAAAAAACAAAAAGAGTGATATTGCAAAAGTCCGGCCCTGCTATTTTGTGACTACGTGTTCCCCCCCCCCCCATTCTTGTTTTCTCGTGGACTATCCGCAGAGTGATCTTTCCTTTACTCCTTACTACTCGTTTAAACTGTTAAAGGAAAAAGAGAATTATACATATAGATTGTAGTAACCTAATGAAACACTACAAGAAGACATGTCTTGATCTTAGGCTTTATTGAACAAGAATGACAAAACAGTTCACAATAACACAGTACACACACACACAAACTGACCTGGACACCAAGACATTTTGATACACAAGAACAGATCAGTTCACAACACACAACAACAACATAAATACACAACATTCACCCCCTGTTTAGTTTCTTTTCGCTCTACTTCTGAGATTATACGAGTCCTGTTAGGGCGTATCTCTGCGGCTCCTTCGACATTGATAGATAGATATTTTATATAGATTATATATATATATATATATATATATATATATATATAAAATCTATAGTAGTTTATTACTAGTATTCTATAGTTACATAGACTCATTCTATTAGACTGTTAGGCAGTTACTATTAGATCTGTCATATTTTATACCCCGGTATGTACCAAATTATTCCAGTAAATGTTAGATGTTATTTATAATATATGCATTTTATTTTATTTTATTTTATACAGTTTGCATTTCATTTAAAAAATATTAATTGTAAACTTTATTAAACTTTCAGATCTGCCGTTAACATTTTGAAGACGAAGTATCATGGACAGTATTGAAGAATTACGTACTTTAAAGGAATACCCTAAAGTAAGTAATAATTATTACTAGCATCTAGTATATAGGCTTAATATATTATAAATAATTTAAATTTTTTATGCTTTTGATGATCAACAATATAACTATAAAAAGAGTGCTAGGAAGTAAATACTACTTTAGGCTAGAACTATGTAAATCTATTTATTTAATCACGAGTCTATCAATAATTATTCTAGTAAATGTTTGATATTATTATATTATATATTTATTTACAGTTTGTATTTCATTTAAAAAATATTAATAGTAAACTTTATTTAACTTTCAGATCTGCTGTTAACATTTTGAAGACGATGAAGTATTGTGGACTTGCTACTACACATGAAAGAATAGAGAGTGCATTAAAAAAGTGTAAAGTCTCAGGAAGTCGCAGGATGGCTGCCTGGTCTTGTGGTTTGCGCGCTGGACTGTCGTTTGGATTTATCGATGTCTCTGGTTCAAACCACGCCCGCTCCCATCCCCTGTCGTCCTGCGGGAGGCTTGGACTAGGAAGTAAACTATCTTCAACTCAGAAGGAACATCCGAAACATGTCAAACATATAAGGATATAATAGTAAAAAAAACATCAGTGAATTTCAAGATAGTGTAAGAAATATAAATGTGTCTTCGTTTTGGATGTTCTTTGTCAAGAGGAGTGTATGATTTATGTGCATTGTAAAGGTCCTGTTCAGGTAGTATCTTTTCTATTGTTCTTGGTACATCTCTTTGGTGTTTTTGTTTAAACAAACAGAAGTATTTGGTAAAGGTGATAAGCTACTTTTTAAAACTGTATCCTTACATTTATGAAATAACTAATTTGTTAGAACTCATAGAACAATATTCTACAAAAATTTTTACCAACAATACTAACAGTTTAAATGCTATTAAAGAAAACACTAAGTACACAAATACAAAAAATGACAATGAAATAAATATATTAAATTGACTTAAACCAAACAGGACTAAATGTTATGTGTGTAATAAGGCCATCAATAAGAAGACCATGTCACTTTTTATGGACTTTCTAAATTAAGTATTGTCTACCCACATCCTGCAGATTCCTGCTTATAAGTTATTGACCATGTACACTACATGTATTTAAATGTTTAAGATACAGTGGGATAAATCAAAAAGATGAAAATATTTCTTTTATCTTTCCTAATTTTAATGATTCATCAAAACATCATAAAGTTTCTCTGTAAGTCTAACTGTTAGATGTTATGTTATGGGTAATTATCTTGTTTTTTGAAGTAACTTGTGTAATCTATAAGATAACATATGTTGCTGGTTATTGTGTTCATGTGGTTCTAAAGAAATTTAATGACTGGGGATGGGAGCGGCCAGGGTTTGAACTTGGGACCATCGATAAATCTAAACGACAGTCTGGAGGGCAAACCGCTCGACCAGGCAGCCATCCATAATATATAATTTGAATAACATTAACATTATATGAAATCATTGTATTTTTAAAATGTGTATTCGAATATTTATTTTTTCTCCATATGTTCATTAAATAATTGCAAAAAAAAAAACTTAACTCATTAAAGTGGTATCTTTTGTCTGCAAATAAAATTGCTATATAACACCACACATTTGTTTTCATGTTGTGTTAATTTCTGTTGTGATGCTTGTTATCATTAGTGTGCACATTAAGTTGAAAAGCAACTTATCAATTTTAAATTCCAATAATATGTACCGGACTACACGTTAATGAGTTACAGACTATACCACTTAGCCAAAGCACTGATGCAAACATTCAGCCAGGTGTGCTACAGTTCAGTTTACAACACACTACAATTCAGTTTACAACACACACAAATCAGTCTTCAATCACTTAGTGTGTATATTAAGTAAATACATAAAGTTTAGACCTAGTAATTTGTCTACTTTAGTAATACGTCTGTTTATAGTTATGTGGATCTAAGTCTAGACCTAGTAATTTGTCTACTTTAGTAATACGTCTGTTTATAGTTATGTGGATCTAAGTCTAGACCTAGTAATTTGTCTACTTTAGTAATACGTCTGTTTATAGTTATGTGGATCTAAGTCTAGATCTAGTAATTTGTCTACTTTAGTAATACGTCTGTTTATAGTTATGTGGATCTAAGTCTAGATCTAGTAATTTGTCTACTTCAATAATACGTCTGTTTATAGTTACCGTATGTGGATCTAAGTCTAGACCTAGTAATTTGTCTACTTTAATAATACGTCTGTTTATAGTTATGTGGATCTAAGTCTATCCCTAGTAATTTGTCTACTTTAATAATACGTCTGTTTATAGTTATGAGGACAACAACTACACGTTGGATGTGTTACATTTTACAACACTTCGCCTAAGCGCTAATGCTAACACGCAGTCAGGCTCAGAAACAATGGTCGCTGACCTGTCTGTTGCATTTTACGTCTCGAGAGACGATCTTTTCCCTTTGCAACTTCTTGTGTGACTAAAGAGGCCAATCCTTGATACACAGCTGCGATCGCAGGTTGGACATATATAATCACCAGGCGCTGTTGCATTTTCACCCTTCTTTCTGCTTCTGTTGTGTATGACATCTGCAATCTTTGACCCTTCCTTTATGCTCTCTCTCCATGAAAATCTGTCCAGTGCCACCTCTTCCCAGTTGCCAGTGTCGATTTTGAAGAGCTTCATGTCGCGTTTGCATACATCCGTATAACGTAAAAGTGGGCGACCAGCCGCTCTCCTGCCTTCTATTAGATCGCCATACAGGATATCCTGTGGAAGTCGACATACTGGCATTCTACGAACGTGGCCAAGCCAGCCAAGGCGTCTGCTGCTGATAACAGCGGATGTCCTGGCACCCTGCTCTTTGTAGCATTTCCTCATTGGTTATCTTATCTTGCCACCTTATTTTAAAGATTCGCCTTAGGCATCGGAGGTGGAAAACATTCAGCTTTTTTTCCTGCCATGAGTAGGTTGACCATGTTTCACTTCCGTACAGCAAGGTGCTCAACACACAGGTCCGGTAGACTAGGGCTTTAGTACTGCTAGTCAGCAATATGTTGTCCCAGACTCTTTTCTGCAGCCGTGACATGTGGCCATTGCCTTGGCTATCCTGTTGTTTATGTCTTTATCCAGTAGAGTGTTGTTGGATATGATGGAGCCAAGGTAACAAAAGTGATCAGCAATTTCTAGTGGTTGGCCAGTAATGCTTACTTGAGGTGCAGTGTTTTTTGGACAAGTATCTTAGTCTTGCTTTGACTGATGTTTAAGCCGAACTTCTGGCAAGCAGCAGATAATTTGTCAACCAGGCACTGTAGCTGAATATCAGAATCAGCCACAATAGCTGCATCATCAGCATACAGAAGTTACCTGACGAGTAGCTTCCTAACCTTGGTTTTTGCCCGCAGCCTTGATCTTGTATGGAGAAACACACCTTCGTTTATGTCGTTGTACGCATAATGCAGTAGACAGGAGAAGAATATGCCAAACAGAGTAGGTGCGAGCACACATCCCTGCTTGACACCACTGCAAACCTCAAAAGGTGCTGATTGGGCTCCATTGACTTTGACAGCGCATTTAGTTTCCTCGTGAAAACACTCAATGAACTGCAGTAGTTTGGGAGGGCAACCTATTTTCCTCAGGAGTTTGAAAAAGCCATTTCTGCTGACCATGTCAAAAGCTTTAGTCAGATCAACAAAAACGATGTAAAGGGGTCTGTCTCTCTCTCTCTGAATTTCTCCTGCAGTAGTCGTAGAGAAGATATCATGTCTATAGTGGATCTACCACTCCTGAATCCACACTGAGACTCTGGGTAGACTCTAGAATCTATCACTTGCAGCCTGGATAGTGGCACTCTAGCAAAGATCTTGCCCATTATACTGAGGAGAGAGATACCCCTGTAATTGTTGCAGTCACTCCGATCCCCTTTGTTCTTGTATATTGTGACTATAGTTGCGTCACGCATGTCCTGTGGGACATGACCTGTTTCCCAACAGCGGCAGAGGAGAATATAGAGTTCAGGGAGCAGGAGTGATTCGTTGACTTTCACTATTTCCACTGGGATACCATCACTCCCAGGAGATTTTCTATTTTTGTATGCAGTTAATTGCTTTTTTAAGGTCAATGAGGCTCGGAAGATCATCTAGGCATTCCAGTATTGGAAGATCTGGTAGAGAAGCCAGGGCGACATCGTCTACTGTATTGTGTGTGGCATAGACTTCGAAGTAGTGTTCTGTCCAACGTTCTAGCTGCTTTGTTTGATCGCTGACCTACTACGTCACGAACCAGTCTTACGGCCTGGGGTCACGGGGTCACGGAGGTCACGATCTCTGGCAGGTGATTTCTGTCCATTTTCAATTGTGTTTCCTCTACTCTTAAAGCAGGTGGAACCATGTTCTCTGCAGATGTCTTAATGTCACCCTAGAAGCCAATGACGTTGGGAAACAACTGGCGAAGAGAGAGACCTCAGAAGATGTCCGAGAAGTCTCTCGGAGCGAAATCATGTACTACGGACTCTGAAGATGAGTCGCCTCTCGGAGCCAAATGGTGTAGTGAGACAGTTTCTTCCCGGCCATTTGGAAGACGTATGTGGGCATAGTTCTGATTTGCTTCAATAAGCTCCACTTCATCTACCAGCGGATCATATTTGCTTTGCATCGTATGCCTTCTCATTAGGACCGGCCCTGCCATGGAACAGAGAGATACCACAGGCCTGTAGGAAAATAGTCTTTCATGAGGCGTCATGTTTGTAGCAGTGTATAGTAGAGATCTAATTGAATGGAGAGCGTCGTTTAGGGCTAACTCCCTTGTGTATTCCACACGGCGAGCTGTAGGTCTATTCTCCTACTATGCCAACTGGATAGGACATTTCTCAGATAAGATCCATCCTTTAGTACACAACAGAACTTTCCCACTCCCTGAGAGAGTCAAAGATACATTTCAATTAATTCCCATTAGTTTGAAGACTTCATAGGCCTATAAACTGACACATTGAAAGGAGCTCAACTTTATTTAGATCAGTAAGATATAGTAAACATTTAAATCAACAACAATAAGATTACAATATTGTAATAACTTAAGTGAGGCAAGTCAACGAGATATAGATGTTTATGTACAGGACAACCCAGTTACACAAAACAACATCTTCTCTTAGCACAGTCTCTCCATATTGGCTCTCTAGACTTGGGCGGAAATCGATATTCTTCTTCCTAATGTTGACATCTTTTTCAGTCCAATCTATAACTGTGCGCACCATCAGCACTAGCTTGGATGGCGGTGCGCATGACAGGGTTATAACAATATGTTACATCTCTCTTCTTTAATTCAGAAAATCTATTTCTCAGAATAACTAACAAACTTGTCAACTAAAAGTCAATTCATTAATTACAAATAAGACTCTTGGGTTTGTTAACTACTCTGCCTGGTGTTACGTAAGGTTCATCTGGTCAGATGTGTTAGAAGAAGCAGTGTGTAGTGATGGCTCTACATCCAGCGTAGTTTGTAATCTTGAACCTTCTAGATATTGTGGTTCCAGTTGTTCTGAGATGCCATCTGGAAAGTCACAATTATTGCCAAATCTGTTTGCTTTCCCAGAAGACTTTCTGATGTGTTTGCTGTTTATTCTGTAGACCTGATTTCCACTTTTCATATTATATGATCTAGGCTTAGAATGTTTCGAAACTACTGTTCCTGGTTTCCACTTAGAATTAAGTTACATTCTGACTGCCGTTCCTCTTATCATAATAATGTTTCTGATACTGTTTCTCGGAGTCAGAGTGTTTCTTCACACCTTGAGATCTGGTGTCTTACGTGTATTTCCTCGCTCGAAGGTAACAAATTTCTGGGTCGGCGTCCCATGAGTAATTGAGATGGTGACAAATTAATATTACTCAGTGGAGTAGTTCTTTAGTCAAATAGCGACAGAAATTTGTCTTCGCTTTTCTTCCACAGTTTCTTCACTGTCTGTATAGCTCTTTCAGCCTCGCCATTTGAACTCTGAAAATGAGGACTTGACATTTCATGCTCTATTCCGTATGATTTACAGAAATTCAGAATTCCCTTGAAGCGAACTGTGGCCCGCTATCTGACTTTAACCTTCTAGGTATTCTATGACATGCGAATATACTCTTCATTGCTTCGATGATATCTGATGTAGTTTCCTGTGAAAGCTCTTTGACATCAATAAACTTTGAGAAGTAGTCAACTAGAAGCACATACTCTTCCCCTCAAAGTTAAACAGATCACATCCAACCATGCTGTATGGAAGGTCTGGTGTCTTGGTAGGCATTAGCGGTTCTGACACATTTTGATTCTGATGTTCAGCACACCTGCTACAATCCCTAACTGTCACTTCAATATCTGTATTCACGCCTGGCCAAAACATGACTTCTCTGGCTCTCTGCTTACACTTGACTATTCCTAAGTGAGACTTGTGTATCAGATTTAGCATGAAGTTACGTAATCTCGGTGGCATGACTATTCTCTGACCTTTGTATATACCATCCGAAGTTTATAACTGGTCTCTTAAATCCCAATATGACCTGACTTCAATTGGAGTCTCGCTTCTTGTGTCTGGCCAACTAGTCATAATTACTTCCCCAAGCACCGAAAGTTCTTTGCTTGTACAGTCTTGAATTTCACTGTATTTCGAATCACTTACAGAGATCATATGCACTGAATCATCTGTAAATTCACGTTTATGTATCATTATTTGGTAGATGTGCACGAGAAAGTGTATCGGAGATAAACATTTCCTTGCCTTTTCTGTAACAGACTTTCAGATCGTACCACTGTAGTCTCATTAGCATCTTCTGTATTCTCATTGGTGCTGACAATAGAGTTTCTTGAAGATTTGCTCCAGAGGTTTGTGATCATTATAAACTGTTACTTCCTTACCAAATATGTAGCAGTGAAATTTGCTTGTACTATACACAATTGAAAGCATTTCCTTCTCAATTTGAGCATATCTTGTTTCTGCATCCGTGAGAGCTCTTGATGCGTATGCAATTATACGACATTCCTGGAGGGTTTGTACAAGGATGTTTCAATTCTTCAAAACTCTTGTTTTGTTCATGATTCCAATGAAATTCTATATCATCTTTTAGAAGCTTTCTTATTGGAGCATCTGCTTGACTTAGATTAGGAATAAATTTTTCTAGGTACTGAATTAAACCTAGAAATCTTCTGATTCTGTCTTTATCTTGAGGAGCTAGCATGTCAATAATTGCCTTTTTCTTTGCTGGATCAGGTTCTAAACCTTTCTCTGACAAGATATGGCCCATATAAGGTACTCTATTTTGCCTTATCTTTCACTTGTCATAGTTCAGCTTTAGATTGTACTCCGTTGCTCTTTGCATGACTTGTTTCAAAATGTGATCATGATGCTCAACATCTCTACCAGCTACTAGAATGTCGTCTATGATGACATATGCTCCTTCAATACCTTGAAGCCTTTCATCCATAATTCTTTGGTAAATTTCTGGCGCTGATTTGATTCCAAAAGGTAATCGTAACCATCTATATCTTCCCAGAGGTGTGTTGAAAAATGTGATAAATGAAGATTCTCTTTCAAGCTTCATTTGCATAAAACCTGACTTGGCATCGAGAACTGAGAATATCTTCGAATCTGGAATATTAGTGATCACATCTTCAATAGTTTTCATCGGGTGATGTTCCCGTCTGATTGCTTTATTGAGATCTTTTGGATCAATACATATTCTCACTTTGTCATTCCTGAAAGAAACAATCATGGAGCTAAACCCATTCAGTAGGTTCATGTACTGGAGTAATAAATCCATCAGCTTGCATTGCTTTAAATTTTTCTTCAACTTTATTGCGATACTGCTAAGCGACGTGGTGGATGGATAACTCCTTTAGCATTTTCCTGTAACTGAATCTTTTATTCTCCTGGCAGTGTTCCAGTTGTTTTCAGCATTTCAGGAAATCCTCTTTGTAACTCGTCTTCTGCCTTTTGCTGTCTATCCGTTGTAGAAGTCCTAAACATTCTGCTGTGTCACCACTCAAAATGTTCTCTTGGCTAATGTTTACTACCTCAAACCTTGCTTTCACCTCTTGGATATTATTTCTCAAAGGTAGCACCGCTGCTCATACAGTCTTAATAACATGATAATAACATGATTAGTGTAAGACTTGAGTGCCTTTGCTGAATAAGCAAGTTTTATTCATATTACACAAATAACAAGCTAGTGTTTAAGAGGAAAGCGACATATTTGAAACGCCATTTATTACGTAAACACAAGAGGTGTTGCACTGACGCGCTAGTGTGCAAATGTACATATAATACCAATATGTTACAGCTTGTGTTATCACACAATCTCAGAGGCGACCCCGTTAGAGTCGGATCCCTGTCGATCCGCCTATTCGCAAGGAAAATTCCAGACGTAATTTAATTTTGATTGTCAAAGATTCATTAGCCGTTGTAAAAAATGTTTTTTTCTGTATTGAATGTTTTAGACGTTCCTTCTGATTTAAAAATAATTAACTTCTCGCTGGACGACGGCGGATGGCAGCGAGCAGGGTATGAACCCTACCTGGTCGTGCAGTTTGCGCGCTGGACTGTCGTTAGGATTTATCGATGGTCCCTGGTTCAAACCCTGCACGCTCCCATCCCCCGTCGTCCTGCGGGAGGTTTGGACTAGGAAGTAAACTAACTTCAACTCTGAAGGAACATCCGAAACATATAAAACAAACAAACAACCCGGGCATTGTTCTTAATAACAAACTGGTTACAAACTAATAGCCTATTATTGATAAAGAGATATATTACACATTAAGGCATGGCATCTCTACTGGATATGTACAATGTGTCAGACGAGAGCTTTTAGATAATCTTTTAGCATTGATTTGTAATTAAAAAAAAAAAAAGAAAAAAATTGATATCTTGCTTGTAGACCTAATTCGATGTCTCAGCACAGTTAACAACAGAGCTATTGGCATTTTCATTTAAATGGAACTAGAACGAGGATAAAAATCTACCTAAACCAGGGGTGGGCAAATTACGGACAGCGGGCCACATGCGGCCCGCCGGACTGTTTAATGCGGCCCGCGGTCACCTACAGAAATCATTTGTGCCCACAGATTATACATATAAAAAATACAAATATTTAAAAAATAGCTAATTTTTAAATATCTATATAAATTATTGCAATTTCTGATTATCACTAATGATATAGAGGAGAAAGAAACATCGTCTTAACATGTCATTCTAAAAAGTTTATAGTCAACGAAGATTATTTTTATTTGCAATGTTTTAAAAAATTTAGTTTTAGATTTTAACTCAGGCCTCTATTTTGTCAATGCTTTGTGTTGAAAGTCATGGGTTAGCTTGAAACAAGATGGTAAGTGTAACAACTGATGGGGCCCATGTTTTGACAGAGAAAAACAGTTTGTTTTTTATAAATTAAAGAAAATATCTCTACAATAGACTTTTTTAGACAGAAAAGTTTGCACAAAGCTGCATTGAATATCAATTGTATTATTTACATACTAAACACAGCTAATAAACTTTCGCGAAAAATTTCCGAATTTTATATGAAAAATCTACTTACGCCAAATAACTTTTTGAAATCCCTCTTCTAATTAATAGAACAAATAATCTTCGAATTTACGAAAAAATATTGTTCCGGATTTTTTATGAAAAATATTTTAACTCTATTTTTATGTAAAATCTCACTTCTCTCTTGCAGTAGATTAAATTTTCTTGGTAAAACGTTACAAAATCTAATTATCGATAATATAAAATTCCGATTTTTAAGGAAAACAACTTTCAAACACCAAAGAATGGTATGAAAATCTCTTCACAAGATTGTGGTACATCTAATTTTTATACAAGACCATCCCAAAAACTTAATTAACGGTATTTCATTTATCTGGAATTCTCTTTTTCTCTTACTATTTATACAAACATCCGGAACATCTATTATATATACTTAACTCTTTCTCTCTTAATCAACGATACCATCGTTGATTTTGACCTCATTAAATTAAATTAATATTTAATTTTATAAACTTGACTTTGTGTTATGTAAGAAGAGCATGCATTTCCCTATAATTCTATACCAAATACAACATTTTCTGATAAAAACAACAAAGCTATTGAAGCCCAATCATAACAGGGTAAAGAAATAGTAATGAGCAAAATGAAGAATTCCTTCGAAACGTGGACAAATAATTACGGAAAGAGTTAAATCTATTGCGTTCATACTTAAAACTATTGCGATGTTTCGAAACGAAAATTAAAGGTTAATCAAATTTTCAATTGTGTTTAGGTTTTTTTAATATTAACATGACGGACAGACAGACTGACAGACAAAACACACAAAAAAATGCGGCTTTAAATAAATTATATTAGAACTCTGTGCACCAATGTCGTTAAATATCTCTTGTTAATAAAGACCTTTTTGTCGTACTAGCCCATTGTGACGTAATAAAACTTTTTTCTTTGACGTCATATGAATGGATTCTTTAAATGTAAATCCTAAAAACTCGGTGCACCAATGTCTACGAACCTTCGAAAAATTGCTCGTATAGATGAAGACATTTTTTGTCTAACTAGGCCGTGTGACGTAGTGTATTTGTTTTCTTTGACGTCATATGGAATTAAATCTTCAAATAGATGCTAAATCAGCTCGATATAGTAATGTTTATTAAACCTCGTTATCTGACTCTTATTTTAAAAGACATAATAGCTAGATAAAGAACTTTTCTAGATTTTTTACAGTAAATCTAGATTTTTTAAACTAGATGCATATTTGCATATTTATCTTATCTTATATAATACAGACGTTACTTCAAAAAAAAGAAGATGATTACGTCTTACGCGTCATGCATTTAGTCATGCATATTAACCAAGGACTTAAATTCTGCCAAGTCTCTGGTTTTCCTGGCTAGCTCACGCAACCCATTCCATGCTCTAATAGCACTAGGGAAGAAGGAGCACTTGTACAAATTTGTCCTATCATATGAACGAGAAATGTGCCTTTATCTTTGTGTCTTTCAGACTATTTTATTGATTTTTGTTTTTGTATTTGAAGATTATGGTTCAGTGTTTTATGTATAATTGTTACTTTACTTTTAAGTTTTCTAGCCCGAAAGCTTTCTAAATTTAGTGATTTTACTGAAGGTGTTACTCTAGTCAAATGTAAATATTCGTTTGTTATGAATCTCACTGCTCTTTTTTGTGTCTGTTCCAGTTTCTTAATGTTTTCTTGAGTTGAGGGGTCCCAAAACAGAATATGCATATTCTATTATTGGCCTAACCAAGGTTAAATAACATTTTTCATTTATTATAACACCTAGGTATTTTGCGTTTTTAGTCTGTGTTGCTGGTTTACCAGGGTTAGGGTTAGGAATAAGATAAGTGGTATTAATTTGTTTTAGTTTTTTTTGTTACTCTTAATAACTGACACTTTTTTGGGCGGAAAGACATGCTCCTATTTGATTCCCATTTCTGTAATTTATCTAAGTCTCTTTGTAAAATTTCTGTATCTTGTGTTGTTTTTTTATTGTTCTATATAGTATGCAATCGTCTGCGAATAATCTGACTTTTGTTCCTGAAGTAATGCAATGTGGTAAATCGTGAATGTAAATTAAAAATAGTAGTAGACCCAAGACTGTTCCTTGAGGTACGCCTGAGTTTACTGTTATTGGTGTTGATTTAGAGCCATTTATTATTACAGTTTGTTCTCTCCCTATCAGAAAATCTTTAATCCACCGATGCAGTGGACCATTAATGCCGAAATATTTTAATTTTTTAAGCAAACTATGGTGGTGAACTTTGTCAAAAGCCTTGGAAAAATCTAGTAAGATAGCATCTATTTGTTCACTATTATCTAAACCTTTTGAAAAATCATCAATTAGTCCTATTAGTTGTGTTTCACATGATCTATATTTCCTAAAGCCATGTTGGTATGGGGTGAGGACATTATGTTTGTCTAAGTGGTTTATGATGTTGCTACATATTATGTGTTCTAGGATTTTACATGTGATGCTGGTAAGTGATACTGGATCAGATTTTTCTCCTTTTTTAAATAGGGGGGGTGACATTAGCTTCTTTCCAGTCCTTTGGTACTCTGCCCTGGTTAAGCGATGCCTGAAAGAGTATTTTGAACAATGGGGCTAGCTCATTGCTTAGTTCTTTGAGTAATCTAGCTGGAATACCATCAGGTCCAGACACTTTATTTGGTTTGGTGTTGGCTAATAGTTTTTGAATTCCATTTTTTGTACTACTAAATCTTCTATGTTGTCTACTTGGTTCAAATTAAGAATTATGTCTTTGTCTCCTGGGGCTGAGAATGCTGATGCAAAGTATTTGTTTAGGATGTTTGCTTTAGCTTCATTATCATTATGTATTATGTTATGTTCATCTTTTAATGGCGCTATGCCTGTTGTTTCCATTTTCTTAGACTTAATGTATGACCATAGGTTTTTGTTGTTAACATTAGATATTACATTGTTTATGTATTCACTCTGCAGCTGTCTGCTTACTTTTTGGGTTAAGTGTTTAATTTGTATATACTTTTTGTAAACTCTTTCTGCTTTAGTTTCTTTAAATTTTCTATATAGGTTTTCCTTCTGTTTACAAAGCTTCTTTAGTCTATTATTAAACCAGCATTTATTTATTTTGTTTGATGTGTATTTAGTTGGTATATGATTTTCTATAATGCTTTTAAGATGGTTTTTAATGAAATTCCAGAGGACATCGCCTGGTTGGTTAATGTCTTTTTCTAATAAGAATGTTTTTTGAAAGTTTAATGCAGCTTGGTGTAGTTGTGTTAGGTTACATTTATTCCAGAGTAAGATTTTTCTTTTGGGTTTTGAATTGGCTACTGCTTTTATTTGGCTGTGTATTTTTATGATCTTATGGTCTGATAGACCAGGGATAATATCATAATCAACTACTAATCCAGGTCTGTTGGTTAAGAAGAGATCTAATGTGTTGTTTAATCTAAACTTAAGTTGTGTAAAGTTTCTATGAAAAGCTCATTTATGTCCTTAAGGTTTTGGTGTTTATCTATGGTTAGTGTTTTCCAATTTATATCAGGTAGGTTAAAATCACCCATAATCCAAAAAACTGCATTTTTATTTGTCTCTTTAAGTGTAGTAATCTGATTACATAGTTCCTGCATGTATTCTAAACTAGACTTTGGTGGTCTGTAAATGCTGCCTATGATTAGGGATGTTGAGGTGGTATTATTTTTACAAAATGTTGATTCTATATTTTTTGAGTTAGGTAAGGTAATTTCTTCTGCTATAAGAGTGTTTTTTATTGCTAGAAGAACTCCTCCATGATTATTAGCCCTATCTTTTCTAAAAATTTCATAATTACTATTGAAAATTTCTGCAATATAAATTTCAGGATGTAGCCAAGTTTCTATTCCTGCAATTATGTCTGGTTTCTCACATTCTAATAAAATTTCTAGGTCTGCTGTTTTGTTCCTAATGCTTTGAAAATTTATTACTAAGGTTTAAAGGTATTTTGGTATTACTTCTTTAGTAGGTTTGTTTAGTGAGGCTGTTGTATTAGATGCATGGTACCTTTCATCGCAGGTGTCACATTGAATAGCTTTCTGTTTCATGGTGCATACGTTTTTGCAGATGTTGCATCTATTTACATCTCCTGCTATTAGTATTAAGAGTGATAGGTATTTATTTCGGCTGTCTAATTGAGAACTCCATTTGTGTTGGGTAATCTTCTTCAATGTTATGGATGTGTATGTTAGATTCTTTTTGAAGTTGCATTGATCTAAAGTGTGATAATTGATAATGACTGTTGTTTCCTTTTTAAGTTTAGTGTTGACTGAGGTAGATCTAGATCTGTGTTCAGCTAGTGTGTATTTAATAATTATGATGATAAATAACCAGAGCAATTTCACGATGGCTGTTGTTCGGTTTTAGTTTTTAAAGGTCTAATCTGAATCTAATTTAAAGTTTGCAATGCCTATAAGTTAAGTCTAAAGTCTAAAGTGGAAGCTAATTTACAATTACAATTGAATCAATCAAATGGTTTATTCAAAATATAGATCTAGATTTAGATCTATGTTAATGTCTATAAAATTCAATATATTTATATAAAATCATTCTAGGTCTAGTTTAAAATGATATAGACTAGATCAAGATATAGAAATTCAATTTCTAGATTTAAAGTGTAGATTTTGATTTCCAAACGTCTAGATCAATATTGCAATGTTATAATATACTAAAACTAATCTACTATTTTTAAATTTAATGTTGCATTCAGTCTTTTGATAGATTATCTAGGCTTTTTATTTTCATTAAGTTAACAGCAATGCCTGGTCGTGCGGTTAGCGTCCTGCACTGATTATCTCGACGATCCCGGGTTCATACCCAGCTCGCTGCCATCCCCCGTCGAACAGCGGGAGGTTTGGACAAGGAAGTTAATTATCTTTGATTTTGAAAGAACATCCGAAACATGTAAGACAGAAAAAAAATGTACAACGGCAAATAAATCTTTGAAACCTCATTACTTTTGACAATCAAAATAAAATCTCGTCTTAAATATTCCTTGCGAATAGGCGGATCCGACAGGGATCCAACGAAGGCCGCCTCTGAGTTTGTGTGATAATAGATGATAAATCGTACGCGCGTATTTTCGTGTCCATTTGCGTACAAAATACGTGCGTACTTGTACTTGGTTATTAAACCTTATTGGTTTGTTTGACATAGAGTCCGTCTTAGCAGTTTCAAACTCAATCAATTTGTTTTTACACTAGTTAGCAGGTCATTGTGGGGTCCAATCGTTGTAGTAATTCTAATCTCTTCGTTTGTGATGCGGTCTTTGAAAGTGATGCCTAGGATCCTTCTGTAGCATCTCAGTTCCATTGCTAGGATCCTCCTCTCTAGCTCTGCAATCAGCGTCCAAGACTCGCGAGCATATAAAAATGTGGCCATGACCAGGGAGCGCATCAGTCTGACTTTGATGTTGAGGGCTACGCCTTTATCTTTCCATATTATTTTGTTTGAGTTTTGCAAATGCTGCTGTGGACTGTGCAATTCAGGCCAGTAGTTCAGGTTTGGTTCCCTCTTCTGAGACACTAGCTCCGAGGTATTTGAAACTAATACTTGTGAAGCTTTTCTCCTCCATTGCTGATGCCCCCTTTATTTTTTCGGCCTTTCTTTGCATACCACGCGCTGCGGAAGTCATCACCAAGTCGTCGTCTGACCATGCTATAGGCCCCATCTGCGGCCCAATGACTCATCATCACTCTTCCAAAAGAAAGGCAATTTACAACTCTGTCAAAACTACTGCACCATCATCCTCATAAGCCATCCCAGTGCTGTTAAAAATTAAACCGGCTAAAACCGATAGCAGACAAAATTAAATCAGAAGAACAAGCGTGGCTTAGACAAGGTCGCAGCACTACAGAACGAATCATAAACCCCAGAATACTCTGTGGCTAATACCTCCAACACCAAGAGAAACTAGTCACCAAATACCATGAGCGTAGCCAAGAAGAGATACACATTTCTACCAGTCGCTGGGCTCCATTAATAAAGTGCAGTGAATAGCAGATTTGGGTTTTGAACTAATTTAAAAAAAAAATCAGAATAATGCACTGTAGAATAAGCATTTTGTTGTCTTAAATATCAGAAATATAGTGCTTGGCCATGCTCCAGCGCTCCCCCCCTGACCCCCTGGCCTGCAAAGGCGGGGTGTTTACTGTCTTTCTACTAACTTAAGGAAGAAACTATTCCAGGGTACAATGAGGCTTTGTTTTGTGTGTGTGTGTGAAGAAGAGCCTATAGAAAAAAAAAGCTTTAAGCAAAAGTGTCATTGTATCGATTCATTTGGATCTGTTCTCTAATGAAATGTGTAATACATCTAGACCAGTGGTTCCCAAACTTTTTTGTCTCGTAGACCCCTTACCATGTTTTCTGATTTTCGGTAGACCCCCTGCTTAACTTTTATTGCATTTTTGCACATTCATAAACTAATTTTTAAAACTAATTTCTAACTGCAGTGTACAAACTAATTAATTTGCCTTATGTATTATTATAAAAGTTTTCGCAAAGAGCAGTTTCTCGTGTATTTCTTGAGCTTTCACATTTGGCTCAAATATTGGTCCTGCGGAGCTGTTTTCACTAACAGTAGAAGAGGCAAAGGTGAGTTACTGGCGCCTAAACCAGTAAGCTTCGGGCAGGAAGGACTCATTAGCCTTGGCTTGCAGCCCACCTAGCCGAAGGAAAATAGAATTCAAACCTCTGCTGCTTTACAGCTATACACCCAAACACGGGAATGGCTTCGTGGGTTAGCCCTGGGGAAAAATATGGAGCTGAAGACCATTAGGTAGTTTGCAGCTTTAATGCTCATCCCACCGATGTGCCCTTCAACTGTAGTGTTACTTAAAGAAATTTGTTTCATAATATCAGATGAAGGTTTGTGTAAAACAGTTTTTAAAACTACTTCAAGGACTGGTAAAATCAATGTTTTATTTATAATGTTTTCCGTATTTGGCTATAGGTATAGAGATCTTGTAAGACGCTCACAAACCACCATCTTTTCTATATGATGTTGAAGACAGATTTTGTGAGTCTATTCTGAACTTTTTTTTGTCTCACTTGTCTCTTGTTATCAGGGTGACATTGTCTCCAATAATGCTCCAGTTGAATTGATTTCAGATAAAGACTCTTATTATAGACAACCGCTTATTGAACAAGGAAATAAATAATCAACGCTTTAAAATCAAGATTTCTTTTTGTTCAATATTAGTTACATGTAGACAAAATTAACTATTTAGATTACTATTGTAATTAAATATGACTTTTTTACTTTTGAATTTATAAGAATGAAATAAATATTTATAACTAAGGTACAAATCATTTATAAGTGTTTGAAATAGTTACATTAATTAAAGTCATAGACCCCCATAGACAGCTCATAGACCCCCAATTTACTTTTTCACTTTCATAGACCCCTTGGAAGTCTTCGTAGACCCCTGGGGGTCTATATAGACCACTTTGGGAATCAATGATCTAGACTAACACTAAATGATCTGTGCCATTTGAAATATTTTTACTAATTGTTTTTGTTCAGCGTAATTTCATGCTTTTAGCTGTCTCAATGTTCTATGATCCTATCACTTGCCTGGACCAGTTGGGGGGGGGATAAGAAGTGGACATCTGAGTAAATGTTACCGTGATCGCTTTTTAAATTTATTTTATAAATTAAGAAAAATTGTACGACTTGTTCAAACTCGAGAGCTCAAGCCTACTCATTGCTAATCAACTAACCATTGTGCCAGCGAAGTGCTTAAGAAAATAGAAAGTTTTAAAGTGGTCTATTGTGAGTTTCAAACTTAGCTGGGTCTAGTGTGGTTCCAAAGTACTTTGGCTTTGCATCCATAGTTAAGGACTGATGGAAAGAGAAATGTATTTGCCTAGTGTAAAGAGAAACCAGACAGTCTGCCCACATTTAACTTCCATGTTCCACAGCCGTGTATAGCAGGAACCAGACAGTCTGCCCACATTAAACTTTCATGTTCCACAGCCGTGTGTAGCAAGAAATCGAGACAATGTACAATGAGAATGATAGAATGATGAATAGATAATATATATATAACATATAATATATAGATATAATTCACATAAACACATTGCTACTGCTACCACTTGTCACCGTGATTTCGTAGTCAACCATACGCTGACTGACTGACGTCACAATACTGCCAACATCGGCAATAATAAAGTTAAACCTCAGCTGATCCCAACTGATGTGTAACGGCCCTGACACTCAACGTCGTCGACGATCGCCAATCTGACAATGGCATAGAATTGAGCTCACTACATACAACTCCAACACTGGCACCTTATAAACGAAATAACACAAAATTCAACCTCTATTCCAAAATTAGAAACAGCGACAACCTTATATATAACATACAATAAGAGTTATAAAAATGAAGTAACTCATCCTAAAACAGGGGTCCAAAAAATCCTACTAAATAATATAAGTCCAAGAAACTAGTACAGACTAATAATCTTTTACGGACTAACACACCGTCCGTTTCAACCAAATTCAGAGGAAAAACTGTCAATAGATGTCACCGGACTTTGTGACGTAGCAAAAACAATTCATAACAAACATACAAGGCACTCTCGCCCCGTACAAGTACTATGAGGAAACAAAACACAGAGCTGGGACAAAGCCAAAAACACTTAAGTCTAAACTACGGGTCACTTTGGAGTTGCAGCTCCCATCTTCAAATCAACCGCTAGAAGCGAGGAAAGACACTTCAGGCGTGCGGTACACGTGACTTTTTGGCGCGAGACCTTTTGGCGCAGTGATTAATGGACACAGTGTGACGTCTGCTGCTGGTCGTCTGGTATTGTCTCTCTAGAGAGTGTGTGTGTGGTTTCGAAACAAATCATTTTTGTTTCCAATTAAATTTGCATCAAATTTGTGTCTAGTAATGTTTTGTTTTAAACAAGATTAATAATGCAAGACTCTTACAAACACTTTGTCAGTTCATTTATTATGGAACAAAACAAATGAACTAAAATGTGCAGAGGTATGTTTGGTTCTTGTGTTTGGCGAGTTGTATTCATTGTTTTATACTTTCATTGAGGAGAGCCGTGTAGGTGACTTTTACTTTGTTGTCAAGTCTAACAATAAGATGGTGCACAAATGTCTAATTAGGTCTATTGATCATAAAATTTTTTTCTTGTTTTTAATTTCCTGATGTAAGCCTAGTGACGTTAGCGGTGTTTTTTTTCCTTTGACGTCATGGACAATTTTCATTCAGAAAACATTCTAGCCGAAATAAATTTTCGATAATGAAACATTTTCAAACCGAAATGACGGTCGACCTCAAGTTTTCCCCTTGTGGCCAATCAGTTGAGAATTTTTTTTCTCATTTACATATATAAACCTTGAAATTTTAAAGAAAATGGTTAGAGTCGTTTTCAAAATAGCATTTATTTACATATCTATAGGCCTACATACATTAGTTTGAGGCGCGAGAAGCTTCTTTCACCAGATTCCACAATTACAAGTATTGTATAATGCCGTTTTTTTAGCGCGTAGATTGGCGTTTTCCAAATTGAATGACACCCCAAAATGACTATTTCGGCTATATTTTATGTGATTTTTTTCAAAAGATTTTAGAATTTCCGGAGATTTCCAGGACTTTTTCGTATATTTTGCAATTTCAGATTTCAAGGAGCTCCTGGTAAATGAGTTAAGTTATAAAATGGTTTAAGTTAATAATGTATACACCTAGGATTAGCGTGGGGCCTATGAAAGTGCAATGCCCACTGCAGTCGTCACATAGTTTGCAGTGGCCTAATGACGCCCTGAGAATGAGCATCGTATGCTACGCCCGTGGGTCGACTAGTATTATATTATAGTATTCCAGGCTGCAAGAATGTCCAGTCCAACAAACAATTCAAACTTTTCTTCTTCACAAATTAGAAGGTAAGAGAGATAACTCTTAGATACATTAAATGTTGATGAATTAATATTGTTGAACAGACAAGAAGACACTTGACCTAATATTTATTGTATAGAAATAGGTATTTTAAAATAGAATCCTAAGCTAGTCGAATAATTATGAAATCTTACATATACAAATTACAGTGACATAAAGTTCATTTTTTACAGAAACACTTGTAACTGAAAAAAAAATCTAAGAGTAATGAATCTTTGAATTTTAAAAGAACTGTATAAAATGTATATTTTAGAATCCTATCAATAAATACAGTATATATATAAATGTTCCAAAATTCTTGTTGTTTATTCTACTAGTAGCATTGGTCTTGTCAACAAAAAAACAACAACAACAACAAAACAACACATGGTCCAGTAGAAAAACTTAGGTCTAGCTATTAGGAGCATCTTGTAAAAACTTAGGTCTAGCTAGGAGCATCTTGTAAAAACTTAGGTCTAGCTATTAGGAGCATCTTGTAAAAACTTAGGTCTAGCTATTAGGAGCATCTTGTAAAAACTTAGGTCCAGCTATTAGGAGCATCTTGTAAAAACTTAGGTCTAGCTATTAGGAGCATCTTGTAAAAACTTGGGTCTAGCTAGGAGCATCCTGTAAAAACTTAGGTCTAGCTATTAGGAGCATCTTGTACAAACTTAGGTCTAGCTATTAGGAGCATCTTGTAAAAACTTAGGTCTAGCTATTAGGAGCATCTTGTAAAAACTTAGGTCTAGCTATTAGGAGCATCTTGTAAAAACTTGGGTCTAGCTAGGAGCATCCTGTAAAAACTTAGGTCTAGCTATTAGGAGCATCTTGTAAAAACTTAGGTCTAGCTAGGAGAGCATCTTGTAAAAACTTAGGTCTAGCTAGGAGAGCATCTTATAAAAACTTAGGTCTAGCTATTAGGAGCATCTTGTAAAAACTTAGGTCTAGCTATTAGGAGCATCTTGTAAAAACTTAGGTCTAGCTAGGAGAGCATCTTGTAAAAAATTAGGTCTAGCTAGGAGCATCTTGTAAAAACTTAGGTCTAGCTAGGAGCATCTTGTAAAAACTTAGGTCTAGCTAGGAACATCTTGTAAAAAACTTAGGTCTAGCTAGGAGCATCTTGTAAAAACTTAAGTCTAGCTAGGAGCATCTTGTAAAAACTTAGGTCTAGCTATTAGGAGCATCTTGTAAAAACTTAGGTCTAGCTAGGAACATCTTGTAAAAAACTTAGGTCTAGCTATTAGGAGCATCTTGTAAAAACTTAGGTCTAGCTAGGAACATCTTGTAAAAAACTTAGGTCTAGCTAGGAGCATCTTGTAAAAACTTAGGTCTAGCTAGGAACATCTTGTAAAAAACTTAGGTCTAGCTAGGAGCATCTTGTAAAAACTTAGGTCTAGCTATTAGGAGCATCTTGTAAAAACTTAGGTCTAGCTAGGAGCATCTTGTAAAAACTTAGGTCTAGCTAGGAGCATCTTGTAAAAACTTAGGTCTAGCTATTAGGAGCATCTTGTAAAAACTTAGGTCTAGCTAGGAGCATCTTGTAAAAACTTAGGTCTAGCTAGGAGCATCTTATAAGAAAAAATTGGGTCTAGCTATTAGGAGCATCTTGTAAAAACTTAGGTCTAGCTATTAGGAGCATCTTGTAAAAACTTAGGTCTAGCTAGGAGCATCCTGTAAAAACTTGGATATCATCAGTAGGCTAGAGAGAGAAAAAAAACAAATCAAGTTATTACACAATCACAAAACACAATTCTTAGTCATATGTAGTTGGACTGAACTTATGCACCAATGTTTTTATTACAAAGCTGCTATCAACTCAGTCTGTCTGTCTGGTACACACACCGCTATTTCTTCCACACCCAGTCTCAGATCAAGTTGAAACTTCGCATCATTATTTATCGACATAGAGAAGACATGAATCAATCATAAAAAAGGAACCAAATAGGTAATTAATTATTGGTAATGAATTGTTTTGTTTGATACCAACAAGGGAATCTATTCCTTCAGTATTCACAGATATGGCTAAATTTGTTGGGTTTAATCGCCTTTACTAACAATTAACGCTATTTTTCCTGACGCACTCTCGGATCAAGTGACTTGAAACAATCATTTATGGTACCTAACAAAACATGAATCAATAAGAAAAATACAACTATGTAGTCCATGAATGATTGATAATTGATTATTTTGTTTGTACATTATTGATAGCAATAGTTTTAAGGGCAGAGTTCTTCCCCTTTGTATCACACTTCCCTCGCAAAGACACACACAATGACACATCCCTTTTTGTTCTAAATCTAAACTCTGAACTCTAACCTTTCTTTGTAGTCCCCAACCTAATTTCTCCTATGGTATACACACACACACTCAAGCTTTTTTTTTTAAACCACTTATTTGTAGAGTTCTTTCAGGGAACAGCACCAGGAGAAAGAAGAAGAGTGCGATAGAGAAAGTGATGGGAAGAAAACACATTGAAATGGACGCGGGCCTGTCATTGAGAGAGATTCAAAGACAGAGAGAAATGGATAAAGATGCTCACAACAAATCTTGTGTGGTGCCCCTATCCTCCAACAGACTGGGCGAAGGGACAGCTATAAGGCCCTGTCCCACACACACATTGATTCTAGTTGAGGCCCTAAAACTTAGAAAAAAGTGAACACAAAATTTGATTCAGTACCAAGTGAGTGATTCAAGTGAGTCAAAAAGTTCTTAAGAAAAACTGACAAGAGAAAATGTTTCTCTACTTAGAGTGTGAGAAGGAAGTGATCAGTTTTCTCTCTTTCTTTAGTTGGAACATTAAATGAAATAAAACATTTGTATGTGCACTCAAAATTGCTTTTAAAAAAAATCCTTATTTCATTTTATTTTTGAACAGTAATAACACCCATACACACATTATAATATTAGTGATATAACAATAATGACATAAACTTCATTCGATTCCCAATAGACACTCTTGTTGTTGATACAAACACACATAAAGATCATTCTGTTGAAAGACGTCAAATGAATAGTGAAACAAATATGTCCACTTCTAAGGGCTACTAGCATTGACAAGTGTGTAGGCCAGTAGTAAATGCAAATAACAGATTCACCTTGAAAATAATCATTTTTTTTTCAACACATATATATATATATAAGCACTTGGGAATCTCCCTCTTAAGTATTGTAGGCAAAGTCTCGAGTGATACTTCCCAGGCTACAAAAACTCGCTGATCGGGTCTACCCAGAATCACAATGCGGCTTCCGCTCAGGGAGATCCACGATTGACATGATTTTCTCCATCCGCCAACTCAAGGAAAAGTGCAGAGAACAAAGGATGCCTTTGTACATTGCGTTTATTGACAAAGGCCTTCGATCTAGTTAGCAGAGATCGCCTCTTTAAAATTTTACAGTTAATAGGCTGCCCACCCAAGCTACTAAATGTAATCATATCTTTCCACCAAAATATGATGGTCACAGTGCAATTCAACGGTGCCAGCTTTGAAAGTTTCAGTATAAACAGCGGAGTTAAACAAGGATGTGTCCTGGCCCCAACCCTCTTTGGAATACTATTTTCACTGCTAATCCACAACGCGTTTGACGAATCCACTGAAGGCATCTATCTCCATTCCAGATTTGATGGCAAACTTCTAAATATTGCCAGACTGAGGGCCAAAACTAAAATCAGAGCCACCCTCGTAAGAGATATGCGATTCGCGGATGACGCAGCGGTAGTGGCACACACACAAGAGGAACTTCAGTCACTAATGTCCCGCTTCTCTCAGGCCTGTAAAGAATATGGCTTGACTATTAGCACGAAGAAAACAAATGTTATGGGAACACCTACTACAGCACCACCCTCCATCCTCATTGACGATAACAAGCTGGACGCCGTAAACGAATTCTGCTATCTGGGATCCACAATTACAGATGACCTGTCCCTAGAAGAGGAGATGAAAAAACGCATAGGGAAGGCTGCCTCGACATTCGCTAGACTCAGACCAAGAGTTTGGAAAAACCATAAGCTAACTACGGTGATCAAAATGGAAGTCTACAAGGCATACGTTATGAGTACACTGCTGTATGGCAGTGAATCATGGACCACCTACGCAACGCAAGAGAGAAAACTAAACTCATTCCATTTGAGATGTCTCCGTAGGATCTTGAATGTCACATGGAAAGAAAAAGTGTGCAATACTGAGATCCTTGCGCGATCAGGTATTCCCAGCATCTTTACAGCCCTCAGACAACGCCGTTTGCGCTGGCTTGGACATGTTCGCCGGATGGAGGACAAGCGCATCCCGAAAGTCTTCCTCTATGGTCAACTCGCGACTGGCACTAGAAAAACTGGTCGCCCCCACCTCCGTTACATAGTGAACATCAATACTGACAATTGAGAAGACATAGCTCTAGACCGCAACAGGTGGAGAGAGACAGTGACAAAGAAAGCTATGGACAGTGAAAGTACATGGGTCTCAGCCCAGGAAGAAAAACGCACAAACCGAAAAACGGCCAGCTGCACTTCCACCGAAGCAAAAGCCAAGGGGACCCTAACTTGCGCTATCTGTGGACAGGAGTGTCTCTCCAAAATAGGGCTCCACAGCCACATGAGGAAGTGTGCTCTGAGATGAACCATAGTCGTCCTACGACTGAAGGAGGCTAATGAATGAATGAATGAATTATTTGTACGCTACACATTTAAGCTAGTTTACATGTGCAAATGAACATTGTCTTATTTTCAAAATTTCCACCCAAAATAAAATATAATAAAATTGTTTCTTCCATTACAAAAAGGGAATTAAAAACAATTTAACTGGGATAAGATCGGAAAAGAAATATTTTTGTTGGTTCTGGAAATAATAATATATATATATAATATATATAACATTTGACATTTGAACCAACACACATTACCTGCCCTGAACACATGAGTCCCATTCCCACCAAATCTAAACAAAGAATCAAAATTTTCACACAACTCTTAACACTCTCACACACAACTCTTAACATCCTCACACACAACTCTTAACACACTCACACACAACTCTAAACACCATCACAAACTGATAAGATTTGACCTCCAGACAGTGTCAGCTTTTGGTCTTTACAACATACATGAATCCTTTGTGACCTAATGTGACTCACTTGTCTTTATCTCTAAACTCAATATGATATAAAATTTATCACATGTAAATTATAGTTATAATGATTTTTGTTAGATGTAATGCACAAATTGTAAGACAAATTTCCATACGGAAAATAAAGATTATTATTATTATTATTATTATTATTATAGACAAATACATGGGGGAGTATGGTTAGTGTCACTTAGTTCAAAGGTCAAATCTCATAAATATTAACAAAAAGTACAGGCACTTAAGTATACTTTTGCCTATCTGGCCCACCATCTTGCAATAATATCAGACTGGAGCTGGATATAAACATATTCAGCTGGATATTACAACTCTATTGTAAAGCAATGTCCTTGAGCACAAGTCAGCAAACTGGTGTACCAGTGATTAGTCTCAATCTGAAGTCAGACCACAGTACTGAACAGTTCACACACTGATGCAATGATGGAGATTCTAAACAGTCTAATTGGGTGTCTCTGATGCTCCTTTTAGTTGCAAGAAGAAGGGGATCTGTTGTGTGTGTGTTTGTGTAGGAGTGTGTATGTACACACAGTAATACAACACACAGATAGATCTGAATGTCAAGATCACTGATGCAGGAATATTCAACTTAAGGTAAACTTAACAAACTTAGGAGTCAACTGGCACATATGTGTTGGTAAGCCATGCAGGTCAAGGGCTGAAACATTTGAGCACAATGAACATAGGACTTGACAAACAACTGACTGACTTGTTCTCATGCAAATTAATAATAGAAAGAACTAAGTCTATCTTTAGGTGGAAAAATGTTTATGGATAGAAGAAACTGCAAATTATGAAAAACCCTAATCCTAAAATTCTCAATACAAATGAACACTTCCAGAAACCATTCATCACCATGGCTTGTTACATATCTAATTTTAAAATAAAAGTTCAATAGAGGTTTATTTTCAGAAGACCAGAAGGCAGATGTTTAATTTCAGCATGTGACCAGAATATGA
Organism: Biomphalaria sudanica; assembly: GCA_036873155.1. Classification (NCBI taxonomy): domain Eukaryota; kingdom Metazoa; phylum Mollusca; class Gastropoda; family Planorbidae; genus Biomphalaria; species Biomphalaria sudanica. The sequence goes on from JAZGLO010004311.1 coordinate 173,761, forward strand.
TAAATATGGCTCCTTCTGTGAACATAGTATACAGACATATGGACAGAACAGACAGACTACACAAAAGTAATAACAGCTCTTTTTCTTCTGGGGATATCGGAAAAATAAACCTTGAATGCATAAAGCCCTATCAAAATACATTTGTAACTCATCTCATGAACCAACAAAAAAAAATGTTCTTGCCTAAGCAAATGCTAAAAAAATGTTCTTGCCAAAGCAAATGCTAAAAAAATGTTCTTGCCTAAGCAAATGCTAAAAAAAGGTTTTTGCCTGAGCAAATGCTTAAAAAATGTTCTTGCCTAAGCAAATGCTAAAAAAATGTTCTTGCCTAAGCAAATGCTAAAAAAGTGTTCTTGCCTAAGCAAATGCTAAAAAAATGTTTTTGCCTAAGCATATGCTAAAAAAATGTTCTTGCCTAAGCAAATGCAAAAAAAAATATTCTTGCCTGAGCAAATGCTAAAAAATGTTGCTGCCAGTTTGACATCAAAATGTTGGCTACTTACCTCTCGGATCCTGGGCTGGTCTCACACCTGGCAATACAAAGAAAAGTGGAAAGAAATGTTTGATAAGAACTAACAGTTGATTGAAGAATTTTGAAAAGAAAAAAAAACAAAGAAAGACATTGAGTAAACAAAATATTTCAACAGTAGGTCACTGAAGAAGGAACAAAACCTATTTGGTTAAATCATATTACTTCTAGAGAGTGTTTGCAATGACATCAAATTACTTCTAGAGTGTTTCTACAATGGCATCAAATCACTTCTAGATTGTGTCTACAATGGCATCAAATCACTTCTAGATTGTCTACAATGGCATCAAATCACTTCTAGAGTGTGTCTACAATGGCATCAAATCACTTCTAGAGTGTGTCTACATTGGCATCAAATCACTTCTAGATTGTGTCTACAATGGCATCAAATCACTTCTAGATTGTGTCTACAATGGCATCAAATCACTTCTAGATTGTGTCTACAATGGCATCAAATCACTTCTAGAGTGTGTCTACAATGGCATCAAATCACTTCTAGAGTGTGTCTACAATGGCATCAAATCACTTCTAGATTGTGTCTACAATGGCATCAAATCACTTCTAGATTGTGTCTACAATGGCATCAAATCACTTCTAGAGTGTGTCTACAATGGCATCAAATCACTTCTAGAGTGTGTCTACAATGGCATCAAATCACTTCTAGATTGTGTCTACAATGGCATCAAATCACTTCTAGAGTGTGTCTACAATGGCATCAAATCACTTCTAGATTGTGTCTACAATGGCATCAAATCACTTCTAGATTGTGTCTACAATGGCATCAAATCACTTCTAGATTGTGTCTACAATGGCATCAAATCACTTCTAGAGTGTGTCTACAATGGCATCAAATCACTTCTAGAGTGTGTCTACAATGGCATCAAATCACTTCTAGATTGTGTCTACAATGGCATCAAATCACTTCTAGATTGTGTCTACAATGGCATCAAATCACTTCTAGATTGTGTCTACAATGGCATCAAATCACTTCTAGATTGTGTCTACAATGGCATCAAATCACTTCTAGATTGTGTCTACAATGGCATCAAATCACTTCTAGATTGTGTCTACAATGGCAGGTTACCACCACCACAAAAAGGACAGAAATATATTTATTTTCCTATCAAACATTTGTATTTAGATTTGTTAACTCTTTCAGTGCAGACTCTCAGCCATAACTAGGTAAATAACATTTATTTCATTATCTTTATAATGTTTGACATGACCTATATTTCCTAAAGCAATGCTGGTATGGAGTAGACATTATGTTTGTCTAAGTTGTTTATGATGCTGCTACATATTATGCGTTTTAATATTTTACATGTGATGCTGGTCTGTAATTTCAAGAGTCTAATTTAACTCCTTTTTACAAAGCTTGTGTCTGTCTGTTTGGTCAAAAGTTTGAACCCCTCCCATTTCACATTCTCAGATCAAATTGAAACTTTGCACAATCATTCATTGTACCTGACAAGACATGAACCAATAAAAAAATTAACCTACTAGTTAATTATTTGTTTGATATTCAAATAAGGGGAATAAATGCTACTTAATGAGAGATGTGGATGTATATATGGATTTAATCCCCTTATTACATTTTGACACACTTTTTCTCCCATTTCTTATTCTTGGATCAAGTTTAAAATTTTTCATAATTATTTATACTCGATGACAATTAATGAATCAATCCATTTTTAATCAATTAGTACTAATTAATATTTTTTGTTTATATTCCAGAAAGGGTGTTTAAACCTGCCATTTTCAGAAAATTGGTAGTAATGAGCAGTTCTTTCTCTTTTTTTTTAAATTTTATTTTTTTCTTTTCCTTGTTTAAATATTGCCATGGCATTAAAAGCTTCTTGTTTCAGTCCTTCAGTAAGTACTCTACCCTGATTAAGTGATGTCTGGAAAAAGTATTTTGAACACTGGCGCTAGCTCATTGCTTAGTTCTGATGTATTTATTGAGTTCAATTCAAGGGGTTCAATCAATTCATTACAGAATTCAGAATATATGTCTCCTTTTGTCTCGGTAGACAATGGATGTGCCAAGATACTTTTATTGATGCCTGTGATTCTCATTGCAGACATCTCTTGGGCAGCCCTTGGGTGTGACTCCCTCCACAAGCACTGCATATAGGATTTCTTCAGGGCTTCTTCTATCTGGCATGCGGGTCAGAGCCAGTGTAGTCTTCTCTGTGTCAGAAGAGCATGGATGCTTGTGCATATTGGTACGTTTCAAAATGTCCTGGTTGGAGACATGATACCTCCATTATGTGTCATTGTAGACTAAGATTTTGGTTGCCATAGTCTATTTGGTATTTTTCCAGACGTGCTTGGAAAGTTTTGCCATTACTGCAGAAGCCTTTCCTATTCTTTTTGTCAGCTCAGTGTCTAAATCTACTGTAAGGGTTTCCATTTTCCGGGGTATTTCTGGAAAATCTTGTGCCAGGATGTGGTCTTGATGAGGCTTATTGTAAGGCTAAACTCTTGACGAGCAGCTGCCAAGGCATTCACTAGCCCCTGAAGTCCGTTTTCTTGTAAATTCACAAGGAATTCAGATTTTAGTTGAACAAGAAGCTTCATAGTTTGTACAATTGTTTAAAAAAAAATTCTTTGTTGTAAAATATGTAAATTGTTAACAGGGTACAGAATAGGACAAAGAAGAAACAGGCAGTCAGAGAATGGGAAGACAACATTCAAAAAATGGGCCAATGGGAAGACAACTTTCAAGAATAGGCCTGTCATTGAAAGAGATTCGATTCATAGGCAAAAGACGAATAGAAATTGACCAATATGGTCAACAGAAGGTGAAGATGACATTGTTAGTTAAAGGTTGGGAATGAGAGAGAAATATTTAAATGAGAGTAACATTTCCATGAGAAGACTTTCACCTTGATTCCAGTCATAGAGACTGTCTGTATCATCTGGTATCATCCAAACTTTAGAGCTGTCTGAATAGAAAGAACTTGGACTTGCTGCTGTGTTTGTTACCTAGACACACAAATCATAGAATAGAAACACTTTGTCAAAGACTAGGATATTCAATGATCTGATCCTATAAAATACAAGTGTCTCTTTAAAAAAGAAGATGATTGCGTCCTATGCGTATCCCTAGGTTCATCTAGTCATGTATGTTAATCAATGACAAACTCTGCTAAGTCATTGGTTTTCCTGGCTGGCTCAGGCAACCCATTCCATGCTCTAAGACCACTAGGGAAGAAGGAGCATTTGTACAAATTTGCCCTAGCATATGGAGCGAGGAATGTGCCTTTATCTTTGTGTCTTTCTGATTATTTTATTAGGTTTTGTTTTAGCATTTTAAGATTATGGTTCAGTGTTTTATGTATAATTGCTACTTTACTTTTGAGTCTTCTCTCATGAAGGCTTTCTAAATTTAGTGATTTTACTAAAGGTGTAACTCTAGTCAAATTTGAATATTCGTTTGCTATGAATCTCACTGCTCTATTTTGTGTCTGTTCCAGTTTCTGAATGTTGTCTTGCCCATTAGTATTGACCCAAACCTTTAGAGGTGAAATAACATTTGAGTGTTTAGGTTCTCATTTGATTTGTAGACATTTCTTGGAATAAACCCTCATAATTGCATGATCATTTTTCATTTATTATAACACCTAAGTATTTTGATTTTTTAGTGTGTAACTAAATTACCATGAATAAGATAAGTGGTATTAATTTGTTTTAGTTTTTTTGTTACTTTTAATAATTGTAATTTTTAATGGTTGAAAGACATGCACCGATTTGATTCCCATTTCTGTGATTCATCTAATTCTATTTGGAAAAATGTCTGTATCTTGTGTTGTTTTTATTGTTCTATATACTAATACTATGCAATCGTCTGCAAATAATCTTAATTTTGTTCCTGAACTAATGCAATATGGTAAGTGATTTATGTAAATTAAAAATAGTAGTGTCTCTAATAGCGTTCCTTGTACAGCTGAGTTAACTGTAATTGGTGGTGATTTAAAGACGTTTATTATTACAGTTTGTTCTATTTCCATTATGGCATATGAAATGCATTGATGTATTGTACCAGCAAAGCCAAAATATTTTAATTTTGTAAACACGCTATGGTGGTAAACTTAGTCAAATGCCGTAGGAAAATCTAATATAATAGCATCTAGTTGCTCATGAATTTATCCTATTAGCTGTGTTTCACCTGATCTATATTTCTTAAAGCAATGTTGGTTCTTGACAGCAAAGCCCACGTTCCATATGGCCAGTCAAGTTCAACATATAACCCGTAACTGTTGTCTCCCGTGTTCTTTTAGCGCATTCCTGGGCCTTCGATAAAGGGGTCATGGGTGGCCCATGCGTCATGGTCCCTCTCTTGACTTTGCTGATGAGATCCAAAGGAACGCTTCGCGTGACATTTGGCACCAACTCAGAAGCTGGAAAGTTGAGAAGACCTCCATGCTAGAGACTAATACTAAAGCGGCTCTGCAGATCTTGGCAGAAAGAGTTTACCCAGAATCGCAGTGTGGTTTTAGGGCTAGTAGATCCACAACAGATATGATTTTCTCCCTGCGGCAACTACAGGAGAAAAGCAGAGAACAAAAGCAGTCACTCTATATAGCTTGTATTGACTTGACCAAGGCGTTAGACCTTGTCAGCAGATCCGGCAATAGACGTCGCAGAAATACCATCAACACATATTGAAAATCACATACTTACATGACTTACTTGGGTACAACAATAGCCAGCAGCCTAGATATAGACACTGAGCTGACAAAAAGAATAGGGCAGCAGCAATGGCAAAGCTCTCCAAGCGCGTCTGGGAAAATACCTAATTGACTATGGCAACAAAAATACAGGTCTACATGCCTGCGTTCTGAGCACACTTCTTTATAGCAGTGAGAGCTGAGCAACCTACATGCGTCAAGAACACAGATTAAATACCTTCTAACTACGCTGAATGCGACGCATAATGTGCATCGCCTGGAGGGATCGTGTTACCAACCAGGAAGTTTTGAAACGGGCCAATATGCACAGCATCTATGCCATCCTTCAACAGAGAAGACTACGCTGGCTCGGTCATGTCACTCGCATGCCAGATGGAAGAATCTCTAAAGACATCCTATACGCTGAGCTTGCAGAAGGAATCGGACCCAAGGGCCGCCCAAGACTAACCTACAGAGATGTCTGTAAGCGAGACATGAGAACTACGGCCATCGAACAAAGCAAGTGGGAAGAAATAGCCCGGACAGCATGGAGACAGACTGTACGTGCTGGTAGGAACTTCGCCAAGTGCAAAAGAAATGAAGTTGCATCAGTCATGAGAAAGCTGCCCTGTCAGCTAGCCCTAAGTCAGATGCATATACATGCACGAACTGTGGCAAACTGTGCCGCTCCATAATTGGTTTGATCAGTCACACCAGATTCTGCTCCGTCTCAAGACGAATCCAAAAGCCATTGAATCACCTGGGCGCATTCATTGTCTTCCGAGACAGAAGGATCGATGTATATCAGTGGTCTTCAACCTCTTTTGGCCTACCGTCCCCTTTTCGAATTTTTTCTTTACAAAAATCTGCCAGCGCCCCGCTCTAAGAAAAACAAAATATAAAGAAGCGTGAGAAGGCCAATTTGAACAAAAAATCATCTATTTATTAATGTGTATGCTGTCAATAACACTTATACCGCTTGGGAGACGACCGCATGCCAAAGGCGATTGTTGTGAACTCCTTGGCCTATGACTGACGAGCTTTGAGGAGGACTGAGTCACAGAGGTGCCCCCTCCCCCGTGAGCGCTATAAAGATTTATTCAGGCGCCATTTCGCAGTTACTGGCATAGAGAAAAGTACCTGGCAGCATTCTCTGGCAGCTGATAGCCTCTGAGAGAAACAGTTCGAGAGCTCTTACAAAAACTGCGGGACAAACATTTGATACTTAAAGAAAAGCCAGCATACAACGGCTTTGTCTGCATAAAATTCGGGAAAATATGTAGGTCGCAGTTGGGTTTGCGTAGTTATGTGAAACACTCGACTCAGCCGTAATCTTCGAAATTAAAGGCAAAAACAGCCAATATTATCATTGTACAAAAATTATGTCAAATAATTTGCAGTGATTACACACAAAAATTGTAAAGACTTTCTTTCAAATCCTAACAATAGTCTCCGTTTAAATGTTTGAATATTAGGGCCTACTGTTTTTAGGTTTAATTGTAAATTTAGTTTTATTTTTTAATATAAATATTATTGTTACTGAATTCTCTGCAAAATCAAATGAAGCTAATGGTAACCGTGTGCCTCTGCAGCCTGACAATATTAAAAATTTCAAGCTGTAAGTTAGACAAGGCAAGGCGAAGGTCTCCTCTAGTGGCTTATTCATTAAGTTTGTTACCGCACTAAATCTAGGCTAACCATGTATGTTTACTGAAAAGCTAAAACATAATTCCAATTTCGATCACAGTTTTTAAATTTTACTGAAACATTTAAATGCAGCCACATCTCTGTTGTGCCTCCAGGGGCGAAGCTAGGAATTTCCATCGTTTGGGGGCCGCTGCATTTTGCGTAATATTTAATTTAATTAATTAAAAAAACACTAATTTGGTCTTAAATTATTTTTGGATATCGCTATATGTTCGTGAAGCCGACTTGGTTTCATAACCTCATCTGAAAATGCCATCAAAGTAGAACTTACTTTTTTTCTAGTGGCCATTCACTAAATCTCAAGGAAATATTACATGACATACCAGTGAGTTTTCGTAAGAACAGAGTTTTTTGTTTTAAAAAGTGACAATATTCTATTCAATGTAGTACCTTCAATGTTTGTTTTTTTTGTCAATTAACATTTACATATCACTATATGAACCTATGGAGATAAAATAAACTAGAATCTAAAAGGTGTATTACCTACTTGGTTTATCAAATCTTAAACGTTTAGACGCGCGAGATCCAAGGACAATAAATACCCTCTAATCACAGCAAAAGAGTAAGAATTTAAAAATAGAAAATGGGATTCCCGAACTCAATTTCTAAGGCTGTTTCTGTTCTTAAATTAGAAGCACGTTAACTATAATTTGTCTATATTTAGTTTCCCAGCTTTAATGTTGAAGAATTTTTTAATTTGTTGTTTCAGAGCGCCTTTATGCCCCTCTACCGCCCCTTTGGCTGTCGGCGCCCCCCAAAAATCTCGAAAACGCCCCCTAGGGGCGATATTGCCCCCGTTGAAGACCACTGATGCGTATGTACATACTTATTATGTGTTCTAGGATTTCACATATAATGCTGGTTAGGGATACTAGTCTGTAGTTTCCTGGGTCAGATTTTTCTCCTTTTTAATCAGAGGAGTGACGTCCCTTGGTACTCTGTCCTGATTAAGCGATGCCTGCAAAAGTATTTTGAACACTGGTGCATAGCTCATTGGGTTAGTTCCTGAGTACTCTAGCTGGAATATCATAAGGTCCAGAACCTTAATTCAGTTTGATGTTGACTAATAATATGTGGATCCCCCTCTCTTGTACATTTGTATTTCCTATGTCTTTTACATGGCTTAAAGTAAGTCATCTGTCTTTGTGTCTCCAGGGGCTGAGAATGCTGATGCAAAAAATGTATTTAGAATGTTAGCATTAGTTTCATTATGTTTTAAGTTAACTTCTTCTTTTAATGGTGCTACTCCCGCTTGTCTCCATTTCTTAGACTTCATGTAAGACCATACGTTTTTGTTGTTAGCAATTACATTGTGTTATGTACTCACTATGCAGTTGTCTGCTCACTTTTTGGGTTCAGTCAAAGTGTTTAATTTTAATATACTTGTTATAAACTCTGTCTGCCTTAGTTTCATGACATTTTCTATATAGGTTTTTTTTTCTTCTGTTGACCGTATTATTTAACATACATATATTAGGAGCTAAAAACACTCACACCAAATGTAACTTGTCCTTCTAAAGAGTTCTTCACACTCTTTTGAGTTACACCAGAGAGTCTGAAATATTTGGATTACAATCAAAGCATTCTTAGGATAAAACTTTTGTATAAATGTCAATCAGTTAGTTGTTGGTCTGACCCCGTGGGGTACGAAAGAAATGGCTTGTATTGAAGTAACTAAACAGTAGACATGAAGTGAAAACAAAATGGTGTCAGATATTTCACCTGTCAATTGAGTTTTTCTTAAAAACATCTTTGAAACGGGAAGATTTCATTCTCTTAGATTCAATATCACTGTCTGGAATTTTCCAAACTGGATGCCTCTGATAAAAAAAATGTTATGATTAGCTTTAGAATGACTTTGAAGTATAACAAGCTAATGTTTTATGATCGACTTACAGGTCCAGTCACTTGGGAATCACTTACAGGTCCAGTCACTTGAGAAACACAGGTCCAGTCACTTGGGAAACACTTACAGGTCCAGTCACTTGGGAAACCCTTACAGGTCCAGTCACTTGGGAAACACTTACAGGTCCAGTCACTTGGGAAACACAGGTCCAGTCACTTGGGAAACACTTACAGATCCAGTCACTTGGGAAACACTTACAGGTCCAGTCACTTGGGAAACACTTACAGGTCCAGTCACTTGGGAAACACTTACAGGTCCAGTCACTTGGGAAACACTTACAGGTCCAGTCACTTGGGAAACACAGGTCCAGTCACTTGGGAAACACTTACAGGTCCAGTCACTTGGGAAACACTTACAGGTCCAGTCACTTGGGAAACACTTACAGGTCCAGTCACTTGGGAAACACTTACAGGTCCAGTCACTTGGGAAACACTTACAGGTCCAGTCACTTGGGAAACACTCTCAAACTCTTCTTCCTCTTCTTCAGAATCTTTCAAGTCTAAAGGAAAAACAACAACAAAAATGTCTGTAACTAAAGCATGGAAGAGTTTTTTTGTATTTATGAACTGAATTATAAGGAAGTTTCTTATAGAACTTTAGATCCATATATAAGAGTGTTGTTCTTTGTGATGCACAGCTGAAATTTCAATGTACAATTTCAAAGGAAAGGAAAGACTCCTCCACCAGCTTAACACTTTTGATTGTTTAGTCAACTCAAAAGAGACATTTCAACTCAACAGAGACATTTCAACTCAACAGAGACATTTCAACTCAACAGAGACATTTCAACTCAACAGAGACATTTCAACTCAACAGAGACATTTCAACTCAACAGAGACATTTCAATGGTCGGAAGCCAAACCTTGTCAGTTGCTACTTACTGAAGTCTCTGTTGATTGTATTCAGTTGTTTCCCCTTTGTACCACTAGACGATCCAGGGGGCGGTAAGGGCGATCGTCCCCTAACTCGGCCGACCCCTCCCCAGAAGTTGGCGGCGGACGAATTTTAGTCAAGAATTCACACAATTTGTATACGAATTTATTAGTTATGTTAATAATATTTAATAATTATTTATTTTTCAACCAATTTTTAGATTATTTCGCCCCCCCCCCTCTAGTATGTTGGCCAATTTGGTGGGGTGGGGAGGTGGCAATGGCATCAATTTAATTGAAGAAATCACAGCTTGTTAAGAGAATCAATTAAAAATCTATATGATTTAAACTTGTTATTGATATTTTAACCGATCTTTATATTATGTCGTTCCCCTGTTAGCCGATTGGGTGGGGTGGGTGGTCCTATTATAGTTAAGAAATTACAAAATTAAAAAAAAAATCTGTCAGTAATATAATTTATATATGCTATAAATTAAATTCCTATATCGATTCGCCCCACCCCTATTCTTTAATGCCAAATGCAATCATTAGCAGAAATTATAAAAAAGAGCGAGGATTAATCATTGTCACTCTACCACCCCCTCCCCATTCCAGATGAAAACATGAGGTTTTTTAAACAGAATAGTCAAATATGGCGACAGAGTTCATGTAATTGTACATGATTTACATATTTATTTTAAGAAATACTTTAGTTTGGAAAATTTAGAATTCAAACGAAATTTTTAGTATAAGAGTAACAATTGAGATGAGTTATTAACCCAAATATTATATTCCTAGTCACCTTTTTCCAACCTTTACTCAAATCTGATATTTTTCTATTGTATAAATAAATTTGGGACTATAGCTCACAATATGCAGGCTTGAATTCTAACAATGCAAAAAAAAAAAAAAGAGTTGAATCTAACTAGCCCACTTCATTTCTCCTCCCACTTCATTTCTCCTCCCACTTCATTTCTCCTCCCACTTTATTTCTCCTCCCACTTTATTTCCCCTCCCACTTCATTTCCCCTCCCACTTCATTTCTCCTCCCACTTTATTTCCCCTCCCACTTCATTTCTCCTCCCACTTTATTTCTCCTCCCACTTCATTTCTCCTCCCACTTCATTTCTCCTCCCACTTTATTTCCCCTCCCACTTTATTTCTCCTCCCACTTCATTTCTCCTCCCACTTCATTTCTCCTCCCACTTTATTTCTCCTCCCACTACATTTCTCCCCCCACTTCATAATTTTTTTGTTTAGAGCTTTGAATTCTAGTTCTGTAACAAAACAAAGTTACAAGCATGCCTATTGAACAAAACGTATCATTTACAAATGAGTTTTTATTTTTCGAAAAAATTGTTTTTCAGCGGCGATCCTCAAAGTATTAATCTAAATACGTAGGGTATCTTAAATTTTCAAGGACGAAATCGTTTGTATTTGCAATGTAGTAAGGGCCTGTAAATTCATATTAGAATATTTCTTGTCCTTTTTTTTATAGGATGAATCATGAGCTGTAGATGTCAGGAGAACACGTTTCTGCAGTGAAGAATGCAACAAAACGCTTAATTATAATTATATTAATATATTATTAAGCCTTAATCTAAATCTGTGTGGGGTATCTTATCTTTTCAAGGAACAAATCGGTTGTATTTGCAATGTAGTAAAGACCTGTAAAATCATATTAGAATTTTTTTCAATAAAACATTATTCAAAACGTCCTTTTTTAATAGGATGAATCATGAGCTGTAGACGTCAGGAGAATGCGTTTCTGCAGTGAAGAATGCAAGAAAACACTTTTGGCGTCAGGGCTTCGCCCCGAAACCCACTGGTGTAGCGCTGTAAGCTCCCCAAGACCTCCAACCGTCAAGAAAAAGGCCTCAACATGTTGGCTGTTTTTTCTTTCTTTTTTGTTTTCGCCGAAGGTTTGAGAAGCCGCTCTACTTTCTTTTGTTATTCTCATATATACACGTCACGTTTATGAGTAGGGTTAGGGTTCACTGGGCGTTAGGGTTTGGAAAAAAAATCGCCCCCCCCCCCACTCCTAAGTTCTGGATCCGCTAGTGCTTTGTACAAATATGTAACCCATGCTGCTGAGTGCGTGTCCAGTCCCAGAGAAAGTAATAGTACACAGCTTAAGGGAAAGTAATTGTATACAGTTTATTAAGGGAAAGTAATAGTACACAGGTAATCACTGAATTACTTTTTTGAGTGGATAAAAAAAAAGATTTATCAAATAAATTACTGATGCTACTTCAATAGAATTCAATCCTACATGGTATACATGTGTCAATCTAGTCATGCATGTTTATCAATGACTTAAACTCTGCAAGTCACTGGTTTTCCTGGCTTATTGAGGCAACCCATTCCATGATTTAATGGCGCTAGGGAAGAAGGAACATTTTGTACAAATTTGTCCTAGCATATGGAAAAAGAAATGTGCCTTTATCCTTGTGTCTTTTGAGTATTTTAATAGGTTTATTTTTGTATTTTAAGTCATGATTCAGTGTTTTATGTCTTATTGCTATTGTACTGTTCTCTTGTTCTGTCCTAAAGTGTTTCTTTATGTTTTGATTGAGTTGAGGAATCCCAAAGAAAGAATGTGTAATAGAAATAACATTTTAGTTTTGTATTCGTGACTTGATTGGTAGGAAATGTCTTATAATAAACCCTTATGGTTTGGTGTGTTTTTAAATAGTTTCATTAATATACAGGACTTTGATAATTTTTCATTATTACACTTAGGTACCTTGCGTTTTTAGTCTGTGTGAACTGGTTTATCATGAAAAAAATAAGTAGTTTTTATTTGTTTTCTTTTTTTTGTTATTCTTAACCATTGTTATTTTCAGAGTGGAAAGACATGCTCCAATTTGATTCTCATTTCTGTGATTCCTCTAGTTCTCTTTGTAAAATTTCTGTATCTTTGTGTTGTTTTTTTCTGTTCTATATAGTTCTATATAGTATGCAGTTTACTGTTGTTGGTGTTGATTTAGAGCTATTTATAATTACAGTTTGTTCTCTCCCTATCAGAAAATCCTTAATCCATTGATGCAATGGATCAACAATGCCAAAATCAAAATAGTTTAATTTTTTAAGCAAACAATGATGGTGAACTTTGTCAAAAGCTTTAGAAATTTCTAAAAAAATGGGCATCTATTTTCTCATAATTATCTAAAAGCCTTTTGAACAATCATCAAATCAGAGACCTATGTAGGTTATATTGACATGAACAAAACATTTCCTAAAGTGGTGTTTGTACAGAGGAAGGACATCATGTCCAACAAACACACCAGAGGCAAGTGCCCAAACTGTGACCGCAGCTGTGGATTGGCCTCTAGTTGGTCAGATGAGAAGTTGCAAAGAGAAAAGATTGAATATCCCACAAACAAAACAGTGAAAGAGAAAATGTGAATATTGTAGTGAGTGTCTGTAGATCAGATTTGATTTGATATTCTCTTTTAAAGAGTGACATGACATTCACTTCTTTCCAGTTCCTCTATACTCAACTCCAATTTAGTAACTGAACAAATTGTTTAAACACTGGTATTTTATAGGGTTATGTTTTGTATCAGGTTTCTTTATTACATAATATTTTTTTCTATATTTTGGATATAAATCATAATTTATTTCTTCTGTTCTAAAATCTGAGATTAAACGTTTTGTATGCATTCAAAGATAGATACTTTACCTGTTGAGGACTGCTCAGTGTCAAGTTCATTCACAATTTCTGTGATAAGACAAAATACAAATTTTGTTATCATCTAAACAAAGTTTATAAAAAAAAAAACATTTCATTTTGTTTATAGTAATTAATAATTAGAAAACAAAGAGATGCATTATTTTGTGTAGGTCATAGCACATATAATTATCTGTGTTGGTACTTTTCTTTCTCTTTCTCTTTCATGTCTTTATTTTTCAACTGTGTCTCATTTATGTCTCAATGTTCAACTATGTCTCTCATTTCTCTATGTTCAATAATGTCTCTGATGTCTCTATGTTCAACTGTGTCGCTTGTGTCTCTATTTTCAACTGTGTCTCTCATCTCTCTATGTTCAACTGTGTGTCTCTCATGTCTCTATGGTCAACTGTGTCTCTAATTTCTTGAGTCCACTAACATAAATCCAAGTTGTCATGTATATGTGTTTACTACAAAATAATTAAGTCTGAGCTGATAGACAGAAATCTCTTTAAGAGACATTCAATCCCTGAAATCTGAGAGGTTTAAAAACAAGGGAGAGAAGTGACTTGTCTTTAATTTTAAAATAACAAATAACTAGTCTTTTTTTTTAGAATAGCAAATAAATAGTCTTTATTTTTAGAATAACAAATAACTAGTCTTTATTTTTAGAATAACAAATAACTAGTCTTTAGTTTTATTATACCAAAACAACTAGTCTTTAGTTTTTAGAAAAATAAATGGCTAGTTTTTAGTTTTAGAATACAAAATAAGTAGTCTTTAGTTTTATCATACCAAAAAAATGGTCTTTAGTTTTTAGAATAACAAATAACTAGTCTTTAGTTTTAGAATACCAAATAACTAGTCTTTAGTTTTTCGAATAACAAATAACTAGTCTTTGGTTTTAGAATACAAAATAAGTAGTCTTTAGTTTTATTATACATAAAATTGTCTTTAGTTTTAGAATAACAAATAACTAGTCTTTTGTTTTAGAATAAGAAATAACTACTCTTTAGTTTTAGAATAACAATTTAAATAACTAGTCTTTAGTTTTAGAATAACAAATAAAGAGTTTCTTTAGTTTTAGAGATGAAACATCACTTAAGATTGGGAAGCCAAGGAGAGAGAGAGTTAACTTCTTAGAGTTTATGTTGTTACCTTGATCAAAGCTGTATTCATTAGACATTGGCTGGACACTGAAATTGTGAACAGATGGACACCACACAATGGAACAAAATTAGACATAAACATATTATATAGGTTAGTGTGTGTAAACAAAAAAAACAACAAATATTTAGCTCCAGAGATGATGAAGGTTTAAGTACTTGGAATTGGATTAAATCTATTGAAAAGTCAAACTTATAAATACAACAAAATAAATGCAAAATAAAAGGATAGAGATCCACATTAGTGTCAGAGCTTTTGACATCTAGAAGATTTATTAGGGCTTCAATACACTGAAAAGATTTATCAAATCTTCAGTAAACTGTCTATGAATGAATACAAAAGAGAGTGGTCCAAGATTTCTTGCATGTAGTGTGTCAGGAGGTCATTGAAGAGAACAAAACTGAGTTTCAATGCCTGCTAGATCACTTTCATTCAGTTCAACATGGAGAGTAACTGTTTGACTTTAGAGGAAAACAAAGATTTCAATTGAGATTGTCAAGGAGTTAGTTGGTATTGTACCTAACTAGAGACTCAACAAAAACAAATAAATAAAAAGAAAAAAGACAAAAATGAAAACTTAAATGGATTGTAAAAAGCTACACACACAAAAAAAGGTGCTGTTCAAGTTGTTTATCTACTTACCACTGGACAGAGCTGTACTAAAAGTAAAAATATCCTACTATTAGACTAATACCACTGGACACAACAGTCATAATCAATCATCACACTCTAGATCAATGCAACTTCAAAAATAACCTAACATACACATCCATAACATTAAAGAAGATCACCCATCACAAATGGAAGTTCTCAATCAGACACAGCTGAAATAAATACCTATCACTGTTAATATTAATAGCAGGAGATGTAAAGTCAAATCCAGGGCCTATATCTAAAGGTAGATGCAACATCTGCAAAAAAGTATGCACCATGAAACAGAAAGCCATTCAATGTGACACCTGCGATAAATGGTACCATGCATCATGTCTCCATATGAATACACCTGTGTATTATGCCTTAGGCAACAAAGATGCATCATGGCACTGTGTACCGTGTGGGTTACCTCAGTTTACATCAGGACTGTTTGATTCCTTTGATGCAGACACTTCTAACCCATACAACATCCTAAACACCATTCCAAACCAAACTCACCAACCACTAGCCAGATCCACTCCTGTTAAACCTAAATCTACTAAAATTAATACAACAGCCTCACTAAACAAACCTACTAAACAAGTAATACCAAAATACCTTAAAACCTTAGTAATAAATTTTCAAAGCATTAGGAACAAAACAGCAGACTTAGAAATTTTATTAGAATGTGAGAAACCAGACATAATTGCAGGAACAGAAACTTGGCTACATCCTGAAATTTATAATGCAGAAATTTTCAATAGTAATTATGAAATTTTTAGAAAAGATAGGGCTGATAATCATGGAGGAGTTCTTCTAGCAATAAAAACACTCTTATAGCAGAAGAAATTACCTTACCTAACTCAAAAAATATAGAATCAACATTTTGTAAAATTAATACCACCTCAACATCCCTAATAATAGGCAGTATTTACAGACCACCAAATTCTAGTTTAGAATACATGCAGGAACTATGTAATTAGATTACCACACTTAAAGAGACAAATAAAAATGCAGTTTTTTGGATTATGGGTGATTTCAACCTACCTGATATAAATTGGAAAACACTAACCATAGATAAAACCAAAACCTTAAGGACATAAATGAGCTTTTCATAGAAACTTTACACAACCTAGATTAGATCAAATCATTAAAAAGCCAACTAGATTAAACAACACATTAGATCTCTTCTTAACCAACAGACCTGGATTAGTAGTTGATTATGATATTATCCCTAGTCTATCAGACCATGAGATCATAAAAATACACAGTCAGATAAAAGCAGTAGCCAATTCAAAACCCAAAAGAAAAATCTTAATCTGGAATAAATGTAACCTAACACAACAACACCAAGCTGCATTAAACTTTCAACAAACATTCTTATTAGAAAAAGACATTAACCAACCAGTTGATGACCTCTGGAATTTCATTAAAAACCATCTTAAAAGCATTATAGAAAATCATATACCAACTAAATACACATTAAACAAAATAAATAAATGCTGGTTTAATAATAGACTAAAGAAGCTTTGTAAACAGAAGGAAAACCTATATAGAAAATTTAAAGAAACCAAGGCAGAAAGAGTTTACAAAAAGTATATAAAAATTAAACACTTAACCCAAAAAGTTAACAGACAGCTGCAGAGTGAATACATAAACAATGTAATATCTAAAGATAACAAAAACCTATAGTCATACATTAAGTCTAAGACAATGGAAACAACAGGCATAGCGCCATTAAAAGATGAACATAACATAATACATAATGATAATGAAACTAAAGCAAACATCCTAAACAAATACTTTGCATCAGCATTCTCAGCCCCAAGAGACAAAGACATATTACTGAATTTGAACCAAGTAGACAACATAGAAGATATAGTAGTACACGAAAATGGAATTTAAAAACTATTAGCCAACACCAAACCAAATAAAGCATCTGGACCTGATGGTATTCCAGCTAGATTACTCAAAGAACTAATCAATGAGCTAGCCCCAGTGTTCAAAATACTCTTTCAGGCTTCACTTAACCAGGGCAGAGTACCAAAGGACTGGAAAGAAGCTAATGTCACCCCCCTATTTAAAAAAGGAGAAAAATCTAACCCAGGAAACTACAGACCAGTATCACTTACCAGCATCACATGTAAAATCCAAGAACACATAATATCTAGCAACATCATAAACCACTTAGACAAACAAAATGTCCTCACACCATACCAACATGGCTTTAGGAAATATAAATCATGTGAAACACAACTAATAGGACTAATTGATGATTTTTCTAAAGGTTTAGATAATAGTGAACAAATAGATGCTATCTTACTAGATTTTTCTAAGGCTTTTAACAAAGTTCACCACCATAGTTTGCTGAAAAAATTAAAATATTTTGGCATTAATGGTCCACTGCATCAGTAGATTAAAGATTTTCTGATAGGGAGAGAACAAACTGTAATAATAAATGGCTCTAAATCAACATCGATAACACTAAACTCAGGTGTACCTCAAGGAACAGTTTTGGGTCCACTACTATTTTTAATTTACATAAATGATTTACCAACTTGCATTACTTCAGGAACAAAAGTCAGATTATTTGCAGACGATTGCATAATATAGAGAACAATAAAAACAACACAAGACACAGATATTTTATCTTATTCATGGTAAACCAGTAACACAGACTAAAAACGCAAAATACCTAGGTGTTATAATAAATGAAAAACTGTCATGGAATCCACATATTGATGAAACTATAAAAAAATCAAACAAAGCATTAGGATTTATTAAAATAAATTTCTATAAATCAAATAAGAACATAAAACTAAAATGTTATTTAACCTTGTTTAGGCCAATAATAAAATATGCATCCTCCATTTGGGACCCCTTAACTCAAGAAAACTTTAAGAAACTGGAACAGACACAAAATAGAGCAGTGAGATTCATAACAAATGAATATTCACATTTGACTAGAGTAACACCTATAGTAAAATCACTAAATTTAGAAAGCCTTCAGGACAGAAGACTCAAAAGTAATGTAGCAATTATACATAAAACACTGAACCATAATCTTCAAATACAAAAACAAAATTTAATAAAATACTCTGAAAGACACAAAGATAAAGGCACATTCCTCGTCCCATATGCTAGGACAAATTTGTACAAATACTCCTTCTTCCCTAGTGCTATTAGAGCATGGAATGGGTTGCCTGAGCTAGCCAGGAAAACCAGTGACTTGGCAGAATTTAGGTCATTGGTTAATATGCATGACTAAATGCATGACGCGTAGGATGTAATCATCTTCTTTTTTGAAGTAACGTCTGTATTATATAAGATAAGATAAGATAATACCACTGGACAGTGCTGTACTAAAAGTAAAAATATCCAACTATTAGACTAATACCACTGGACAGAGCTGTACTAAAAGTAAAAATATCCAACTATTAGACTAATACCACTGGACAGAGCTGTGCTAAAAGTAAAAATATCCAACTATTAGACTAATACCACTGGACAGAGCTGTACTAAAAGTAAAAATATCCAACTATTAGACTAATACCACTGGACAGAGCTGTGCTAAAAGTAAAAATATCCAACTATTAGACTAATACCACTGGACAGAGCTGTACTGAGTGTGAACACACTGGGAACTATATTTCATTAGAAGTGATATCTCTCACACACTGGGAACTATATTTCAGTAGAAGTGAAACCTCTAAGACAATGGAAACTATATTTCAGTAGAAGTGACATCTTTAAGACACTGGGAACTATATGTCAGTAGAAGTGAAATCTCTCAGACACTGGGAACTATATTTCAGTAGAAGTAAAATATCTCAGACATACTGGGAATTATATTTCTAAGACACATGAAACCTCTAAGACACAGGGAACTCCTCTAAGACACTGGGAACTCCTCTAAGACACTGGGAACTATATTCAGTAGAAGTGACATCTCTTAGACACTGGGAACTATATTTCAGTAGAAGTGACATCTCTCAGACACTGGGAACTACATTTCAGTAGAAGTGACATCTCTCAGACACTGGGAACTACATTTCAGTAGAAGTGACATCTCTCAGACACTGGGAACTATATTTCAGTAGAAGTGACATTACTCCGACACAACCACACTGGAAAACATGGCATGGGTAGAGGTCAATTGAAAGCTATATACCAGTGAACACACACACACACACAGCAAGCCAGTCTAAACATTTTGTTTGGGAGACCCAAGGTAATAAGAGGGAGTCAAGTTCCTCTCTTAGAAATATTAGTTTTTTGTGTTAGTGTTTTGTATGGAACTGCAAATATTTACATTGGATGTACCTTATCCATATCTTTTTTTTGTATCAATTCACGCTAAGGTTTCCATTTGACACAGCATGCAAACACATTCACTACTAAATGAAATTATTTTTTCAATCTATCACGTTTGTGAGCCACAAAGGAATATATCCAATTTTGGTGCATAAAAAGTTGGCTGTCCTTCTATTAGTTAGACTATGAACTTTGACTTCTTTTCAAACTAAAATAGACATGGGGGGGGGGGTCAGGAAAGGAAGGACTGTCGTGCCCTGAATAGAAACTTGATTGGATAAAATGCTGCACAGTTAATATACAGGTTGGCCCTGAATAGAAACTTGGTTGGATAGCTACCATAAAGGTTGGCATTGAATAGAAACTTATGAGACATTGGCCCCAAATCACCCCACTAGAAAGGAAACTATATATTTCCCTGATCTGGAAACCACTGCGCATTTCATCTCATGTATTGGTCTACTCATCTGAACACTCCAACATAACAATGAAAACGAAGAAGAAGAAATGAAGAATAGAAACTTGATTAGACAGCTACCGTACAGGTTGGCCCTGAATAGAAACTTGATTGGATAGCACCATAAAGGTTGGCATTGAATAGAAACTTGATTAGACAGCTACTGTACAGATTGGCCCTGAATAGAAACTTGATTAGACAGCTACCATACAGGTTGGCCCTGAATAGAAACTTGATTAGATAGCTGCCATACAGGTTGGCCCTGAATAGAAACTTGATTAGACAGCTACCATACAGGTTGGCTCTGAATAAAAACTTGATTAGATAGCTGCCATACAGGTTGGCCCTGAATAGAAACTTGATTAGACAGCTACCGTACAGGTTGGCCCTGAATAGAAACTTGATTGGATAATATGCTTAACAGCTACCATACAGATTCAAAGACACTCTGTGGATATTCATAAGTGATATGTAATACTGTGTCTTCAAGTAGTGGTGTCACAGAATTGCTGGGGGACACTAAACCTCTCCAATACTTAAACAGTTAGATCAATGACTGATCTTTTTTATTTGTTTTTCTCAAATTTATTTCATTTTGAATTCTTTTAAAAATATTTGAATATCAACATTTGAAAAATTGACTTGATTAGAGACTTACTTGATATTAAGTTTTACTCTTGGCTCATTGTCTCGATAGCGGAAATTCTAAAAAATGAAATGTTGATCTGATTAAATGCTTTCCATCAAATGAATCAAAAAGTCATCACTAGTGCTAAGTGTCCACTTTCTTTACTGACATACATAAGCTAAGTATATTCATAGCATCAATACAATACATACCGTACTACTGGCTACAATTATTTGCAATTTTAAGCCAATCACTACCCAATACAGTTCATAAGCTCTAGTTTTCCGCCCCAAGATGTATGTATTAAAAAAGGGTTAAAATAATTTTCTTCCTAATTTAGAATAAAAGTAGTTCAAAAATTTTACCTAAGTACTTTCAACAAAACATTACCTGATTAAGTATTTCCAACAAAAACATTACCTGACTAAGTACTTTCAACAAAAACATTACCTGACTAAGTACTTTCAACAAAAATATTACCTGGCTAAGTACTTTCAACAAAAACATTACCTAAGTACTTTCAACAAAAACATTACCTGACTAAGTACTTTCAACAAAAACATTACCTGACTAAGTACTTTCAACTAAAACATTACCTGACTAAGTACTTTCAACAAAAACATTACCTGACTAAATACTTTCGACAAAAACATTACCTGACTAAGTACTTTCAATAAAACATTACCTGACTAAGCTTCAAGCCTGAAGTTGGAATATTTCTAACTCCTTCATTTTTCAGATCATCAGCATTCTCTGGAGACAGGAACAAAATAGAGCTTAGAACAATAGGAACTTGAGCTTAGAACTATAGGAACTTGAGTTTAGTACTTTGGGAACTTGAACTTAGTACTTTAGGAACTTGAACTTTTAATTGAATTGAACTTTTTACACAGTTGTTTAAAACTTACACCTCAACATGAACAAAAAAATCGCATGTCATGTGTAGTAATACTTGTAAGAGCATGCCATGTGTACTAATACCAGTAATAGCATCTGTAATAGACACTGACATGAGTGTGATAGCGTTCATTGACGACCAATCGCATAAGAGAAAAAATCACGTGAACCACAGGTATCCTTCTTATTTGTAAACAGAAGATATATAAAGGTCTTAGCAGTACTTTTTATAGTCAATAAACTCATTTAAATAGGAGGGAAAAACTTTTAACCTTTTTTTTCCATTGTCTCTTGATAGCACAAATGAGGCCAAACATGACAAGCTCTATTTAATCATAGTTAATGAAAATCAAGAAATAAAATCAGTACTTTCAGCACTTTGGATGACAAAGTGACCATTTTTAAATACAATTCTGTAACAAAATATTTTTCAATATTATCCTTAAGTAATAGAAGAAGAACCAGGCCATTTCATGTGGTCAAGCTCAAAGACTGCAATATTGTAGTACAGTTCCAATTGAAACAAAAGAACCGCTTCAAGGCTCTTGTACATATATTGACCCTTGAAGAAAAGTAGGTCAAATTCAGAGATACCACTTTTGAGTGTGCGGAAGAAGTTATCAGTCGAGGTTCATACAAGGAACGGTGGATACAAGACAGAACATGGACATTGATCGATGAGAGGAAAGATGCCAAAACAGACCTGATTAGAAAAAAATGCAAGACAGGATCAAAGCCTAATGGAAGAAGCCTATAGGAAAGCAGATCTGAAAGTAAAGAGAAGTTGTCAGTGGGATAAACGTGAATTCAATGAACAGAAGGGTCAAGTGGCTCAAGCAGCTGCCTGCAGATATGAGACAAAGACTCTCCATTGTCCAAGATCTCACTGGAGCAAAGAGTGGACATGGAGCACCGATAAAAGACAAGCAAGGCAAAACTTTGTTAACGAAAGAAGAACAGGATGCAGAATGGGTAGAGCACTTTAAAGAGACCCTTAACCAACTGTCTCCAGACCTGACTTACACATTCAAGCACCACTCTCCTGACAATGATCTCGAAGTCAAGACATATTCAATTACAACATGACCATAGCAGTCCTAAAGAACAAAAAAGCACCAGGGCTAGACATGGTGTCAGCAGAAAGGAGGCAGTGCATTGTTAAAAGAATGACTGATCTCTTAAATCTCTGTTGGCGAACTTCTAAAGTCCCTGAGAACTGGCAAAAAAGAGTGATTGTAAAGCTTCCAAAAAAAGGAGTGATTGTAAAGCTTCCTAAAAAAGAGTGATTGTAAAGTTTCCTAAAAAAGGAGTGTTTGTAAGGCTTCCTAAAAAGGAGAGATTTGAAAGCTTCCTAAAAAGGAGTGATTGTAAAGCTTCCTAAAAAGGGGTGATTGTAAAGCAAGGTCAACCTGGCAGATTGCAAACTTATTACCCTACTCACTGTTCTGTTGCTTCAACCGTCTGCAGACGAAAGGCTCAGAGAAGAGCAAGCACATAGATCATGTGCAGAGCAGATCTTCCTTCTACAAAATATCATAGAACAAAGTGTCGAATACCAACAATGGCTAACGATCAATTTTGTAGACTTTAATAAAGTGTTTGATATTATCCAAACGCGAATCACTATGGAAAATATTTAGAGAAAATGGAATCCCAGAAAAATTCATCCAGATCCTACAACACCTGAGATGTACAGAGTCTAGTGGCTGCATGAATACAGGAACAGGGGAGAGTCCCCCTTCCTCTACATAACGAGAAGAGCAATGGATCAGACTTGCCTTCATTCTATTCCATGGCCTGAACAAAACCGAAAGTAGGAATCAGACTTTACCAAGGATGTTGCACTTCTCTGGTCTACAAATAATAATAAGGCTTGTCTTCGAGTCCAAAGGTTAATGAGAAATGCAATATTTTCTATGGATATGCAGCCCCACCTGTGACCTACATATTCTGCGACATATTCAGGGTTTGAGTTTGAGTTTTTGAGTTTAGGCACATCTGCACAATTTAGGCCATGTCGTGCCGCATATTCAGGGCAAATAAATGCAAACAAGAAATGACGGAGAGCCTAGATAGAAAGGCATCCAGCATTGGCCTCCGCATAAACTTGGATAAAACTAAAACTGTGCTAGTGGAATATAAGGCAAAAGATTGCTCCCGTCAGACTTGGCGAGACAGAGTTGGATGAGTTGGACAAATTCACATACCTATATAACAGCACATCCTCTAGCCTAACATGCCTTCCATGACGTAGACTTCCAAATAGGAAAGGCAGGAAGCATTTCCTAAAGGCTGTTCGGACAAACCAAGTGATTGGACTCGAGACCTACACCTACTTCGTCACCCCAACAGCAATGCGAGACATCTGCCTAATTGAGAAAGGACTATGTGACTCAACTAAAATGGCAAAGATGGATTTATAGTTATAGCTATAAATATCGGGTCGCAAACAAGGAAATCCTATGCCGAACTGGGAGTCGACCACTTAATGAGGTCGTAACAAAGTGTCACATAAGGTTTTCAGGGCATGTTCTCTGACAAAATGAATTACACATACCAAGAGTTACGATGACATGGAGGTCAATACGAGGAGAGCGAAACAAGGACCTTCTGATATGATTGGCACCACTTTTTCAAGGAGGACTTCAGAGCAGTGAACGCAAGGAGGGAAGATGCTTCCGACATTACCAGAGTGACAGAGATCTCTGTGGGGGGACAGATGTGACTGCCCAATGCGCTGAATGGCGCGGTAAGTCATCATTACGTAAAATGTGTGCAGAACTACACACTTTGGAACTATTTAAAACATGTCAAAACTAAACATCGATTTTTTTTCCAAAACCCTAATTTTGATCACATTAATTGAACATTGTGTTTGATTCAGTACAGAATGTTCATGACTGCACTATGGAATGTTCATACTTACCTAATAGTTCAATGGCTTCTTCCTCTTGTAGAGTGACCTCAGACCCAGAGTCCTCAGATTTGTAATCCCCTGCAGCTAACAACTGACTGTATTCTTCTTTGTGCTTCTTTCTGTTTGACTTGAGCCTTGGAGGGAAAAACAACGTTCAATCATTGCTACAGCAAGAGATCAGAGACTCATGGATGTTGTATTCAAACAGATCATCAGAAACTCCAGCATGACTTTATTTGACATTAACTAATAGAACAATGGGTCAACTTAAATAACACGCAGATTGTGGGGGCCTCGCATAGGTCTAAAAAAAATGTGTTTTTTTTTATATAAAATAGCAAAACCTGATCAAATTTCATGCATAGCATCACTCTATGGTCTATGTCTACTATGTACTATTAATAACGTGGATTTCTTTTAAAGCTTTCAAAAAAAAAGTGTAGGAAACTTCACAAAATCCTGGCTTGGGAACAGATACTGAAGCCTTCGAAGAGCGGGTCTGCAAAGCATTCACACAATCCTGATGCAGTCCCAGCTGCGATGGGCAGGACACGTCTGCAGAATGGAAGATCGTCCATCCCTAAACGATTCTTGTATGGCCAACTAAGCCAAGGAAAGCGCTCGCAAGGTGGTCAAAAAAAGCGTTCAGCATAGACCCAGTCACCTGGGAGACAGAGGCACATGACAGAGCATCATGGCGTCGCGGTGTGAAAACTGGCGCACGGGTTGCTGAGGAAAAGAGAACAACACTGGCAGAAGAAAAACGCCAGAGAAGAAAAGCAAGTCAAACGACACTAGCTACAGCTGGAATAACCTGCCCAGTGTGCAGCCGAACATTCCGGGCTCACATAGGTCTCATCAGCCACATGAGGAGGCACAAAACCCCAGTGCAAAGCCCTCAGCCCCCTGGATGACAAAGTGGTCATCATCAAGCCACGATGGACGAACTATATATTCTATCACCACATATTCACCCAACTGTACCATCTTTCACACATGCTGTACCATCGTTCACCCATACTGTACCATCTTTCAGCCATGCTGTTCCATCATTCACTCATGCTGTATCATCATGCACTCACGCTGTACCATCTTTCACCCATGCCACGCTGTACCATCAATCATTATTCACCCACACTGTACCATCTATCATCCATGCTACACCATCCAAATAAACAGTTGTAACTTTCATTATGGCTAGTACATTTCTATAACTCTCAGATTTCAAACTTTCAAGACTTCAAACACTTTAAAGTTGACAAGCTCATTTGGTATTTTTCAAGACTGGATTAAAGTAAGTGTTGGCCAGGATTTGGAAAGCTTTAATAACAATCCACCTATTATTAATAATACATAGTAGACATAGACCCATAGAACAATGCTATGCATGAAATTTGATCAAGTTGTACTATTTTATTAAAAAAATTTTTTTTTTTAGATCTGTGCAAGGCCAATTGGAGGCCCTGAGCGGCTTCCCTGCTCAGATAGCAGAGTTATTCTGACCTTACAAAACAAAACATTTTACAAACATTTTACTAATAGTTCTAATTCTGACAATCTGTTTGCAATTTAAGTTGACCCATAGTTATATTAGTTCATGCCCAATAAAATCATGCTAGATTTTCTTTTTTCTCATGAGATGACTAAACCAATATCTGAGAGGCACAGTGGCTTCCAAATCATCTCTGGGGGGGGGGGGGGGGCAGTGTTTTGTTTAGGTCTCTTGATAAAGAATGCTAGATGAGTTTTATCAAAAAAGATTATATTGACTTAACTTGCAAGTATTAGACATTCCATTAAAAATGGACAGTTTAAATTACAGTCCCAAACAATTATCATGACTGGGCAACCATCCAAATCTGTTATATTAGTTTGAGCAGCAGTAGCTTAACAGCTGGGAGATAAAAAAAAAAGGTTTTTCTTGAAGCTGTGCTTCTACTCCATTGTCATCTAAGGAAGACATCCAAAGGTTTTTTGTATAATACAATATGAACATGTGTGTAAATCACCTGGATCCACTAATAGTCTGAGTAGGTGTGACAAGTGCACATCTTATGGACAATGGCACAGTCTCTGACAGTAACAAATCTGTATCTGATGATGTATTAGAAGGATGAGAGAGTATCACTCCAGACTGACTGGGACTTGTGTAGGGTTCTTTTTCGTCCTATAGAAATTTGGTTAGAAACAGCGGATGAATAAAAATAAATGAGTGCTATTTCTAAAGTGGCAAAGACATTGTGGAGAAGATAAAGTGAATAAGAAAGTGCCAAAGATAAAGTGGAAAAGATGTAAATTTGGTTATTCGATTGTCGCCCCTAGTGTTTGTTTACATTTGTTAGACTGTGTTCTGACCATATTTCGTGTTGTGATCTCTACTATGTGTGTAGTTGTTTGTCATTCAGTGTAATAAAGCTTTAGATGGAACATGTTTTTTGTTATGCTAAAGTACGACAATTTATGACACTGAATCTATTAGGTGTGGTATTGATTCTAAACATGGATAGACTGTTTCGACCGGAAAGGTTTGATGTGGAACCTACCGCAACACAAGCATCAGAAAAGTGGCTACACTGGTATGAAACCTTTAAAAAAAATTTCTCTGTTGTTACCATAGAAAACAATGATAACAAGAAGCTATTTATAAACTACATGTCGCCATCGGTGTACCAGATGATAAGTGACAAAGAAAAGTATGAAGAAACAATTCAGTCACTAAATAACATTCAGCCTAAGAATGAAGTATTCGCAAGGCACAAGTTAGCCATGTGTAGACAGGAACAGGGTCAAGGTATTGACGTCTTTCTTCAAAAACTCTAAGAACTGCAACTTCAAAGCCGTGACAGCTGAGCAACATCTTGATGAGTCCATACGTGATGCATTCATCTCAGGAATTGCCTCCAACAGTATTAGAAAACATCTCCTAGAGAAAACAGATTTAAAGTTGAGGCTATACCAGAGTACTTGAACACGACCATCAACATTTGTTATTGTACACGAGTCACAGCCAGAAACCACTTGTGGGGCTCTACTATAAATGCAGTAAGAAAACACTCTGCTGATTCTGTCGCTCCCCAGTTCCTTGACCTACGAGCCTCAGTTTAACAAGAGTTAAACGCTATATCTAGCAAGTGTTACTACTGCGGCAGAGGAAGACATCCTCGTAATGAGTGCCCCGCACGTGAAGCAACATGTAATCAGTGTGGCAAGAAAGGACATTTTCAGAGATCTTGCAAGTCAAGAAAATATACAGCATTTGCCATTGCTACGTTGCACTCTTTAGGACTAGGAAAATCAACCTCTTTGACTCTTCTCAATGGGGTGCCACTTAAAGCCTTGATAGACACTGGAAGCTGTGAGAGTTATGTATCAGCTCGAATTGCCAGAAGTCACAAGTGGCCGATAAAAACGTCCGTGGACAGAATAGTTATGACTTCTACTCACTTGTCTCGAGTTACTGAAAGACATATCTGTGCTACCATTCGACTCAAAGATGAAACATATGAAAATATTAAAGTGTCACTTTTGATGGATTATGTTCAGATGTAATTCTAGGCTTAGATTTCATAAGCCTACACGAGAATCTGCAGATTCTCTTTAGTGAAAAGAGACCACCTCTGTGTGTAAGTAAGACCAGCTTAAGTAGAGGCGCCTAGTCATTTTGGTAACTTATCTCCAAACTGCACTCCAGTGGCAACTAAGTCACCCAGACACTCATTACAAGACACTAAGTTTATTAATGCTGAGATTCAGAGACTACCCAAAGAAGAAGTAATAGAACCCTCAAAGTTCCCCTGGCGGGCACAGGTTCTAATAACAGCCAACGAGAGGCACAAAAGACGTATGGTTATTGACTACAGTCAGACGATCAGCAGGTTTACGCTATTAGACGTCGGGCTTTTCACATGCCAATAATGGATGGATTAGCAGAGAAGCACAATTCTCTGTCTTCAGCACTCTGGACCTCAAGAATGCCTATCAGCAGATCCCGATTAAAGAAGAAGAAAGGCCATATACAGCTTTCGAGGCTGGGGGTAGACTTTACCAGTTTCGAAGAATTCCATTTGGAGTTACAAATGGCGTGGCTTGTTTCCAGCGAACCATAGATAAAATAATCGAAGATGAGCAACTAGAAAATACATTTGCTTATGTGGATAATGTGACCATCTGTGGATATGATTCGAATCTCATGATAGAAACCTCCAGAGATTCTTCAAAGTAGCTCAGAAGTATGGTATTACCTTCAACGAAGCTAAAAGTGAAATCGGAACACATAGTGTCAGACTGCTGGGATACGAAATATCTAAAGGTCAGCTCAAGCCTGACCCAGAAACACCCAGAGCCTTGAGGGAATTAAATGCTCCGTCGAACCTGCGAGAACAGAAACGAATAGTTGGCCTGCTGGCCTATTATTCTCTATGGATTCCTAATTTCTCAGACAAAATCAGCTTGTTAACTAGAAATAAACGAGTTCCTATCCCTTAGGAGGTCAAACAAGTATTGCACCATAGATCACAATCGCCTGCTAACAGAGGAGACATATGCTTCTGACATAGCTATAGCAACTACACTTAACCAAGATGGCTGGAATGTAGCCTTCTTTTCCCGGACGCTATCGCAAATCGAAAGGAGACACTCCTCGGTGGAAAAAGAAGCGTATGCAACAGTGGAATCTTTGAGACAGTGGAAACACTTTCTTATCGGAAGACCCTTTACCCTTGTCACGGAACAGCGATCCGTGTCCTTTATGTATTGTAGACAAAATAAAGACAAGATCAAGAATGAGAAGATCCAAAGGTGGAGGTTGGAGCTATCCTGCTTTCACTATGACGTCGTTTACAGACCAGGTGCACAGGACTCAGCTGCGGACACCTTCAGCAGAAATCACTTACACGCAATGTTACGTAATGACTTAAAGTGACTCCACAATAGTTTGTGTCACCCTGGTGTAACTCGGATGCGAATTTCGTGAGATCAAAAAATTTGCCTTTTTCTTGCGATGACGTCAGAACAGTGATCGACCAGTGTCAGACATGTGCTGAACTTAAACCTCGATTCTTCAGGCAACCAACAGGACAATTAATCGAAGCCACTCAGCCATTCAAAAGAATAAGCGTTGACTTTAAGGGGCCTCTCCCTTCTATTTCACGCAATAAATATCTACTTACCATGATCGACGAATTCTCTAGGTTTCCTTTTGCCTTTGCATGTCCAGATATGTCATCTGCTACTGTTGTTAAATGCCTAAATGAGTTATTCGCCCAATTTGGGCTACCCTCCTAAATCCTTACCGACAGAGGTACTTCTTGTATGTCTGCTGAAGTATTTCAACGAAAGAGGAGTGGCTACGAGCACGCCTTATAATCCTAGAGGGAACGGTCAAATAGAGAAACTGAATAGTCGTCTTTGGAAAGCTATAACTTTAGCTTTACACTCCCAGGACTTGAGTACGTCTCAGTGGGAACTAGTATTACATGACGCGTTGCACTCAATTCGGTCACTTATGTGTAAGGTGACGAAAAAAAACCCACACGAGAGACTCTCTGGATTCTATCGCAGAAGTACTTCTGGAACATCCTTACCAACGTGATTAACATCTCCTGGTCTCGTGTTGTTAAAAAGAAATAATAGATCCTCTAAGTATGACCCTTTAACAGAAGAGATACAACTTGTGAACAGCAACCCTCAATATGCTCTTATCAGAACACCTACGGGCCGAGAAGAAACAGCTTCTTTAAGATTGTTGGCGCCCAAAGAAAAGGACTGTTTCACAGAAAATGTGAGACCCCTTGTGCTGAGAGACGTTTCTTCCTGGAATGCGACACCCTCACTTCAAAGCGAAACAGAAAACAACGCAGAGAACTCTACTCTGAATCCTCCTGCTAACCAATCAACCGAGTCAATCTTAACCGGGGAAGTGGACTTGATTGAAGCCCCGACCATCGAGTCGCCAGGTAACTTTGTTGGTACTGATAGAACTGATAGTACCAATCCAACCTGCCGATACAACCTAAGAGAAAGGAAATCAGAACCCAACTACAGGGTTTAACAGACTAATGTGTTTGATAAACAGTTTGCTATCAACCAGTATTGCAGATGTGTTTAGGTGTTTCTGAAGAGAAGATAAAGTGGCAAAGATAAAAAGGAGAAGGTAAAGTGAAGAAGATAATAATAATAATTGTATTTCTAAAGCGCTGTTAACAAACAAAATGTAGGCTCAAGGCGCTGTAACAACATTACAAACACAAACACAAGAGCTAACATGACAAACTAATCTAAAAAAAAGTTTAAAGTTTTAGACAGATAGGTCTTAATGTTCTTCTTAAAAGTGGTGTAGCATGTTGTCTGTCTGAGATCAATGGGGAGTGAGTTCCAAACCTTTGGTCCGTGAACTGAAAAAGCCCGCAGACCGTAGCTTTTGAGGGAGAAACGTGGCACTACTAAAAGCGTTGAGTCCATTGAGCGCAGGGCTCTCTGGGGGACATATGGAGTAATCAGTTCTCTTAGGTACAAGGGCATCTCGTTGTTATATATACACTGATGACAAAGTGTGGCGACCTTGTAATCGATTCTCGCTTTCACGGGAAGCCAATGGAGCTTGCGCAAGAGCGTAGTAGCAGAATCTTGTCTATTTTTTTTAAGGACTATTCGAGCGGCGTTGTTCTGTATACGTTGCAGCTTGGCTATTTTGTCATCAGGTAAACCTGCTAGCACGGCGTTGCAGTAGTCAAGGCGGGAGAGTATGAATGCCACAGCTAACGTTTTTGTTGACTCCGTTGTTAAATATGGTCGGATCTGGCCTAATCTGCGCAGCTGCAGATAAAGACCTTTGCATAGCTGACTTATGTGTGGGTCGAAAGATAGTGTTGAGTCGAAGAAAACTCCAAGATTCCGCACTACATGGACAAAAGGAACATGGCAGTTCGTGATAAAGAGAGAATCTGTGCTTTCAACTTTTGAGTCATTGTTCCTAGTGCCAATCTTAATTATTTCTGTCTTGGCTTCGTTCATCTTGAGTTTATTTTCAACCATCCAATCGCTCACCCTTGCAACGGTACTACTGATTTTCTCTGTCAGATGCGACACCTCTGAGGGTACTGATGAATCGTATAACTGTAAGTCATCGGCAAAGAAATGGTATAAGATACCGGTTGGCCGTATGACACCGCTGAGTGGATATGTGTACATAGTGAACAGTACTGGGCCTAGAACTGATCCTTGGGGTACTCCGTACTTCAAAAGTAAGCTTGTTGATTCCGTCCCGCTAACAACGACACTTTGGGTGCGTTCCGTCAGGTAGGATCCAAGCCACTTTAGGACGACTCCTGCTAAACCAAAAGTTGCAGAGAATCTGGCCATCATAATTTCATGGTCTAGCGTATCAAAGGCTGCGGACAAGTCCAGCATGGAAAGAATTGATATGTGACCTTCGTCGGAATTGTGAAGTAAGTCGTTTAGTACCCTGACCACTGCTGTCTCTGCACTTCCTATATGCAGATTGAAATTCTTCCAAGAGACAGTACTGTTCAAGATGAGAAAGAATTTGCGCTAACACGATGCGCTCCAAAGGCTTTGACAGGAAGGGAAGATTTGATACCGGGCGATGGTTTTTTTGACATTCCGGGTCAAGACTGGATTTCTTTAATAAGGGCCTGACAAGTGCATGCTTAAATTGCTTTGGTACAATGCCTGAAGTCAGTGAAGAGTTCACAATGTTAGTAATTGTAGGTACAAGCTCATCTAAACATTCAAGGAGCAAGGAAGTTGGAATGGGATCAAGGTCACATGACTTATTTGGCATCTTTAAAATAGTAATTTTGACATAATCTTTAGATACACGCTGAAACTCACAAAAAGGAGTATTTTGAAAAATTGGAGAGTGGTCAAGCTGTGATGAGAGGGATGGCATGTCATTTCTGATCTGCTCAATCTTCCCAATGAAGAATCTATTGAAGGAATCAGGAAGTTCAGATACTGGGATAGATGACGGCAAGCGTTCGTTATTTGCTCCCCCTAACATTTTAGCGGTGATCCTAAATAGCTCCTTTGAAGAATCAGAAGTTTCGATTTTTTGTCCAATATGACTAGCTTTTGCGTCTCTAATCAAACGGTTAACCTTGTTTTTTTTCTAGTATGTATATTTGTCGATGTATCGTCAGACCTGTCTTTTGAAATGTACGTTCGGCACGTCGGCGAATAAGTTTGGCAGTCTTTATGTCTTCCGTCAACCAGAGTGCAGATGGCCTAACTGAGGCTGTACGAGTGACAAGAGGTGCATGGCTGTCCAGCAACTTTTTCAAGCAAGAATTGTAATTGCTGAGAACGTCTGTGTTGCTCTGTTGCAACAGCAAAGAGGTCACGTCCATTTTGAAGGAGGCAATATAGATAGAGTGAAGAAGATAAAGTGAAGAAGATAGAGTGGAGGAGATGAAGTGAGGAAGATAAAGCGGAGGAGATAAAGTGGAGAAGATAAAATGAAGGAGATAAAGCAGAGAAGATAAAGTGAATAACTTTAGCCAAGAAATTTACTTTCAGTAGATAAGTCAGGAAGTTACATGCATGTTTAATTGATCCAACATGTTATCAAATAGTTCTAAGATCAATGCAATGGCTGGACCAAAGAGTAGATAACTCTGGCAATATCTGATCAAACGGTTATAAAGGCTTCATGAAGTTTGAGTAGATCGAAGTGACAATTTAGCCAATATGGTCACCAACTGTTGAATAAGCCAATCTGTCAAACACCTTTTTACAGCACTTGAGGCAGAAAGTATTAAAATAAATATTAATGCGTAATTTACTGAGGTCAATTATTTTTGCTTAGCAGATGGATTGTTACAGGATTCAATAATTCAACACTTACCAAGCCCACTGAAGCCCATGCATTCAGCGATTTAACTCCATGGCTAACAGTGTCCCATACTGACTTTTGATTGGTTGATTTTCTAGCTGCTGAGGACTGTGCCTTTTCTTGTTTGTTTTCCCACAATTCATCAAATGTCA
The DNA here is from genome assembly GCA_036873155.1 of Biomphalaria sudanica. Taxonomy (NCBI): domain Eukaryota; kingdom Metazoa; phylum Mollusca; class Gastropoda; family Planorbidae; genus Biomphalaria; species Biomphalaria sudanica. The sequence goes on from JAZGLO010004311.1 coordinate 207,137, forward strand.
AACAGCTTTTGGTCTTATCTGAATTCCAATCTGGTCTTTTCTTAGACACTTTAAAAAGATAGAAACCATACAAAGAAACTCAACAATGATAGAATAAATGAACATCAAATAACCTTGAAATAAATCAACACATTAAATAATGTTGGAAACTATCAACACTAAAGAACCTTAAAATTAAAAGAAACCAACAAAAAAAAGTGTGAATCGTAAGTTTGAATTTCACTATCAACTGTTCAATGAGCCACAACATTTCTAGGTCTTAACATTTGGAAATCATTCTTTCACATTTTCTCAACAAAAGAGCTTTGCATTTTTCAAAATTATTTAAACTAAGTTACCAATAACTTTTAAAAATTTTTATTGTTTGTTAAAATAACTAATTTTGAATCAAAGATTTCCTGACATTGTCAATGTTGTACTGTCACTTCCTCTATCAATGTTATAGAACTAAGTGATGATTTTTAAAAGTCTTAGATAATAATGACCAAATAGACATAATTTTATTAGATTTTCTAAGACAGCTGTTTCTAATTTCCATAAATGATTTATCAAATTGCATGAGTTCAGGAAAATAAAAAGTAAGTCAAAAGATTTATTGGCAGAGGATTGCATAAGAGAACAATCAAAACACAACACAACAAGATACTGAAAAAGTTGACAAGAGAATTGGAGGAATTATAAAAATGGGAATCAAATAGGAGCAGAAAAATTACAATGGCTAGGAGTAACAAAAAAAGTTAAACAAATCAAAGCCACTTATCGTATTCATGGTAAACAAATCAAAGCCACTTATCTTATTCATGGTAAACAAATCAAAGCCACTTATCTTGTCCATGGTAAACAGATCAAAGCCACTTATCTTATTAATGGTAAACAAATTACACAGACTAAAAACTCAAAATACCTAGGTGTTATAATAAATGAAAAATTATCATGGTATCCCCATATTGATGAAATTCTAAAAAAAAAAAAAAAGTTTATGGTTTATTAAAGGAAATTTTCACAAATCAAATAAGAACATAAAACTATAATGTTATTTAACCTTGGTTAGGTCAATATAGGCTATAAGAGAGCCCTCAACCCAAGAAGAAATAAAGAAACCAGAACAGACAAATGAATATTCACATTTGAATAGAGTAACACCTTTAGTAAAATTACTAAATTTAGAAACATTTCAGGATAGAAGACTAAAAAGTTAAGTAGCAATAATACATAAAACACTGAACCATAATCTACAAATACAAAACCCAATTAAAAAAATCAGAATAGCACAAAAATAAAGGCACAACTTTTATTCCATATGCTAGGACAAATTTGTACAAATACTCCTTCTTCCCTAGTGCTATTAGAACATGGAATGGGTTGCATGAATTGACTAGGAAAACCAATGACTTGGCAGAATTTAAGTTATTGATTAATATTCATGACTAGATTGACACATGGACATGTGTAGGACATAATCACCTTCTCTTTTGAAATAATGTCTGTTAATTATAAGACAAGATTCTAAGACTGTCTATATCATTGTTATTCTGAGACTTGCCTATATCAATTTTATGAACTTACTTGTTGGCTCTTCAGAATGTTTTGGTTTAGTTCTTCTTGTCGGAGAGGTGGCCCAGGGTCTCTCATAGTCTCTTGTTACTTCTTGATCTAAATATTAAAATCAGCTTATAATATTGTTACAACTCTCACTATCCAGGCTCTCTTCACCATGCAACACTATTAACTCAAAAAACTTGACAGCTCAATTCATCAAAATAACCTAACACTTTAATGTCTGGACAAACTTCACAATGGACTCACTGTACTGGACTGGATATTGAATGGTGTCTTCAACTCGTACTTATGAAATTGTGACATGACTCTACACATTAGCTTTTTATATTTTGTCCCCTAAGACCTTATTAAAATGGACAGAACATCAGTCATCTTTTCTGGATGATCAGATGAACACATCTGATGTGACTGACTTGAATAGTGTTCATAACTTCTTTTTTGAAGTGTGACTACTCCTCCTTCATAATGGTTGACAGCTCATCTAGAGCTGGCCTGAGTAATTGTATCAACTGGTTACACACACACATTGACCCCAATCTGGGTAGTCGCCACAGTAATAACAATATCTACATTTCAAAACTGAATTCAAGTTCCTAAATCAGCACCTTTTGAGGTTAGCAGTTGTGTCAAGCAGGGATGTGTGCTCGCTACTATTCTGTTTGGCATATTCTTCTCCTGCCAAATGCATTATGCTTACATTAACTAAAGCGTCTTTCTCCATACAAGATCCTCTGGAAAACTCTTCAATGGATCCAGATTGAGGGCTAAAACCAAAATTAGGAAGGTGTAATCAAGAAACTCCTCTACACTGATGATGCAGCTGTTGTTGCTGAATCTGCTACTAAGCACTTTTCTATACAGTATTCAATCTACTCACAGCAGGAAAAAAAGCTGAATGTCTTCAACCTCTGATACCTAAAACAGATTTTTTAAATACAGTGACAAGATAAAAGAGCCAATGAGGAAGTGCTGCCAAGAGCCAGGACATCTGTGCTGTTATCAGCAGCAGAAACATTGGCTAGCTTGGTCATGTTCATAAGGTTAATTTCCACAAGACATTCTGTATGGTCATCTAATAGGAGAGCTGCTGGTCGCAGAAAGGAAGGGTCCTGGATTGCAGATGGCATACAAATCAGAAGTAGAAAGATGGATGAAAGTGCAACACTTGTGACTGCAGCTGTGTATCAAGGATTGGACTCACACAAAAAGTTGCAAGACATAAGACAGAATCCCCTATGATTTTTTAGTTCCAATATGATCTTAACTCCAGGCCTACAGTTCACAGTGACAATAAATACTTTTAAAGAACTTTCAACATAATTTTAATTTCATTAGCTTTATTACTAAAATAAGTAATATAAATATATATATATATATATATATATATATATATATATATATATATATATATATATATATATATATATATATATATATATATAAAAGATTCTTATGATCATTACCAACACTGGTAGCCACTAATGTACTTCTGAACTGTCTCTCAGGGCTAGCTGATGAATTCAGTTCTAAAGTCCGTTTACGAAGTCCTCCATAACGAATTCCCTAAAAAAAAAAGTAATGTAAAAATTCAATGTTATGATTTCAAAACTAATTTTTTACAGACTAATTAGTAAAGTCAATTAACTCTTTCACACCTTGTGATCTATGGGTCAGATGTAAAGGTCAACTGTTTCTGGGGCTGGTGGTTAAGTGGCCATTTGAGTTGTGTCACGGATGACCGGAAGTGTGTTTTGTTGTCAGACAGAGACCAGCGTGTGTGATATGCAGTAAAGCTGATTAAAGTTTATGTGTTTGATCTAGTGGTTTCATTGTTTTATTTCATTAACTAGAACTGAACCAGGGACACCTAGACGTATCGAGACCTAAGGTAGATTCTATCTAGTTATTATTATAAATATAATAAGGAATCTGACAAGTTGGATGGACTCACTGATGTGCTAAATATAGCAAATTTCAAAATCCCAGTATTGATGAGGATTTGAACCTTAGACCCCTTATTTTGGAAGTCTAATGCTTCACCACTCAGCCACTATGCCCATATACCCCAGGAAAAGAAATGTGTATTACCTGTGGAATTTCTATTCCTGCTTGTTTGTAGATAGCTCGCAGAATGTAAATCATGGGCTCTTCTGGCAGATCTCTAAGAACTTTGTTCATTAAATCCTTGAAAACAACAAAAAACAAGATTTAAAGGAAAAGAACAAATAATCATATATATATATAAGTAAATATGTAAGCATATAGATATGAGATATATATAATATAGTCAGATAGATAGATAAAAAGATTTATTCTAGATCTAAAATTTCAGACTTAGAATAATAATAAACTAGCTTTCACTTTAGCCTTAAGCATTGTAAACTTTAAATTAGATTTAGACTAGACCTTTAAAAACTAAAACCAAACCAAACAACAGCCATCATAAAATTGCTCTGGCTATTTATTGTGATAATTACTAAAAACACACTAATTGAACACAGATCCAGATCAGTCAACACTAAACTTAAAAAGGAAACAGTCATTACCAATCATCACACTATAGATCAATGCAACTCCATAAATAATCTAACATACACATCCATAACATTAAAGAAGATTACCCATCACAAATGGAAGTTCTCAATTAGACACAGCCAAAATAAATACTTATCACTCTTAATATCAGATAAAAGCAGATAAAACCCAAAAGAAAAATATTACTCTGGAACAAATGCCACCTAACACAACTACATCAAGCTGCATTAAACTTTCAACAAACATTCTTATCAGAAAGAGACATTAACAAACCAGTCGATGACCTCTGGAATTTCATTAAAAACTATCTTAAAAACATATAGAAAACCATATACCAACTAGGCTAAATACACATCAAACAAAATTAATAAATGCTGGTTTAATAATAGATTAAAGAAGCTTTGTAAACAGAAGGAAAACATATATAGAAAATTTAAAGAAACTAAGGCAGAAAGAGTTTATAAAAAGTACATAAAAATTAAACACCCAACCCAAAAAGTAAGCAGACAGCTGCAGAGTGAATACATAAACAATATAATATATAAAGATAACAACAAAAACCTATGGTCATACATTAAGTCTAAGAAAATGGAAACAACAGGCATAGTACCATTAAAAGGAGAAGACAACTTAACTCACAATGATAATGAAACTAAAACTAACATCCTAAACAAATATTTTGCATCAGCATTCTCAGCCCCAGGAGACAAAGACATAATACTTAATTTGAACCAAGTAGACAACATAGGAGATATTAGAAGTACAAGAAAAGGGAATCCAAAAACTATTAGCCAACACCAAACCTAATAAAGCATCTGGACCTGATGGTATTCCAGCTAGATTACTCAAAGAACTAAGCAGTGAGCTAGCACCAGTGTTCAACATACTTTTTCAAGCATCACTTAACCAGGGCAGAGTACCAATGGACTGGAAAGAAGCTAATGTCAGCCCTCTATTTAAAAAAAGAGAAAAATCTGACACAGGAAACTACAGACCAGTATCACTTACCAGCATCACATGTAAAATCCTAGAACACATAATATCTAGCAACATCATAAATCACTTAGACAAACATAATGTCCTTACTCCATACCAACATGGCTTTAGGAAATATAGATCATGTCAACACAACTAATAGGACTAGTTGATGATTTTTCAAAAGGTTTAGATAACAGTGAGCAAATAGATGCTATGTTACCAGATTTTTCCAAAGCTTTTGATAAAGTTCACCACCATAGTTTGCTTAAGAAATTAAAATATTTTGACACTGATGGTCCATTGCATCATTGGATAAAAGATTTTCTGATAGGGAGAGAACAAACTGTAAAAATAAATTGCTCTAGATCAACACCAATAACAGTAATCTCAGGCATATCTCAAGGAACAGTCTTAGGTCCACTACTATTTTTAATTACATAAATGATTTACCAAATTGCATTAGTTCAGGAACAAAAGTCAGATTATTCGCAGATGATTGCATAATATATAGAACAATAAAAACAACACAAGATACAGAAATTTTACAAAGAGAATTAGATGAATTACAGAAATGGGAATCAAATTGGAGCATGTCTTTCCACCCAGAAAAATGTCCATTATTAAGAGTAACAAAAAAGCTAAAACAAATTAATTCCACTTATAAATCTTATTCATGGTAAACCAGTAACAAAAACTAAAAATGCAAAATACCTAGGTGTTATAATAAATGAAAAACTGTCATAGAATCCACATATTGATGAAACTATAAAAAAATCAAACAAAGCATTAGGATTTATTAAAAGAAATTTCTATAAATCAAATAAGAACATAAAACTAAAATGTTATTTAACCTTGTTTAGGCCAATAATAAAATATGCATCCTCCATATGGGACACCTCAACTCAAGAAAACATTAAGAAACTGGAACAGACACAAAATAGAGCAGTGAGATTCATAACAAATGAACATTCATATTTGACTAGAGTAACACCTATAGTAAAATCACTAAATTTAGAAAGCCTTCAGGACAGAAGACTCAAAAGTAAAGTAGGAATTATACATAAAACACTGAACCATAATCTTCAAATACAAAAACAAAATTTAATAAATACTCAGAAAGACCCAAAAATAAAGGCACATTTCTCGTTCCATATGCTAGGACAAAATTGTACAAATACTCCTTCTTCCCTAGTGCTATTAGAGCATGGAATGGGTTGCCTGATCTATACAGGAAAACCAGTGACTTGGCAGATTTTAAGTCATTGGTTAATATGCATGACTGAATGCATGACGAGTAGGACGTAATCATCTTCTTTTTTTAAATAACGTCTGTATTATATAAGATAAGATATGTCAGCAAATAGATGTGTAAGCATATTTTACATTTAGGATTAAGTGAAGCACACATAAAGCTCAACATATCAACTCAATTCATGTGACTGCTCAACTATTTAAATTATTTTACTCTACAACTAATCTTTCTGACTAGATTCTTTTCAAAAATGTCAGTTTCTTTGTTTCATACACATATCTTCACAAACACACACAATACACTATTTTAATATGAAATGCCTCTTCCCTCTTTTCACCTTAATGGATTGGCTGTGGACCCTACATAGATACAAACACACTTCCAAAAGTGCATAACAATAAGGCATTTCTGTTTAATTTGACCTGAATCTTTTATTATTATTATAATTATTTAAAGTAACTACCAGCATTACAATGGCATCACATCATTGTATGGCATCCTCCATTAAGAAGGTGGACTGGGTATCAAAATCGGCCCGGGCATTACCATATGCCCCGGCCCACAAATGGCATGTCATATCATGGGCTTAGGCAGGATTTTTTCAGTGTGAGGGGATTTTTTTTTACCCACCCCCCCTCCACAATATATGTATATATATATGAGTGTGTGTTTGTGTGTGTATGCAATTAATGTTCATTACATTCTGACCTTTCATTCTTCCAAACATTTTTTTTTTCTACCCTAGAATACTCTCTTCCTTTAATTAGTGGAAAGACTGTAGGCCTAGACAGCGCCAAGGAAGAGCTCCCCCATCGGGGTCCGGGGTGAAGCATCCAAGCATTATTTCCGTTATTTTAAGCCTTAAAAAAAATGCATATTCTACAGTGCAATTAACCTGCTACTCTTCAGCTAAAAAAAAAACAAATCTGCTATTCACTGCACTTAATTAATGGAGTGGAGTTCAGTGATTGGTAGAAAATAGTAACTACAGTTTTGCTTTAGTTTTTGTATTGGAGAGGTTTTTTTTCCACAAAACTCCTTTAGCTACGCTCATAACATTTAGTGACTGTAGTTTGTTTAAGTTGGCTGCGCTGGGGCAGTAAGTAAAGTTTCCCTTTCAGACAATGAGGTCTGAGGCAAGTGAACCCCCCTCCTTTTCCCGGCTACGCCCATGTGTGCATATTATAAGTGAAAGCCAAATACTATTCAAAATATATAAAGTTTGATAAAGCATCAAAAACTGGATGTATAATGCTCTGCATAGGATTGTATTTATACATGCATGTACAAACTGTTTCTATATATGTGTGTTGGGTGTTGTACCAAATACTCTGAATGTGCAAAGTGCTCAGTTATGAAAAAAATTTGGGAAACACTGCAAATAGTTTGTATAAATTTAATTCTAATCTAGTGTAAAATTTGTGTGTGAATTTGATATAGATCTATATATTATTCTAAATCTTAACTCTAGTCCAATAGATCTAGATTTAAATCTAGTAATCTAGTTAAATAAGTTGCTTAGACTTAGATTTGAAATGCAAAGACTTAGATTTTAGATCAAATCTATCTAGATTAGCACTTGACTCGACCTTTCAGTGTGGTGTTATAAACTCTCAGTGAGTAACTTTGCTAGCCCTGGTGAGTGCGACGTTTCTATCTTTGTTTTGATAGTAAATTTGATGCAGTACCAACATGTTTAAAGAAAAAAGACAACATTATCTTAATGGTTCCTCTTTTTTAGTTTATTTCCCAGGACCCGAAAAAAATGTAAATAATACAATTTCTTAGTGCATTTGTTCATCTCTTACGAAATTTAAAGTGATAATATGTGTTTAGTATTGTGATTTTCTAAATATTTATAGGCTAAATGTTTAATTAAAAGGTTAAATCTTTCAGTATATTGATTTTTAAATGAATTTTAAAAATATTTTCTTTTTTTCCATACTCAGTTTAAAATTAATGAACAAAAATATATTTTTTTAAATAATTTATTTGAATCATTATACTTTTGTAGCCCATTCATTTTCCTATTAAAATAAAATAAAATATGTTAGATAATAATAAACTAAAAAAAGGTATGATTGTTTTAGTAACTCTACCCCTCTTGAAAATTTGTGTTAATTCCAGAAAACTCCTTTTTTTTTTTTTAAATAATTCACACTGAAAGAGTTAAAAGCATTATCTATATTCTAGATGTTTGTATAGATCTGATAACAATTAAAGTGTGTATAAGTATAGAGTAAGATAAAATAGATTCAACTATAGTTACAACTATAAAAGACTACAGATCTCTATCTCGTAGGCCTGTAGATTAGATTTCTTCCATACTAATTATATCTCAGATCTAAAGGAATGTCTGTAATTTATAATAAAAGATTAAACTTAGACTAGACCTAGTTCGCATATTATATTTATCATGAATCAGTAAAATTTACTGAGTAAATTATATTTTTTTTAAACAATGAAAGGTCATGAACATGATGATCTGACATGATGATTCTCCTGGACTTGTCTTTTTTATGTAATCTTGAGACACAGATCTAGATATTTTTTAATATGTACAAAACTTAGTATGGACTAGATTTAGTCTTAAACTTCTATATCTAACTATACTATACTAGTATACTATGTATAGTATAAATAAGGAGAGTTTGATGGGAAGTTTTACCATATAGAAATATAATTTAAGCCTAAGTCTAAACTAGAGAGTAATAATAATAATAAGGCTTGTTATTGAGTCCGAAGATTAGTGAGGAATGCTGTATTTCCCATGCCTGCGCGTAGAGTCGAGTCGTAGGCAGGAGAAAATTATCTTATCTTATCTTATATAATACAGACGTTACTTCAAAAAAGAAGATGATTACGTCCTACGCGTCATGCATTTAGTCATGCATATTAACCAATGACTTAAATTCTGCCAAGTCACTGGTTTTTCTGGCTAGCTCAGGCAACCCATTCCATGCTCTAATAGCACTAGGGAAGAAGGAGTATTTGTACAAATTTGTCCTAGCATATGGGACGAGGAATGTGCCTTTATTTTTGTGTCTTTCAGAGTATTTTATTAAATTTTGTTTTTGTATTTGAAGATTATGGTTCAGTGTTTTATGTATAATTGCTACTTTACTTTTGAGTCTTCTGTCCTGAAGGCTTTCTAAATTTAGTGATTTTACTAATGGTGTTACCCTAGTCAAATGTGAATATTCGTTTGTTATGAATCTCACTGCTCTATTTTGTGTTTGTTCCAGTTTCTTAATGTTTTCTTGAGTTGAGGGGTCCCACACGGTGGATGCATAATCTATTATTGGCCTAACCAAGGTTAAATAACATTTTAGTTTTATGTTCTTATTTGATTTATAGAAATTTCTTTTAATAAACCCTAATGCTTTGTTGGATTTTTTTATAGTTTCATCAATATGTGGATTCCATGACAGTTTTTCATTTATTATAACACCTAGGTATTTTGAGTTTTTAGTCTGTGTTACTGGTTTGCCATGAATAAGATAAGTGGAATTAGTTTGTTTAATTTTTTTTGTTACTCTTAACAACTGCATTCATGATTACGATTCACTTTTTAAAATAATGCCGATACTAATTTACGAATTGAAGCAAAATTACCTCAAACAGAGCACTTATTTTGTGTCTTTCCATATAAGTATTTATTTTGGACTGAGATGCCATTGCAGAATTGTTAGATTGGTAGGTTATTTGTATTCGATTTGACACTGTTTAGCGGCCATATGTAAACAAAACTGAAACATAAAAAAGTAGTCTGGGTGGAGATTTTGAAAAGAGTTAAGAAAACAAAAAATAAATAAACGTTTTGAGCTAGATCTATATTTAAAAAGAAAATAGCACAACTTTCAGACCTTGCTATTTATGGGGCAGACAATGTATAGCTCATCTTTTCAATTGTAAAGTAATACAATGATGAATCTGTATTCCATAGGATAAGTAAAAAGGCAATGAAAAAAAAGGTGTTAAATATATATATATATATATATGTTTGTTTGTAAAATGTTTTACATGTTTCGGATGTTCCTTCAGAGTTGAAGATAATTACTATACTTCCTAGTCCAAACCTCCCGCAGGACGACGGGGGATGGGAGCGGGCAGGGTTTGTACCTGGGACCATCGATAAATCTGAACGACAGTCCAGCGCGCAAACCACACAACCAGTGCGATGAGACTCAAACGGTTTAAGATATATGATGCACTAAAGCACCGTGTTGAGAACACTATTTTCTGATAACACGGACAAGGAAAGCAGCAGTTCGTTGTAGAGTTTCCCTGTCTTCGTACAGGGCCAACTCACCTTGGGTTCCAGTTTCCACTTCACTCAAATGGCCAATTTGAGGTGTAGTGTCGCGCACTCATAAAGCAGGTGGTTAACCGTTTCTTCGTCTTCCTGCAGTTTTGCAGCGTGAATCGAAGTTTGTTTAAAATTTAGCTAAATAGGCACCAATTGGACAATGTCCCGTTCTGTACCTAGCGATTGTCACCTGGTCTCCCCTGTTCAGCTGCCATCACTCGTCCGATTTAGAGGGCACTTTTATGTTTTACCATACCTCCCTGCCCTTGTTACCGTTTTCCCAATTTTTACACCACTTTTCCCTCGTCCGTTCGTCTACAATCGCCAGAGCCTGCTCAAAAGTCTGTGGCTCGTCCACAGGGTCCAGCTTTGTGCCGAGCTTGGCTCTTAAGTCAACCTTCGTATCGCCTTCCACGCCTACATGTCCCGGTATGTACTGCAGTGTCGTCCGAATGCTGTGTTTTTCTTGAAGGCTTCCCGCGCACGCCAGTGTTTTTGCCAGTGGTTCCGGGAGCGTGTCGGCTGAGCTTTCAATGGCTTGTAGGCACGACAAAGAGTCTGTGAATAGCACAATAGGACTAGTTTGTGCTGTTTTCTCGTTTAGTCGTTCTTCAATGGACTCTACTGCATTTTGAATTGGTACCTTTCAGCTACATAGTTGCCTATGCCAGGACACGGTCCAGAATCTCGTCGTTTCGGTGAAGCCAGGGAATTGCACTACCACGCCATACCCAGACGTCTATTGACCTAGGTTCTCTCTTGTAGAACCATCTGTATACGCTTGTATGGTAACTGCTGGGTACTGGGCGACAGTTTTCCTGGCCGTGCTTCGTAGGACAGTTTTTGTGCATTTCTTGTTGACTTCTGGGTCAATCAGCGATTTCCTCACCTCCGGGATTCCAGGAGCATTCGACGGGGAAGAAGCCCCATGCAGAACGAGAGCTGCTCTGTTCTGGGGTAGGTCAACTTCTTTGGACAATTCCCGCACAGCGTGCATGAAAGAGTTCCATTTCAGCCTATCCCCACGCCGCCAGTTGTCGACCAGACTTCTGACGGTGCAGCCTTCTTCCATCCGTTTGAAATTTTCCAAGGCAATCATAACGGTCCGCTCCCTTCGTAATCTCAGTGGTGGAAGATTCGTCATGACCTCACCCGCGGCTATTGATGACGTACGAAATGCACCAAAGATAAGTCTAATAGCTTGGTTCTGCACTGAGTCCAGCCCCGCCAGAGACGTTTGCGTAGCATAGACTTGTGCAAGAGACTAGTACTCCATCCTCGCCCTCACAGACCCAATGTAGAGGGCCCGCAAAAGGTTTGCTTTGGTCCCCTACTTGGTCGTGGCTAATCGCTTGACCACCTTAAGGGTCTCTAAGGCTTGTTCTCGCACTGTTTTCACATGATCAGACCCCCCTCCCGGCCATATGTGTGTGTGTGTGTCAGGTGGGTTTCCTGCTCGTTGATTTAGGGGTAGACATGGGTTCCTTGAACTCCCAGGTTCCCCCACTAGACATAAGTTCCTTGAACTCCCAGGTTCCCCCACTAGACATAAGTTCCTTGAACTCCCAGGTTCCCCCACTAGACAAAAGTTTCTTGAACTCCCAGGTTCCCCCACTAGACATAGGTTCCTTGAACTCCCAGGTTCCCACTAGACATAAGTTCCTTGAACTCCCAGGTTCCCCACTAGACATAAGTTCCTTGAACTCCCAGGTTCCCCACTAGACATAAGTTCCTTGAACTCCCAGGTTCCCCCACCTTGACAGTATAAACCAAAGCAAAGAGTAATAGCATTTAAAACTATGGCTTACTGAACATTGAATGCATGTCATTCAACTGAACAACAATTGTTCAACATGAACAATTTTAACAATAACGATAAGTTAACTTATATGAGTTAACAACAAGAGTGTACGTTCAACAATTTAATAAATGTATGAATATTATGACATGAATGATGAATGAAAAGCAATAGTATTAACAAGGGCAAATACAAGCTATACATATTATGCAAATGGAATATAGCACACCTAAAGCTCAATGCCACAATTTGATCAGGACTCGCGAAGTTCACACACAATCATTCACAATGCCATAGATGCACGGACCATACCAAAACAAATCAGGCTTGACTACAACAGAGTCCCAAGCCTGTGTCCCTAAACAAGAAAATACGCATTCCTTGAGATCGCCATTATAATATTATACTAATAACGATTTCAAAACTACCCCGCGAAGACTAATGCAAAATAAACTAACTTACCCAACACTGGGGAAGAAAACCCCAACAGAGAACTCCATCTCAAGGCGAAAACAAGCAGAGCAATGACACCAATATAGCGCGTGCTTAGAAACTAAAGCCCAAACCATTATGGTGCACAAAAGAAAAATATCCCACAAGAAGCACTCTAGATGCGCACGACATCCCCCCTCTCCCCCTAACTGGATCTTGCGAAGACAAGTCCAGTCTTCACAGAGATACTGACAATTGAAATGCATAGTCAACTGTAATAAGCAAAAAGAATTAGGAACTATTGCCTAGACTTGAAACCGAAGGACACAACCTTCAGAAAGTCAAGAATAAGCAACTATTCACACATATGTTGCCGTAAAGAATTATGAAACTATCACTATCACTAGTCTTCGGACTCGAAGACTAACCTTTAATATATATATACCTCAATGAACAGTCTTGGGTCCACTACTATTTTTATTTACATAAATGATTTACCAAATTGCATTACTTCAGGAACAAAAGTCAGATTTAGATTAGCACAGACTAAAAACGCAAAATACCTAGGTGTTATAATAAATGAAAAAGTGTCATGGAATCCACATATTGATGAAACTATAAAAAAATCAAACAAAGCATTAGGATTTATTAAAAGAAATTTCTATAAATCAAATAAGAACATAAAACTAAAATGTTATTTAACCTTGGTTAGGCCAATAATAGAATATGCATCCTCCGTTTGGGACCCCTCTACTCAAGAAAACATTAAGAAACTGGAACAGACACAAAATAGAGCAGTGAGATTCATAACAAACGAATATTCACATTTGACTAGAGTAACACATATAGTAAAATCACTAAATTTAGAAAGCCTTCAGGACAGAAGACTCAAAAGTAAAGTAGCATAAGGCACTGATACATAAGGCACTGAACCATAATCTTCAAATACAAAAACAAAATTTAGTGAGATACTCTGAGAGACGAAGAGATAATGGCACATTCCTCGTCCCATATGCTAGGACAAATTTGTACAAATACTCCTTCTTCCCTAGTGCTATTAGAGCATGTAATGGGTTGCCTGAGCTAGCCAGGAAAACCAGTGACTTGGCAGAATTTAAGTCATTGGTTAATATGCATGACTAAATGCATGACGCGTAGGACGTAATCATCTTCTTTTTTGAAGTAACGTCTGTATTATATAAGATAAGAAGATAAGATAATACAAAGCAACAACTATACTAGAATAGTCTTTCTATGAGAATCACACCAGTCTTGAGCCCAAGTCCGCTAGTATATTGTCCTCTCCTTTGATGTGACACACGTCGAAGGTGTAGTCCTGGAGTATCAGAGCCCACCTCGTAACTCGGTGGTTCGTAAAATTCGTGCTCCTAAGATAAGCCAAGGCCTTGTGGTCAGTTTTGGCCCACTTAGCTACCTTCATAGAATTTTGAGTGTGTAATTTGATTTTTTTAATATGAAGAGGTGGTTTTTAGCTTCAAACCCTGCTGGAGGGGGGGATTTAAACACAAAACCCCTTTTGGCTACTTTCATAGAATCTCGTGACAGACATTAGAGCCTTATATGAAAGAGGTTTTTTTTTTTTTTAGCGTAAAACAAAATGTTGGAAGAGGTTTTAAAATCAAACATCCCCCCCCCCCCTCTTTTATCCTCTTGGAATTTGGGGATTTTGTTAGAGAGTATTTTTTGCGTTTCTTTTATAAAAGAGAGGGGGTGTAACCGCACAACTATCTGGAAGGGGATTTTAAACTCAAACACACACCCCCCATAGGCTGCACTGGGCAAGTGATGGTTAACCCTCTAAAGTCAAGTTATACCTTTTAAAAATATCCGAAAAATTTGAAGTCAAAAACTCACCTAAAGTAAACAAAATAAGCGCAAAAAAATTGGTCACAAAATTCCACCCTCGGAATTTCATTTGTGGGGGTTGAACCCCAAGAAACCCCATGGCTACGCCCATGGGTACTACTGTTTGCATAATAAATAAATCTGCACTCCTAAGCTATAAGAAGATAAGATCCTTAATAATTTATAGATGTAAATTTTGTTCAAATTTGTTATATATTTAAATCTAAATCTAGACCTACATCTGTGATCTATTTAGACTAATCATGGAAGTATACTAATTAAGATTGTTGTCAAGTGAATAATGAGGATATGTCAAAACTGCGCGTACTGTGTGGGGGATTTTGTTTTTTAAACATACAACTAAAACGAAGTTTGTATCAAGATTCTTGTTTAAAAACAAAACATTTGAATCATGTCAGGGTTCATTTCTGCTTGTCTTGGGACTTGGCTCGTTAGTGGGTTATGTAAATATTACTACAACGAACAATAATTACTTGATACACATGAACTCCAACTATAGATGTCCATGGAAATATAAATAATACTTAAATCCAATAAGCACACAATAACATCGACTCTCAATAAATATTTAATACACAAAACATCAGCCCATCAACTCTTTGAAAGAGATTTCCAGCGCCTTCATGTCGATTTACCAAACTATTGAAGAATTACTTGAGGTCAACAATTCTCAAAGATAGATTGAAATATTTGGTAATTCTTGCTATTGAGCCTGATCTCTGTAGGGAACAGAATTATATAGGAGATATACTTCTATATGACTTGGCTACACGCAAGGTAAACGTAAACGTAGTTAAGAATGGATAAAATGCATAGACGAATTTACTTTCTAATACAAACTCTTAAATTTCCCTACCCAAACTTGTCCCGCGAAATCCGTTTGGCATAGGGCCCCACAATGGTTAAGTACGGCCCTGCTATTTACATATATATATTCTCATTGGCCTCCTTCAGTCGTAGAACGACTATGGTTCATCTCAGAGCACACTTCCTCATGTGGCTGTGGAGCCCTATTCTGGAGAGACACTTCCGTCCACAGATAGCGCACAGATTACTTAATCTCTTTCCATGACTTCTAAGTCACAATGGTTAAGTCCGGCGCTGCTGTTTTGTGTTTATAAAATGTTTGTTTGTAAAATGTTTTACAATGTTTCGAATGTTCCGTCAGAGTTAAAGATAGTTTACTTTCTAGTCCAAACTTTCCACAGAACAAAGGGGGATGGGAGCTGGCAGGGTTTGATAAATTTAAACGACAGTCCAGCGCTCAGGCAGCCTTCCGTAGTGTGAACACTACTCTTTGGTTTTCTCGTGGAACATTTGCAGAAATAAGAGAGTGATCTATTCTTTACTTCTTGTTTAAACTTTTGAGGGATGAAGAGAATTATATATATAAATTTGTTTATGTTTGTGTAGCGTAGTGAGAATGTGTTCACAACATTTAATTAGTGTGTTCCTGTCCAGGTCTCTTGCGTCAGTTCATGCATGTGTCGTTCTAGTTTAATAAAGCCTTGTTTTAGGTTTCTATTCAGTGTTTCTTTATTTCTAATTATTTCTTATGACCTTTTTTTTTTTATTAGATTACGCGATTCATGAATGAAACTCAACACGGCTTCGCAGCTTTAGTGAACGAATGTATGAAAAATGCGTTAAAAAACAAATTTGAATGTAAATTTGATTAAAATATGAAATGAATGGATTATAATTAGTATGTTCATGTGTTAAAGTATAAAACTATCTTTGCGAAGAGAAGTTCTATTATCTTAGAGTTCAATTAGAGTTTTAGACCTAGGAATAGAGAGATGTGTAACCTTTCGAGTAATGTCTAATGAACGAATGTACGTCGGGAATTCTAAATTCGCAGATATATCTATATATATAATTCTCTTCTTCGCTCAAGAGTTTGGACGAGAAGAAGAAGTAAAGGAAAGATCACTCTTTTATTTCTTTTTTTTTTTTTTTAGTTTTCAAAAGATTTTAATAATTTCCGGATATTTCCATGACTTTTTCGTATATTTTGCAATTTTCGGAGATTTCAACAAGCTCTTGGTAAATCAGGAGGTTGCGGGAATTCTGTTATAAGTTTTAAAATGGTTTAATTTAATAATTTACACCTAGAATTCGCGCAGGTCCTTTGAAATTGAGGGGCACACTGCGGTAACATAGGGGTCCAAGGCCGGCCCTGCAAAATAACGGCGTATGCTACGCCGTGAGTCGACTAATATATTTATATTATGTAAAAATGCTTTTGAAACACAAATTTGAAGCTTAATTTTATTAAATAATGAAATCAATAGACTATATTTTGTAATTTTTATGTGTCAAAGTAAAAAACTATCTGAGCAAAAAGTAGTTTAAAAAATTGATCTAGATCTAGATCCTTTCGATTTATATATGTTAAACATGGCCTACATCGATGAAATTATAATACTTTCAGCAGCATGCTGGAGGCAATACAGTATTTTATAGAACTAGCCTAGAAATGACTAGTCACAACAGAGTTGATAAAAGGATAACTCTAATGTCACCTGCTGGAATGTCTACAATCTCATCTCAGCCAGTTCTTTGACATAATGTATATTTTTTATTTCAGAATAGTTTTAGAATAATGAAGTATTCATTTATGGACATCAATAAATACATGCTCTTTAAATTTATTGAAATTTTCATTTAACAGTTTTTTCTCTGCGATGTGTCAGGCTCTGGTGAAAACATACGATAAGGGAGTGCTTGATCATCAAAGTCTTACATTGACTAAATGAACAGATCGAAAACCATTGACTAAAACAGTTGAAAGACTGACATTGACTAAAACAGTTGAAAGACTAACATTGACTAAAACAGTTCAAAGACTAACATTGACTAAAACAGTTGAAAGACTAACATTGACTAAAACAGTTGAAAGACTAACATTAACTAAAACAGTTCATAGACTGACATTGACTAAAACTTTTTAAAGACTAACATTGACTAAAACAGTTGAAAGACTAACATTGACTAAAACAGATGAAAGACTAACATTGACTAAAACAGTTCAAAGACTAACATTGACTAAAACAGATGAAAGACTAACATTGACTAAAACAGATGAAAGACTAACATTGACTAAAACAGATGAAAGACTAACATTGACTAAAACAGTTCAAAGACTAGCATTGACTAAAACAGATGAAAGACTAACATTGACTAAAACAGTTCAAAGACTAACATTGACTAAAACAGTTGAAAGACTAACATTGACTAAAACAGTTGAAAGACTAACATTGACTAAAACAGTTGAAAGACTAACATTGACTAAAACAGTTGAAAGACTAACATTGACTAAAACAGATGAAAGACTAACATTGACTAAAACAGTTGAAAGACTAACATTGACTAAAACAGATGAAAGACTAACATTGACTAAAACAGTTGAAAGACTAACATTGACTAAAACAGATGAAAGACTAACATTGACTAAAACAGATGAAAGACTAACATTGACTAAAACAGTTGAAAGACTAACATTGACTAAAACAGTTGAAAGACTAACATTGACTAAAACAGTTGAAAGACTAACATTGACTAAAACAGTTGAAAGACTAACATTGACTAAAACAGTTGAAAGACTAACATTGACTAAAACAGTTGAAAGACTAACATTGACTAAAACAGATGAAAGACTAACATTGACTAAAACAGTTGAAAGACTAACATTGACTAAAACAGTTGAAAGACTAACATTGACTAAAACAGATGAAAGACTAACATTGACTAAAACAGTTGAAAGACTAACATTGACTAAAACAGATGAAAGACTAACATTGACTAAAACAGATGAAAGACTAACATTAACTAAAACAGTTGAAAGACTAACATTGACTAAAACAGTTGAAAGACTAACATTGACTAAAACAGTTGAAAGACTAACATTGACTAAAACAGTTGAAAGACTAACATTGACTAAAACAGTTGAAAGACTAACATTGACTAAAACAGATGAAAGACTAACATTGACTAAAACAGTTGAAAGACTAACATTGACTAAAACAGATGAAAGACTAACATTGACTAAAACAGTTGAAAGACTAACATTGACTAAAACAGTTGAAAGACTAACATTGACTAAAACAGATGAAAGACTAACATTGACTAAAACAGTTGAAAGACTAACATTGACTAAAACAGATGAAAGACTAACATTGACTAAAACAGATGAAAGACTAACATTAACTAAAACAGTTGAAAGACTAACATTGACTAAAACAGTTGAAAGACTAACATTGACTAAAACAGTTGAAAGACTAACATTGACTAAAACAGTTGAAAGACTAACATTGACTAAAACAGTTGAAAGACTAACATTGACTAAAACAGATGAAAGACTAACATTGACTAAAACAGTTGAAAGACTAACATTGACTAAAACAGATGAAAGACTAACATTGACTAAAACAGTTGAAAGACTAACATTGACTAAAACAGTTGAAAGACTAACATTGACTAAAACAGATCCAAGACGTGGATGAATGAAGTATCTGTTGCCATTTATTTGATTCCCTAGTGACACAAAAAAAAAAAAGGTTCCATAGATCCAAGAGATTGTATTTGTAGCTTAGCGAACAGCAAGGGAAAATGTTTGAAGCCTAGAACTCAATGACCTAAGCTGCTAAGCACACTGCTCATGAACTAAACATACAATCAAATGGAGTGAATTAGACATTGTAATGAAATTGGAAATACTCTGACACATACACACATAACTTGATGACTACAACACAGAACAATTTAATTGTTGCAGTTCTTTTATATGTCTTTCTGTTTCGCGTATCTCTACACTTCAGAGATATAGAAAACATTGTCATTGGAAAAGTTTGACATTACAAACCTAGAGAGAGTCTAAGTTGAAGATCTTTGTGCAAAGCGTATATCAACTCCGTCTGTCTATCTGTATGTACACGTTTTCTCAGGCACGCTTTCACCGATCAAGTTGAAACTTTGCACAATTATTGATTGGTACAGACAAGACAAGAATCATTAAAAAAATGTAGGTTTGTAAAAAAAAAATTTCTTCAGTCTGAACTCAAACTACTTAGTAAAGTGTTAGTCATCATGAGGCCTGTCAACTCTTTTATCATGAGGTCTGTCAACTCTTTTATCATGAGGTCTGTCAACTTTTTTATTTTTAGATCTGTCAACTCTTTTATCATGAGGCCTGTCAACTCTTTTATCATGAGGTCTGTCAACTCTTTTATCATGAGGTCTGTCAACTTTTTTAGCATGAGGTCTGTCAACTTTTTTATCATGAGGCCTGTCAACTCTTTTATCATGAGGTCTGTCAACTCTTTTATCATGAGGTCTGTCAACTCTTTTATCATGAGGTCTGTCAACTCTTTTATCATGAGGCCTGTCAACTCTTTTACCATGAGGCCTGTCAACTCTTTTATCATGAGGTCTGTCAACTTTTTTATTTTGAGATCTGTCAACTTTTTTAGCATGAGGTCTGTCAACTTTTTTATTTTGAGGTCTGTCAACTCTTTTGACATGAGGCCTGTCAACTCTTTTATCATGAGGCCTGTTAACTCTTTTATCATGAGGTCTGTCAACTTTTTTATCATGAGGTCTGTCAACTCTTTTATCATGAGGCCTGTCAACTCTTTTTTATGAGGTCTGTCAACTCTTTTATCATGAGGTCTGTCAACTCTTTTATCATAAGGCCTGTCAACTTTTTTACCATGAGGCCTGTCAACTCTTTTATCATGAGGCCTGTCAACACTTTTATCATGAGGTCTGTCAACTCTTTTATCATGAGGTCTGTCAACTTTTTTAGCATGAGGTCTGTCAACTTTTTTATTTTGAGGTCTGTCAACTCTTTTGACATGAGGCCTGTCAACTCTTTTATCATGAGGCCTGTTAACTCTTTTATCATGAGGTCTGTCAACTTTTTTATCATGAGGTCTGTCAACTCTTTTATCATGAGGTCTGTCAACTCTTTTATCATGAGTTCTGTCATGTCATATCATGTCATGTCTTGTCATATCACGAGGTCTGTCAACTCTTCATTTAACAGCCAGACCCATGTTACTTATAAAACTCAATCAATTATTTATCAATAAATATGAATGGTTCATTTCAGTCAAATTTATAATTCCATCACAGATAAGAAAAATGGGTTCATCATTTATAAAAGAATCACAGATATCAACAATACTTGAAATTCATTTGATTATCCAATCACAGCCAGAAAGAAAATTACAATTCAATCAATTATTATACATTGGGAAAAAATGCAATTGTACCGTGTCATTTAATGAGTCCTTGCACTAGTCTTGTAGTCGACTGACTGTCCTGTAGCATTTAGAATTGTGTACACAAACAAAATACAGAGCTCTTTCTCCTTGTCCTAACAAAAATGTCTATCACAAGTTGACATGAGGAAATACTCAACTAAACTTTTAGTACAAACTTACATAGATCCAAGCAATGTGGACAGGATTTCACACACATACAAACAGCAAAGTAATGTTCTTATACACACACACACACACACATCGTGTAGAAGAAATCACCCTGTCCACTTGTTTTTATGCTTAAATACAAATGACTTTTCAATGTTGACTTCAAACTAAAGGTCTCAGAAACATGCAGGCCCGTGCAAATCTCTCACCCTCAAAGATTAAAACATTTTATTTTTGAGTAAGAGACTGGAACTTGTGACTGTTCACTTAGTAAACAAAGGGAAGTTTGTAGAGAAATGTCAGAGACTAGAGTCACAACTTTTGTTGGATGATTTAAAATCTAATAGTTATAAAATGAAATAATTGACTAAAAATTAATTTAAAACAAAACAAGATCTGTGGACTCAACACATCTATGTGTGAAATAGCAAGAAATATTGCAGAGGTGTAGATAGGGATTTGGGGACAGGGGGGTACCTCTATATGGGCCCCTGCATTTTGGCATTCGACATCATGACATGAAATAAGTGGGTAATATTTAATGCAAAAACAAGTTTCGGACACTCATTTCGGGGACAATTCAAGTGGGGGGCCCGGGAAGGATTATCAAATTTGTACCCCCTCCCCCTAGCTACACCACTGAAATATTGCATGACAAGAAAATGAACTGGAAAGTTTAGTGATCAAGAAACACTAACACGACACGAGTAGATTTGTGTAATACAAACATTGGACAGAAACATCTCCCCCTAACCCCAACCAACTGGGTTTATAAAAGTGTAAACATTTGGAAATATTTTAATGTTTGTGTTTTTACATCACAAATGACAATTCAAAGCAAACAAATATATCACTAACTTCTGCTTTATATTTCTAACTAGATTTAGTTTGGCTCTGTTCCTACAGTTGGGTTCTGAGATCATTAAGACACTTGAACTTCTTTTCATCTCTCGAACCGTGTGCATTCTGTGTTTGTTTTTAGCCTTAATGAATTCCGAGAAACACCAAAGAGTTCTTTTTCTTGGCGCAGCGACATCCGTTTGGCCTCAAGATTGTTCATGCTTGAAGTGTGTCATGTATACATGTCAGTGCTTTTGTTCCTGACATAACTTTCTAGCATCTGGTGGAGAGTAGAGGCTCAGGTCACGAGATCAATAAGTTGATGAACTTGTTACTATTTATGTCCCTTTGAATAGCTTTGTGAACTTAGAGCCACCCACTCTGTAGTTTTGGATGGATTGAGCCAAGAGGAGTATCAGAATGTGGTGAGTCCAGATGTCCGAGAGGATGTGGTGAGCTCAGGCTCAAATCTCGGGTTTGGAATGCGATGCCAGCATTTTCAAGACTTTGTATTCTATTCCTCTCTAATCTCTGACCTTGACCTTTTTTAAACTTAATCTTTTTCCCATTTTGCTTGCCAGTTGGCGAAAGGGAAGGCCCGGGAAGAGATGAATGTCTCTCATAAACCATGTTCATCTGTTCAGCGTTGGACATATCTACCGGGCCTACACCAGGTACTAGATAGAGTGGACGTTTCAGCTGGTGACGTCTAAGCGGTACGTCTTTTAAAAAGGCTAGATAGTCGGCTTTGTCTTGAGACTGTCCTGCTGGTAATTGGTAATTAGTTTGAATGTCGCTGTGGGTTGTATCTCTTAGAGTCTCTAATGTGTTTCTGTGGAGTACAGAGAACTCGGTCAGGGTTTCTTTAAGTTCATCATTTGGTAAATGCTTGCTAGCTAGAGTCTTCTGGAAAGTTTTCATTCCTTGTAGAGTAGAGATGTCATCGTGACCTAACTCGCCGCTCTGTAGAAAACACCTGTGGTTTTTATTTTCACCAGTTTCAGCATCAGTCAGAGATTTTGATTTCAATTCGCGCTCAAGATCATCTCCAGCTGTGCAGACCTTTGGCTTGTCAAGATCATCTTGACCATCTCTAGTTGTTATGACCTTTGACTTGTCATGATCATCTTGACCATCTCTAGCTGGGCTGAGCTTTGGACTCTCATGATCATCCGAGGCATTGGAAAACTTTGGTTTTCCTTTTAATTCTGTTTTGTGTGGGCAGTTGTTTTCATGCTGTTCAATTTGTTTGAAAATTTCCTGAAACTGAAGTTCAATCCCAGAGAACATTTGATGGACAGTTTCTTCAGGAAGAGCTTTGAATCTAGTCGAACATGTATCTTTTGAAGTTGTGTGCAGAGCATTTGGTACTTGAAGTAATTTCTTGTTTCCATCTAAACCTGGGTCATATCTTTTAGTTTCCAAAATAAAAGAGTTGTCACTTGATACATCAGACAAAAGAGTTGGCGAGTTTCTATGCACCAACTCTGTCAAAGAGTTTCTTTCTGTTTTCTGTTCGACAAGTTCCAAAACGTGTGTTTCTCCAGCCAATACGTTTTGAGTCTCTCTGGTTAAACTCGAGTAGCCAGTGTCTGCAGAGTCTTGCATACTGCCAGTTAGAAGCCACAGACGTGTTCTTTCTACTGGGTCAATGACATCTTCGTGGACATTGTCCAGAAAGTCTAGTACCTCCCATCTTGAAAAATTCTCATCAAAGTCAGTTTGTACACTTGCATCACTCATGTCAAAGCTATGCTCCAACGCAGACTCCATCAGACTGTTTGATTTCAAGTCTAGAGTTTCCTGGGAATAGTTTCTTGTATCCTTCATTGTTATAATCAGATCTTTGGGTTTTGTATTTTGTTCATATGCTTCAGTGCTGCTACAATTGGACACAGTGACGTCACACTGCCAGTTCTCAGTTGGAGAGCACTCTGACGTTGAAATATTTCTAGGTAAATGTACTGTCCAGCCAGTCACGTGGCCAGCTGTTTCCGTCGCATTGATCTTTAGGGCATGTCTAGAGTTTAAGTTTGATGGACGCAGGCAGGTGCCAACAATTGGGTCTGAATGTCTGTTGGTACTCATTCTATTGAGAACCTTTGATGGGTCTGAGTATCTGTTGGTAGTCACTCCATGGAGAACCTTTGGTGAAAGATGCTTTAAGAGTGTAGACCCCATGGCATGATTGGTGCCTTGGTGGTGGCTGAGGTAACGAATATCTTGTCGCTCGTCAATCATAAGAGTTGAATGAATACATTTTGGCCGATCTTGTAATGTTGGTAAGGTTAGTTTGTGTCCTTCAACAGTAGAATAGGTTGAGTTGTCAACATCCGACTCAGAAACTGTGGCCGAGCTTTCGCCATCTGATTTGATGTGTTTACTAGAGTTGAATTTCGTTGGATACTTTTTCTTGACTAAAGGTGCATCTTTAGAATTTAAAGCTGTCACATTGAGATCGATTTGCATACCTTGAAAAAGAGAATCATTGGCGGGCCACGTTTTATTGCTAAGTGAGGAAGTGACGCACACAATGTCAGCAGGTCTCGATTCAGTTCCAATAGTTGACCTACCTACATCCTCAGCGTCACTAGAGGTCAATCCACCCACTCCAGAGTCTGGACTGTTGGCACTTTGCAGGCACTGGTCCGAGGGGAGAACATTGTTTTTCTTCACAGATTTTCCCATTTGATCGTCGGTTAATAAGTCCTGAATGGACGCTTGACCACCATCTTGCGACACTGATACGCTTTCTAATGTGGAATCTAGCATGTCTTCGTACTCAAAGCTAATATTACTAGCCAACTGTTCCAGGTTGTCGGCTAGCATTACGAACTCAGTGTTTGGTGACACGATGGACGATGGTCTGGGGGTCTTGTCTACGTTTAGGTCATTCAACTTGGGAGGTCTAGCCTGGACTTTCGAAATGTCCATTCCCAATGTCACGTTGATATCCAATGGCGTTAGAGATCTATGTCTTGGTGTGACTTTGTTAGTGCTACAGTCTGTCCAAGAAGACCTTGTTGACGAGAATGAATTCTCTTTCTGAACCTCGAAAGACGCTGACCTGTGAAATGTTCTTGCAGTGACGTCCTCTTCATTGAGATTGAAATGTTCACTGCGTCTTCCTCCCGAAGGTTGAGGCGAAGGAAGCCAAGGGTTGGTTTTTATCCTCGATCTAGACCTATGGACTTTAGGGAAATCAGATTCGTATCCAGAGAGAGAGGCTGAGTCGAAACCTGTGAAGTCTCTGGCTGCGGAACCTTCCCTTGAGCAAGAGTAGTGTTGTGAAGAGCAACTTTCAACTGAGGACTCTCTAAACAGAGATCTGCCCTGGTGAGCTGGAGTTAGGGATGCCTCATTGTCCGAATACCAGCATTTAGCTCCCTTAGCATTTGAAACCTCTTTGTTCTTCTGAGTCTTGAAAGATTCTTTCACTCCCTTTCTTTTGGGCTTCACGTTTGGTTTTCTTTCCGTCAGCTTTCTATCAGGAGAGACACAGACGAAACAACCCCGTGATGAAAGGTCATTAGGAATTGGTTTATTGTCAGTCATCTCTGTTATGACTTTGCCGCAGTGTTTTTTTAAAGATCTGAAGGACTTCTTAAAGAAACCAATGTCTCGCTTGGCCGATGCCTGACAGGGCATAGCACGAGCTTGCACATCTCGCTTAGCTTGAAAGGGCATAGCACAAGCTTGCATGTCTGGAGGAGTCCATGACGTCATTGATTTGCCTGGAACATAGTGCTGATAGTGGTGCTCGTGCCGGTGGTAGTGACAATACGTTGAGGTATACGGCTCTGCTGCTGCTGTGTTTGAAATTGAGGACATGTATGAGGGTATATGTGTGGACATGTGTGAGGGTATATGTGAGGACATGTGTGAGAACAAGTTTGAGGACGAAGTGTTAAAATCTGAGACAGCCATCCGAGAGTGATTTCCTAGCGCGATTAATTGAGTTGAAAAACCTTCCGCACTGTGCGACGTCACGATACCGCTGGTGTATGCATCAAAGTCAACACTTCTGGCGGAGTCAAGGCCTTTGTATAGGGCATTACCACGCCAGCTAGCCTCCGTGATTTCAGAAGCATCTTTCGATTCAGTTGTTGAACTGGTCAACCAAAAAGAATCAACATTTGGCTTGAACTGAATAGCAGTTCTGTCCTGGACAGGAGTCGTTTTCTTTTTTTTCTTTTGTGGCAATGAATTGGCCAAAAGGTCACGCAGCTTCATTGTTCAATGTTTGGACATTCAGCGACAAGTCCTGGACTGATTAAGTTTGTTTCTGACTGGAGATTGTCATGAACTGATTAAGTTTGCTTCTGACTGGAGATTGTCATGGACTGATGAAGTTTGTTTCTGACTGGAGATTGTCATGGACTGATGAAGTTTGTTTCTGACTGGAGATTGTCATGGACTGATGAAGTTTGTTTCTGACTGGAAATACTTTTTTTTGTTTTGTGTTTTTGTGTTTTTAAAAGAAACGAACAAACATGAGATCAGTTGTCTCTCTTAGTTCCACATGAACAAAACATGAGATCAGTTGTCTCTCTTAGTTCCACATGAACAAAACATGAGATCAGTTGTCTCTCTTAGTTCCACATGAACAAAACATGAGATCAGTTGTCTCTCTTAGTTCCACATGAACAAAACATGAGATCAGTTGTCTCTCTTAGTTCCACATGAACAAAACATGAGATCAGTTGTCTCTCTTAGTTCCACATGAACAAAACATGAGATCAGTTGTCTCTCTTAGTTCCACATGAACAAAACATGAGATCAGTTGTCTCTCTTAGTTCCACATGAACAAAACATGAGATCAGTTGTCTCTCTTAGTTTCACGTGAACAAGACATAATATCAGTTGTCTCTCTTAGTTCCACGTGAACAAAACATGAGATCAGTTGTGTCTCTTAGTCTCACGTGAACAAAACTTGAGATCAGTTGTCTCTCTTAGTTCCACGTGACAAGATAGTCTACACTTCATGCCCAACAGCCTGAAAACATAAAGAGAGAATTACAATCACGAGATTTTAAACAAGATTACAAAAAGAGTGTGTGTTATCACACAAACTCAGAGGCGGCCCCAGTCGGATCCGCCTATTCGCAAGGAATAGCCATGACGTGATTTAGTTTTGATGGTCAAAAGTAATAATGTTTCAAAGATTAAGTTGCCGTTGTAAAAATGTTTTTTTTTATAATGTTTGACATGTTTCGGATGTTCTTCTAAGTTGAAAATAATTAACCTCTCGCTGGACGACGGAGGATGGCAGCGAGCAGTGTATGAACCCTGCCTGGTCGTGATGTTTGTGTGCTACACTGTCGTTTGGATTTATCGATGGTCCCTCGTTCAAACCCTGCCCGTTCCCATCCCCCCTCGTCCTGCGGGAGGTTTGGACTAGGAAGTAAACTAACTTCAACTCTGAAATAACATCCGAAACATATAAAACAAACAAACATACAACCCGGGGCCGTCGAGATAATCAGTTCAGCACGCTAACCGAACGACCAGGCATTGCTCTTAACTTATTAATATACTGGTTACAAACTAATAGCCTGACGATTTTAGATAATCTTGCAGCATTGATTTGTAGGGATGTAAATCTACATAAACTAAACTTCTGATTTAGCACTCTTAAGATATATATAACTGATCTAAGATCTAAATTTTGAATAATTTGGATGTAATTTAGATAAGATTTACCATAGACTTTATATATACAGGACTGCCAACTGTGCGCACCACGCCTATATTATTAAATTAAATAAGTCCCGTACACCGAGGCGTCCTTGGTTGCAGTGTAGTGTTAGAAGAATGACTTCCGGTGAATTAGTTTACTATATAAAGAAACCATCACTAAAGATAAACATTACGTTCAAAATATTTCCTATTTTGGTAACAGTGCTATAGACATAGCCAGATTTTTATAACAACAAAATCTAATTTACCAACTTAAAAAAGAGCATTTATATATATATAATTAAAAACCCATTAAGCCATTTTTTTCCAAAAACAAATTATAGTAGTGTGTATGGTCGTATATGTAGATATAGTTTACAGCCATAGGTCACTAAGTCTGGGTCAAAGTTGACATGTTTACTACGTGTACAATGAATTTTTTATTGAAGTAGGAAACAATGATTCTAGAATTCTATTAGGTGAAGACAAATTTGGAACAATCAATTTTTTTTTATGGCTTTTAGAATAATTGGATGTTATTTAGGATTTAATTAGTTAAAAAAAAAAATAACTTGCAGAGCTGAAAGTTTTATGTATATTTTTCAATTAGTCATAAATACACTATTGCTTGTAATTTTTAATGGCTTCATTGACAAGATGGCTGCTCCCTGTTTACAGTTATCATAGATGAGTTAAATTTTCGTTTTGTTGTATATAAACCAAATAAAATTCCTTTAAAAAGCTATTCAACTAATATCTTTAAATTATAGATTTAACTTAATTTAGCATTATTTCCACTAATTAATTCAAATTAACAACTCTTAGTTTAGGTATTTTTATATTCTTAGATTTTAGATCTAGTCAGTCTTAGACTTAGACTTTAATTAAGGCCTTAGATCTACTAATCAACTACAAATACTACTAATCATAAACTAATAGTAATACTCTATATAGTTAGTTAAAGTTAGTTAAACACATAAATATATTGATCTACAATTAGATCTAGATCTTGAATTAGATCTGGATCTAGTCTAGGTCTATATTTTGAATAAACCATTTGCTGGTCATTGTAAATTAGCTATCACTTTAGACTTAGCTTAGGCCATCTTAGGCATTTTTAACCTTAAACTATTTTAGACTTGACCTTTTAAAACTAAAATCAACAACAGTCATCATGAAATTGCTCTGGCTATTTATCCTAATAATTACTAAATACACACTAGTTGAACACAGAACTAGATCTACCTCAGTCAACACTAAACTTAAAAATGAAACAACAGTCATAATCAATCATCACACTTTAGATCAATGCAACTTCAAAAATAACCTAACATACACATCAATAACATTAAAGAAGATTACCCATCACAAATGGAAGTTCTCAATCAGACACAGTAGAAATAAATACCTTTCACTGTTAATATTAATAGCAGGAGATGTAGAGTCAAATCCAGGGCCTAGATCTAAAGATAGATGCAACATCTGCAAAAAAGTATGCACCATGAAACCTGAGATGAACTCCTATTGAAAAATCAGAGCAGGAAGGACTAATCCTCCCGTAGTGCTCTGGCAAGAAACTTAGCCGTCCGGCGTAGTGCCTCATAGCTACCATACAGTTCGAGTGACTGCACAGACAGGTCCCCCCTTAGCTCGCGGAGCTGGGGACACTCGTACAAGACATGCGCCACTGTTTCAGCGCTCTCTCCACAGTGGCGGCATCGGGAGTCAAAGTTCGTTCGGAACCGGGCAAAGTATGCCCCTATAGGACAGTGTTCCGTTCTGCATTGTGCAATGATCGATTGCTCTGACCTCTTCAGTCGCCACCATGGATCGTCGCGATCTGGGTGGCGCATGTGCTGCCAGACACTACGTGCTCTGTCGGATTCCTCCCAGGACTTTAACCACTTCTCATGAATGAGTGCTCGGATTTGTGCCGTTGCTTGTAAGTACGTGCTTGGTGCTTCGAGGTGTGTGGCTGCCATTCACTGTTAATATTAATAGCAGGAGATGTAGAGTCAAATCCAGGGCCTAGATCTAAAGATAGATGCAACATCTGCAAAAAAGTATGCACCATGAAACAGAAAGCCATTCAATGTGACACCTGCGATGAATGGTACCATGCATCATGTCTCCATATGAATACACCTGTGTATTATGCCTTAGGCAACAAAGATGCATCATGGCACTGTGTACCGTGTGGGTTACCTCAGTTTACACCAGGACTGTTTGATTCCTTTGATGTGGACACTTCTAACCCATACAACATCTTAAACACCATCCCAAAACCAACTCACCAACCACTAGCCAGATCCACTCCTGTTAAACCTAAATCTACTAAAATTAATACAACAGCCTCACTAAACAAACCTCCTAAAGAAGTAATACCAAAATACCTTAAAACCTTAGTAATAAATTTTCAAAGTATTAGGAACAAAACAGCAGACTTAGAAATTTTATTAGAATGTGAGAAACCAGACATAATTGCAGGAACAGAAACTTGGCTACATCCTGAAATTTATAATGCAGAAATTTTCAATAGTAATTATGAAATTTTTAGAAAAGATAGGGCTGATAATCATGGAGGAGTTCTTTTAGCAATAAAAAACACTGTTATAGCTGAAGAAATTACCTTACCTAACTCAAAAAACATAGAATCTACATTTTGTAAAATTAATACCACCTCAACATCCCTTATAATAGGCAGCATTTACAGACCACCAAATTCTAGTTTAGAATACATGCAGGAACTATGTAATCAGATTACTACACTTAAAGAGACAAATAAAAATGCAGTTTTTTGGATTATGGGTGACTTCAACCTACCTGATATAAATTGGAAAACACTAACCATAGATAAACACCAAAACCTTAAGGACATAAATGAGCTTTTCATAGAAACTTTACACAACCTAAGTTTAGATCAAATCATTAAAAAGCCAACTAGATTAAACAACACATTAGATCTCTTCTTAACCAACAGACCTGGATTAGTAGTTGATTATGATATTATCCCTGGTCTATCAGACCATGAGATCATAAAAATACACAGTCAGATAAAAGCAGTAGCCAATACAAAACTCAAAAGAAAAATCTTACTCTGGAATAAATGTAACCTAACACAACTACACCAAGCTGCATTAAACTTTCAACAAACATTCTTATTAGAAAAAGACATTAACCAACCAGTCGATGACCTCTGGAATTTCATTAAAAACCATCTTAAAAGCATTATAGAAAATCATATACCAACTAAATACACATCAAACAAAATAAATAAATGCTGGTTTAATAATAGACTAAAGAAGCTTTGTAAACAGAAGGAAAACCTATATAGAAAATTTAAAGAAACCAAGGCAGAAAGAGTTTACAAAAAGTATATAAAAATTAAACACCTAACCCAAAAAGTAAGCAGACAGCTGCAAAGTGAATACATAAACAATGTAATATCTAAAGATAACAACAAAAACCTATGGTCATACATTAAGTCTAAGAAAATGGAAACAACAGGCATAGCGCCATTAAAAGATGAACATAACATAATACATAATGATAATGAAACTAAAGCAAACATCCTAAACAAATACTTTGCATCAGCATTCTCAGCCCCAGGAGACAAAGACATATTTCTTAATTTGAACCAAGTAGACAACATAGAAGATTTAGTAGTACAAGAAAATGGAATTAAAAAACTATTAGCCAACACCAAACCAAATAAAGCGTCTGGACCTGATGGTATTCCAGCTAGATTACTCAAAGAACTAAGCAATGAGCTAGCCCCAGTGTTCAAAATACTCTTTCAGGCATCGCTTAACCAGGGCAGAGTACCAAAGGACTGGAAAGAAGCTAATGTCACCCCCCAATTTAAAAAAGGAGAAAAATCTGATCCAGGAAACTACAGACCAGTATCACTTACCAGCATCACATGTAAAATACTAGAACACATAATATGTAGCAACATCATAAACCACTTAGACAAACATAATGTCCTCACCCCATACCAACATGGCTTTAGGAAATATAGATCATGTGAAACACAACTAATAGGACTAATTGATGATTTCTCAAAAGGTTTAGATAATAGTGAACAAATAGATGCTATCTTACTAGATTTTTCCAAGGCTTTTGACAAAGTTCACCACCATAGTTTGCTTAAAAAATTAAAATATTTCGGCATTAACGGTCCACTGCATCAGTGGATTAAAGATTTTCTGATAGGGAGAGAACAAACTGTAATAATAAATGGCTCTAAATCAACACCAATAACAGTAAACTCAGGTGTACCTCAAGGAACAGTCTTGGGTCCACTACTATTTTTAATTTACATAAATGATTTACCAAATTGCATTAGTTCAGGAACAAAAGTCAGATTATTTGCAGACGATTGCATAATATATAGAACAATAAAAACAAAACAAGACACAGATATTTTACAAAGAGAATTAGATGAATTACAGAAATGGGAATCAAATTGGAGCATGTCTTTCCACCCAGAAAAATGTCAGTTGTTAAGAGTAACAAAAAAAATTAAACAAATTAATTCCACTTATCTTATTCATGGCAAACCAGTAACACAGACTAAAAACTCAAAATACCTAGGTATAATAATAAATAAATGAAAACTGTCATGGAATCCACATATTGATGAAACTATAAAAAAATCCAACAAAGCATTAGGGTTTATTAAAAGAAATTTCTATAAATCAAATAAGAACATAAAACTAAAATGTTATTTAACCTTGATTAGGCCAATAATAGAATATGCATCCACCGTGTGGGACCCCTCAACTCAAGAAAACATTAAGAAACTGGAACAAACACAAAATAGAGCAGTGAGATTCATAACAAACGAATATTCACATTTGACTAGGGTAACACCATTAGTAAAATCACTAAATTTAGAAAGCCTTCAGGACAGAAGACTCAAAAGTAAAGTAGCAATTATACATAAAACACTGAACCATAATCTTCAAATACAAAAACAAAATTTAATAAAACACTCTGAAAGACACAAAAATAAAGGCACATTCCTCGTCCCATATGCTAGGACAAATTTGTACAAATACTCCTTCTTCCCTAGTGCTATTAGAGCATGGAATGGGTTGCCTGAGCTAGACAGAAAAACCAGTGACTTGGCAGAATTTGAGTCATTGGTTAATATGCATGACTAAGTGCATGACGCGTAGGACGTAATCATCTTCTTTTTTGAAGTAACGTCTGTATTATATAAGATAAGATAAGATAAGATAATGCATACTGCATGCTATTTTTAAAAAAAAAAAACTACAAATAATAACAAAAAAATAGGTATAGAATCTAAATGTAAATAAAAGTTGGTAAAGATGTTAGTGTGTAGGCTGACTCACTCACAGACTTAACTTCTATCACCCATTATAGGCCTATAAGCTACCTAAGTAACAAATGACACTCTCAAAACTGTATTGACTCTTTCATTAATCGCTTATTTAACTCATATTAATAGTATACAATGTAAAAAGAAATTGTCGAATGCGATGAAAAGAGAAATATATTATTCAAGCTGGCATTATCATTCAAACATCGTGAATGTCATAAAATAAGTTTATACCGGAAGAACCACATCTCACATTTTGGAGTTGAACGAAAACTTATGCTTAGTTACCCTTAGTGTTGGCAGTCCTGTATATACATAGTCTATGGATTTACGTACAATAAAAAAGCCTAGATAATCAATCAATAGACTGAATGCAACATTAAATTTACAAATAGTGGATAAGTTTTAGTATATTATAAAATTGCAAAATAGATCTAGACATATGGAAATCAAAATCTACAATTTAAGTCTAGATTTAGATATAGAAATTGAAATTCTAGATCTTGATCTAGTCTATATAATTCTAAACTAGACTAGAAATTCTAGATCTAGAATCTACAAATGATTTTAATTAGAATAGAAATCCAGATTTTTTTTTTAAATATAGAAGTGTGGTCGAGAGGCTAAGTGCGCTTGAACTGGAGCTGGTCTTTGGCTACCTAGAAGGTTCGACACCCGACTCGGGCAGAGTTGCGTTTACTGAGCGGCTTAAGGCAGCACGGAAAACCAACTCCTAGATACCCCCACTGGTCCACAAATGAGATTGGACCAAAGCGCTCTGAGCATGCTTATAAGCATGAAAGTAGCGCTATATAAAAGCTATAATAATAATAGATTTAGTGTTAAAAATCTAGATTTAGTGTAAAAAAATCTGGATCTAGTGGAAATAATCTAGAGGAGAAAAAATTCTTAAGCCTACGTAACACGGCCTAGCTCCCTAGTTAGACTAAAATGTGTTTTTATCTATACGAGAACGTTTGCGAGGTTTAATAAACATTAGTGCACCGAGTTCTTATTAACATTTCATTTAAAGAATGTATTCCATGTGACATCACACGCCCCTTGTGAGACTAAAAATGTCTTTAACACTACAAGAACGTTGACTTTAAACAAACCTTAGTGGCACCGAGTTCTTAGGGACAGAAACAACAAACAACATGACGGCCTAGTAGATATAGAGTGAGACCAAAAAGTTATGTATTAACACTAGAGAGAGCTAACGAGGGTTCATAGATTTGGGAGAAACTGAGTTCTTATAGTATTTCATTTAAAGATGTGTGACCTATAGATATATTTTGCATTTTGTCCTTCAGTTTGTCTGTCCGTCATGTTTTTTTTAAAGAGCATTTTAAAAAATTCTTTCTGTATTATATTCGTGTCTTTCAGAATTAATATGGCCCTAATCATTTACTCCTTTTGTACCTGTAATGTCGCCTTTATTTATTAATTCCTAAAACAAAACGACTTGGACCATTTTCTTCAGAATAAAGTGACTCGAAATACACTAAGCCATTGACGGTGAAACTTTTTCAACGTCCAGTAAACTTTGATTAGGATTATCACGTTTGTATTTTGGAGAGATGTGCATTGTGTCCACAATCATCTGATATACGGGAATTTGGAGGTGCCTACAACTTTATCCAACACACCACTACGACAAAATGAAGCAACTCAGCGCTGAGTATTTTTCTTGAATTGATTTAAAATAAATAATCCTAAGTATAAGTCACTTACAAAGTTACTTGAAATAAAACACCTTAAGGCAGTGTTTCTCGAACATTTCCGGATAGCGACCCCCTACATGACGAAAGTTTCGTTTGAGATCCCCTCCCCCTTTTTAGAACCTGGGAACCTTGATAACAATTCCGTTTTGTTTTTCTGAAGATAGAATTGAGCATTCGGCGGGTTTCCGCTCAAGTCGGCAAGGGGTCGGATTAGGGGACGGGGCCCGGCGCTAAGCGTATTCTGGCGTTATCAGCTTCATAAATTCTTTCTCCTAGCTTTTACACCTTTGTCTTGTAATAAGAATAAAAAGTAAAAAAAAAAAGTAAAGTTCCCCTTTCAGACCTTGGGGTCTATAGGGCAGATGATGTAAAGGTCATCTGATTCTGTGGCTTACGGTTAACGAGGGTGTCATGTGGTTAGCACAACGACCAACCGCCTTTACTTTTCCCCCATCTAATGTCAGGTACCCATTAGAGCTGGGTGGACTCAGAGAAAGAGACTCACAAGAAGAAAGAATACAACAACAACATGAATGAGTTTTCTTTTAGAACGCGCTTTTCATCCAACTAAGAACAAAATCTTGTAATAAAGCGGCCGCCCTGGTCAATAGTATTTATTCTAGGTGTATATACAGCATACGTACTTCTGTAATGGGCGTGGTCTTTTTTAAATATCATCTTCGTGCTAACTAAGACGTCTCTGTCGCAGACCTTTTCCCCACAAAAAATCGCCACTATAATGAAGTAGGCCTACAATAGTCGGAAGATATTCGACCAATCTCAGATAAGAAAATCTAGAAGAATCACACTGACGGAGACGTTTTGAAATAGTTTCTTCAAAAAGTTACAACCCTTATTGTTGCATGCGCCTCTCTCGGGTCTACATTTGACAAGGTCTTATTAAAAGAGGAAACGACGTCTCTTACTGTAGATATTTTCACTTGTGAACATTTGGTCATATTCAGACGCGGATTAATAACTACAATGAAAATAAAACATTTTTTCGCCCCCCCCCCCTTTTATTGTAAGTCGGTCGGTTGTTGCACCAAAGCAAGTAGCCTACAACTTAGTGTAGATCTACAACTATGATGACCCAAGAATATTCTACGCTTCTTATGTACGAATATCGTGTTGTTGTTTTTTAAATAGTTTTAAAAGGATAATGAAATAATTAACATTTATACAAAATATTAAAATATGTGATTAATTTGTTATGGAACTAAAAATTTAAAAAAATAAAGATAACCTTGGAATAATGATTTGCCCGCCCCCTACATTGGTCCGCCTGCGTGCGATGCACACATTGCACAATAGGTAGCGGCGGCCCTGTATATATATATATATAACTGTATCATAGCTCTGGACTAGGCCGTACACTAAGCCTAACAGCCACTGTAAGAATGAAGCGATACGATTGGTCAAATCTAGTTTCTCTTTCAGCATTGTTGAGGGAAGTGACGTTTGACATGGTTTAAAACAAAATCTCATAGAACCCCGTTTTTTTTTTTTTTTTGAGATGTCAAGAATTTATTGACTATTTTATTAAGTATAAATGTTTCTAAGCATTTAAATAAAAAATGGTAAAATGTTTACTATTACAACTTTTTACGCAGAATTTAAATATGTCAATAACTCAAATTTGAAAAACCATCGGAGTTTCCCTTTAACTTTAACTGTAGTTTGAATTTGTTAATGTAACTTTAGTAGGATTATGTTGATGTAACTGTAGTTCAATACGTTGGATTGTGTTGATGTAACTGTAGTTGGATTATGTTGATGTAACTGTAGTTGGATTATGTTGATGTAACTGTAGTTGGATTATGTTGATGTAACTGTAGTTCGATTATGTTGATGTAACTGTAGTTCGATTATGTTGATGTAACTGTAGTTCGATTATGTTGATGTAACTACTGATATGGATGTCATGCCATTTCGTATTCAACCAGTTTGTAACTGAAGGCTTGAAGTATTTTCATATTTTTTTTCATTAATAAACGTTTGGTCTGCTAAGACTCTATGTACTAGTCATACTTGTCACGTTATTTGGTCTGCTGGGACTCTATGTACTAGTCATACTTGTCACGTTATTTGGTCTGCTGGGACTCTATGTACTAGTCATACTTGTCACGTTATTTGGTCTGCTGGGACTCTATGTACTAGTCATACTTGTAACGTTATAGTTATGAAAAGAATTTTAAACTACTTCTTATAGAAGATAAACCAAGAGGACTGAGTTGCCATGGTTACGCCAAGCAGAAATTTGATTTGATGTAAATGAATTCATAAACTATGAAATAGAAGCGATACACTACTAGAGTGAAGTATTTGTTTACATACCGAACGAAATCTTGGTGTGGAATACAATGCCTAAAGAAATCCCTCGAACAGCTGGTAGATGGATTTTTAGTTTTTGTTTAATGAAAAGACCAAAATAGTTCAATCTATTTCTACACAAGAAAATGTGTGTGACAGATGGCGCGTGAATGATGGCGCGTGAAGACAGTTGGCTCCGCGTATTGTCTTGAAGACGTAGCAAGAAGGCCACACATTGACTAGAGTCCCCGCCCCCCCCCCCCCCGCTAGTTAGGACCCAAAGGGGACAATCAAAAGGCCTGCGAACAGAAATAGAAAACGAATTTTTACCCAATATCTATTCCCAGGCTAAATATTTATTTTCAATATAAATTAATAATATAATCATTGTGACCTAAGATGCAAATCAAATGTTCATTTGACTAAATAGTTATTCACAACAATTGATGAGCAGTAAACACTTTTAGTGACCCCTGAAAGCGGAAAAGTAGCTATTAGTTTAGTGTGGCCTGATTGTCCGTCCATCTGTCCGTCCGTTAGTCTCGATTAGATAGCAGAAACTAGAAAAGATATGGAAAATTCAATATCATAATATTTTAAATCTGACAAAGTGCTAATGCAATGACTAAATTTTTGTTTTCTTAAATTTAACAAATTAAATATGCAAGAAGCTTTTTTCTTAAAAATACACCACTTTTAAATGAAAAAACTTCAGGGGAGGTAAGTTTTTATTTATTGATAGATTTACTCTTTGGTTAAAAAAATGCATCTAAGGTCACGATGAAAAAATATAAATGACTCATTATTAAATATCTTTTACATTTATAAACAAACTTATTGAATAAAATACTTAGTGCCGAATTTAGGTATTTGGAGGCGCCTAGGTCAGGATTTTTGTGATTGACACTACCATTTTTCGAAAGCTTTAACAAAGATACACTTCTGAACGGCTACATCTAAAAGCATGCCTAATGCTAATGGTAGTACATTTCAATATCTTATTTTGAAACAATATTTCATAGGCAGAGAGTCATTGGAAAAAGTGTCTAGTTTTTAATAGGTATAGTCATTGAGAAAATTGTCTAGTTATTAATAGGTATAGAGTCATTGGAAAATTGTCTAGTTTTTAATAGGTGTAGATTCATAGTAAAAAGTGTCTAGTTTTTAATAGGCATAGATCTTTATCTTATCTTATATAATACAGACGTTACTTCAAAAAAGAAGATGATTACGTCCTACGCGTCATGCATTTAGTCATGCATATTAACCAATGACTTAAATTCTGCCAAGTCACTGGTTTTTCTGGCTAGCTCAGGCAACCCATTCTATGCTCTAATAGCACTAGGGAAGAAGGAGTATTTGTACAAATTTGTCCTAGCATATGGGACGAGGAATGTGCCTTTATTTTTGTGTCTTTCAGAGTATTTTATTAAATTTTGTTTTTGTATTTGAAGATTATGGTTCAGTGTTTTATGTATAATTGCTACTTTACTTTTGAGTCTTCTGTCCTGAAGGCTTTCTAAATTTAGTGATTTTACTAATGGTGTTACCCTAGTCAAATGTGAATATTCGTTTGTTATGAATCTCACTGCTCTATTTTGTGTTTGTTCCAGTTTCTTAATGTTTTCTTGAGTTGAGGGGTTCCACACGGTGGATGCATATTCTATTATTGGCCTAATCAAGGTTAAATAACATTTTAGTTTTATGTTCTTATTTGATTTATAGAAATTTCTTTTAATAAACCCTAATGCTTTGTTGGATTTTTTTATAGTTTCATCAATATGTGGATTCCATGACAGTTTTTCATTTATTATAACACCTAGGTATTTTGAGTTTTTAGTCTGTGTTACTGGTTTGCCATGAATAAGAAAAGTGGAATTAATTTGTTTAATTTTTTTTGTTACTCTTAACAACTGACATTTTTCTGGGTGGAAAGACATGCTCCAATTTGATTCCCATTTCTGTAATTCATCTAATTCTCTTTGTAAAATATCTGTGTCTTGTTTTGTTTTTATTGTTCTATATATTATGCAATCGTCTGCAAATAATCTGACTTTTGTTCCTGAACTAATGCAATTTGGTAAATCATTTATGTAAATTAAAAATAGTAGTGGACCCAAGACTGTTCCTTGAGGTACACCTGAGTTTACTGTTATTGGTGTTGATTTAGAGCCATGTATTATTACAGTTTGTTCTCTCCCTATCAGAAATCTTTAATCCACTGATGCAGTGGACCGTTAATGCCGAAATATTTTAATTTTTTAAGCAAACTATGGTGGTGAACTTTGTCAAAAGCCTTGGAAAAATCTAGTAAGATAGCATCTATTTGTTCACTATTATCTAAACCTTTTGAGAAATCATCAATTAGTCCTATTAGTTGTGTTTCACATGATCTATATTTCCTAAAGCCATGTTGGTATGGGGTGAGGACATTATGTTTGTCTAAGTGGTTTATGATGTT
This sequence comes from Biomphalaria sudanica, assembly GCA_036873155.1. Taxonomy (NCBI): domain Eukaryota; kingdom Metazoa; phylum Mollusca; class Gastropoda; family Planorbidae; genus Biomphalaria; species Biomphalaria sudanica. The sequence goes on from JAZGLO010004311.1 coordinate 246,689, forward strand.
GCTACATATTATGTGTTCTAGTATTTTACATGTGATGCTGGTAAGTGATACTGGTCTGTAGTTTCCTGGATCAGATTTTTCTCCTTTTTTAAATTGGGGGGTGACATTAGCTTCTTTCCAGTCCTTTGGTACTCTGCCCTGGTTAAGCGATGCCTGAAAGAGTATTTTGAACACTGGGGCTAGCTCATTGCTTAGTTCTTTGAGTAATCTAGCTGGAATACCATCAGGTCCAGACGCTTTATTTGGTTTGGTGTTGCCTAATAGTTTTTTAATTCCATTTTCTTGTACTACTAAATCTTCTATGTTGTCTACTTGGTTCAAATTAAGAAATATGTCTTTGTCTCCTGGGGCTGAGAATGCTGATGCAAAGTATTTGTTTAGGATGTTTGCTTTAGTTTCATTATCATTATGTATTATGTTATGTTCATCTTTTAATGGCGCTATGCCTGTTGTTTCCATTTTCTTAGACTTAATGTATGACCATAGGTTTTTGTTGTTATCTTTAGATATTACATTGTTTATGTATTCACTCTGCAGCTGTCTGCTTACTTTTTGGGTTAGGTGTTTAATTTTTATATACTTTTTGTAAAGTCTTTCTGCCTTGGTTTCTTTAAATTTTCTATATAGGTTTTCCTTCTGTTTACAAAGCTTCTTTAGTCTATTATTAAACCAGCATTTATTTATTTTGTTTGATGTGTATTTAGTTGGTATATGATTTTCTATAATGCTTTTAAGATGGTTTTTAATGAAATTCCAGAGGTCATCGACTGGTTGGTTAATGTCTTTTTCTAATAAGAATGTTTGTTGAAAGTTTAATGCAGCTTGGTGTAGTTGTGTTAGGTTACATTTATTCCAGAGTAAGATTTTTCTTTTGAGTTTTGTATTGGCTACTGCTTTTATCTGACTGTGTATTTTTATGATCTCATGGTCTGATAGACCAGGGATAATATCATAATCAACTACTAATCCAGGTCTGTTGGTTAAGAAGAGATCTAATGTGTTGTTTAATCTAGTTGGCTTTTTAATGATTTGATCTAAACTTAGGTTGTGTAAAGTTTCTATGAAAAGCTCATTTATGTCCTTAAGGTTTTGGTGTTTATCTATGGTTAGTGTTTTCCAATTTATATCAGGTAGGTTGAAGTCACCCATAATCCAAAAAACTGCATTTTTTCATTGGAAAAAGTGTCTAGTTTTTAATACGCATAGATTCATTGGAAAAAGTGTCTAGTTATTAGTTTATGAAAGGTAAAGATCTTCGTAGACGCATGGTCTTGAGTCCGGAGATGTATTTAATTATTCCAGGCTACAAGCGGACACTTCTTAATCACGACATTTTTGCCTGCCGTCAAAATGCGAGAAAAAAATGTTAGTGTCACGTAGACCGTATCTATATTTAGCCAAGGTTAAATGGAACTTCATCCACCTCGGGAATTTTACATCATGCAGCAGAATTATGTTTTGGGATGAATGTGATTGGTTGGAGGTATTAATTATTGTACTTTGTGCTGCATTTATTGGTTGGCCATGCAGCGGAGAGATGTTGGTCACGTGGTAACGCCCAAGCTTTGCAAGCTGAGAGATATTACCGCCAGTCTTGTGCGGAACGTGTTAGAGAGTCTAGCCTTAGATCTCAAGAAAAAAGACATAATTATATTATTGTGTAAATCATTTATTCTATTCAAGTACATTTAAGTATTGTAATTATTTGTGAATAGCTTTTCCAAGTTTTGAATTGAAGTATTTGTTTTAGACGAAGAGAAGTTACTTCATTGAATATATAATAATATACTTAGATCGTCTTGTCAACTAGTAACTTCTAGATGATCCTCTTATCAACTGGCAACTTCTAGATGATCCTCTTATCAACTAGCAACTTCTAGATGATCATCTGACGACTTCTAAATCCTCGGCAACCACGATCATTGATAGTGTGATATAGATCAAGATAATCTTCAACGTGACATTAGGACTATTGATGATTCGTGACAGTTAGGAAAAAAATCTTAAAAGTTTCTCACCTGTCGAAAATCGGTTATATATTTTTTTAAATCTCTTTTGTGGAGACTGCTTTTTGTGGAGTCCCCGGAGCAGTAGTACTTCCTACTCTCGCTTAAATCCGACCCTGATTCAAACGTTTTTAAAATAGATTTTTGATACAAACTTCGCTTTAATTGTAAGTCTTTTTTTTTTTTAAAGATTATTCTTCTAACGCGCAGTCTTGACATATCCCCACAACACGGCTGACGAACATCTAATTTAGGACTAAATAGATCATCAATACTATGAAACTAAAATGTACACCTCTCAAATAGTCATGTAAGAGTTGAGCTCTAAGTCTACAGTAGGATCACATGAACAGGATTGGACACGAACAGCATAATATATACTATCACCGTTATTAATATTGAGCTTTTTTACAATACCTCTATTCAAGTCAGGACTTCATGGAACCTGGAACCAGCCTGGACGCCGACCGCTGATCTTAGAAAAATGGCTCCAACGATTTTCCTAGAAACAGGCCAAAATAGGCCAATAGTTTTACGCAAAAGATGCAAATGTAAAAAGACACGCGACTTGGGATGTTCTAGACTTTCTCTTCTGATGGCCATGACCTTTAGAACTAAACGAGACAAACATTTCATTTAGTTAAACTCTTGAATCAAAGAGGGCTTACATTGGAAAATTCCCGAACGCGATAGTCCATTCATAGTCCATGGGATTTGTAGCCTAGTCACGTCATCAGGTGGGGTTTGTAGCCTAGTCACGTCATCAGGTGGGATTTGTAGCCTAGTGGAGTCATCAGGTGGGATTTTTAACTTAGTGGAGTCATCAGGTGGGGTTTGTAGCCTAGTGGAGTCATCAGGTGGGATTTGTAGCCTAGTGGAGTCATCAGGTTGGGTTTGTAGCCTAGTGGAGTCATCAGGTGGGATTTGTAGCCTAGTGGAGTCATGAGGTGGGGTTTGTATCCTAGTGGAGTCATCAGGTGGGCTTTGCAGCCTAGTGACGTCATCAGGTGGGATTTGTAGCCTAGTGGAGTCATCAGGTGGGATTTTTAACCTAGTGGAGTCATCGGGTGGGATTTGTAGCCAAGTAAAGTCATCGGGTGGGATTTGTAGCCTAGTGGAGTCATCAGGTGGGATTTGTAGCCTAGTGGAGTCATCAGGTGGGATTTGTAGCCTAGTGGAGTCATCAGGTTGGGTTTGTAGCCTAGTGGAGTCATCAGGTGGGATTTGTAGCCTAGTGGAGTCATGAGGTGGGGTTTGTATCCTAGTGGAGTCATCAGGTGGGCTTTGTAGCCTAGTGGAGTCATCAGGTGGGATTTTTAACCTAGTGGAGTCATCGGGTGGGATTTGTAGCCAAGTAAAGTCATCGGGTGGGATTTGTAGCCTAGTGGAGTCATCAGGTGGGATTTTTAACCCAGTGGAGTCATCAGGTGGGATTTGTAGCCTAGTGACGTCATCGGGTGGGATTTGTAGCCTAGTGACGTCATCAGGTGGGATTTGTAGCCTAGTGGAGTCATCAGGTGGGATTTTTTACCTAGTGGAGTCATCAGATGGGATTTGTAGCCTAGTGGAGTCAACAGGTGGGATTTGTAGCCCAGTGGAGTCATCAGGTGGGGTTTGTAGCCTAGTGGAGTCATCAGGTGGGCTTCGCAGCCTAGTGAAATCACGTCATCAGGTGGGATTTGTAGCCTAGTGACGTCATCAGATGGGATTTGTAGCCGAGTTTAGTCATCAGGTGGGATTTGTAGCCTAGTGGAGTCATCAGGTGGGGTTAGTAGCCTAGTGGAGTCATCAGGTGGGGTTTGTAGCCTAGTGGAGTCATCAGGTGGGCTTTGCAGCCTAGTGACGACATCAGGTGGGATTTGTAGCCTAGTGGAGTCATCAGGTGGGATTTTTAACCTAGTGGAGTCATCAGATGGGATTTGTAGCCTAGTGGAAGCAACAGGTGGGCTTTGCAGCCTAGTGAAGTCACGTCATCAGGTGGGATTTGTAGCCTAGTGACGTCATCAGATGGGGTTTGTAGCCTAGTGACGTCATCAGGTGGAATTTGTAGCCTAGTGGAGTCATCAGGTGGGATTTGTAGCCTAGTGGAGTCATCGGGTGGGATTTGTAGCCTAGTGGAGTCATTAGGTGGGATTTTTAACCTAGTGGAGTCATCAGGTGGGATTTGTAGCCTAGTGACGTCATCGGGTGGGATTTGTAGCCTAGTGACGTCATCAGGTGGGATTTGTAGCCTAGTGGAGTCATCAGGTGGGATTTGTAACCTAGTGGAGTCATCAGATGGGATTTGTAGCCTAGTGGAGTCAACAGGTGGGCTTTGCAGCCTAGTGAAGTCACGTCATCAGGTGGGATTTGTAGCCTAGTGACGTCATCAGATGGGATTTGTAGCCTAGTGACGTCATCAGGTGGGATTTGTAGCCTAGTGGAGTCATCAGGTGGGATTTTTAACCTAGTGGAGTCATCGGGTGGGATTTGTAGCCTAGTGGAGTCATCGGGTGGGATTTGTAGCCTAGTGGAGTCATCTGGTGGGATTTGTAGCCTAGTGACGTCATCGGGTGGGATTTGTAGCCTAGTGACGACATCAGGTGGGATTTGTAGCCTAGTGGAGTCATCAGGTGGGATTTGTAACCTAGTGGAGTCATCAGATGGGATTTGTAGCCTAGTGGAGTCAACAGGTGGGATTTGTAGCCCAGTGGAGTCATCAGGTGGGGTTTATAGCCTAGTGGAGTCATCAGGTGGGCTTTGCAGCCTAGTGAAGTCATCAGGTGGGATTTGTAGCCTAGTGGAGTCATCGGGTGGGATTTGTAGCCTAGTGGAGTCATCGGGTGGGATTTGTAGCCTAGTGGAGTCATTAGGTGGGATTTTTAACCTAGTGGAGTCATCAGGTGGGATTTGTAGCCTAGTGACGTCATCGGGTGGGATTTGTAGCCTATTGGAGTCATCAGGTGGGATTTGTAACCTAGTGGAGTCATCAGATGGGATTTGTAGCCTAGTGGAGTCAACAGGTGGGATTTGTAGCCCAGTGGAGTCATCAGGTGGGGTTTATAGCCTAGTGGAGTCATCAGGTGGGCTTTGCAGCCTAGTGAAGTCACGTCATCAGGTGGGATTTGTAGCCTAGTGACGTCATCAGATGGGATTTGTAGCCGAGTGGAGTCATCAGGTGGGATTTGTAGCCTAGTGGAGTCATCAGGTGGGGTTAGTAGCCTAGTGGAGTCATCAGGTGGGGTTTGTAGCATAGTGGAGTCATCAGGTGGGCTTTGCAGCCTAGTGACGACATCAGGTGGGATTTGTAGCCTAGTGGAGTCATCAGGTGGGATTTTTAACCTAGTGGAGTCATCGGGTGGGATTTGTAGCCTAGTGGAGTCATCGGGTGGGATTTGTAGCCTAGTGGAGTCATTAGGTGGGATTTTTAACCTAGTGGAGTCATCAGGTGGGATTTGTAGCCTAGTGACGTCATCGGGTGGGATTTGTAGCCTAGTGACGTCATCAGGTGGGATTTGTAGCCTAGTGGAGTCATCAGGTGGGATTTGTAACCTAGTGGAGTCATCAGATGGGATTTGTAGCCTAGTGGAGTCAACAAGTGGGCTTTGCAGCCTAGTGAAGTCACGTCATCAGGTGGGATTTGTAGCCTAGTGACGTCATCAGATGGGATTTGTAGCCTAGTGACGTCATCAGGTGGGATTTGTAGCCTAGTGGAGTCATCGGGTGGGATTTGTAGCCTAGTGGAGTCATTAGGTGGGATTTTTAACCTAGTGGAGTCATCAGGTGGGATTTGTAGCCTAGTGACGTCATCGGGTGGGATTTGTGGCCTAGTGACGTCATCAGGTGGGATTTGTAGCCTAGTGGAGTCATCAGGTGGGATTTGTAACCTAGTGGAGTCATCAGATGGGATTTGTAGCCTAGTGGAGTCAACAGGTGGGCTTTGCAGCCTAGTGAAGTCACGTCATCAGGTGGGATTTGTAGCCTAGTGACGTCATCAGATGGGATTTGTAGCCTAGTGACGTCATCAGGTGGGATTTGTAGCCTAGTGGAGTCATCAGGTGGGATTTTTAACCTAGTGGTGTCATCGGGTGGGATTTGTAGCCTAGTGGAGTCATCGGGTGGGATTTGTAGCCTAGTGGAGTCATCTGGTGGGATTTGTAGCCTAGTGACGTCATCGGGTGGGATTTGTAGCCTAGTGACGACATCAGGTGGGATTTGTAGCCTAGTGGAGTCATCAGGTGGGATTTGTAACCTAGTGGAGTCATCAGATGGGATTTGTAGCCTAGTGGAGTCAACAGGTGGGATTTGTAGCCCAGTGGAGTCATCAGGTGGGGTTTATAGCCTAGTGGAGTCATCAGGTGGGCTTTGCAGCCTAGTGAAGTCATCAGGTGGGATTTGTAGCCTAGTGGAGTCATCGGGTGGGATTTGTAGCCTAGTGGAGTCATCGGGTGGGATTTGTAGCCTAGTGGAGTCATTAGGTGGGATTTTTAACCTAGTGGAGTCATCAGGTGGGATTTGTAGCCTAGTGACGTCATCGGGTGGGATTTGTAGCCTATTGGAGTCATCAGGTGGGATTTGTAACCTAGTGGAGTCATCAGATGGGATTTGTAGCCTAGTGGAGTCAACAGGTGGGATTTGTAGCCCAGTGGAGTCATCAGGTGGGGTTTATAGCCTAGTGGAGTCATCAGGTGGGCTTTGCAGCCTAGTGAAGTCACGTCATCAGGTGGGATTTGTAGCCTAGTGACGTCATCAGATGGGATTTGTAGCCGAGTGGAGTCATCAGGTGGGATTTGTAGCCTAGTGGAGTCATCAGGTGGGGTTAGTAGCCTAGTGGAGTCATCAGGTGGGGTTTGTAGCATAGTGGAGTCATCAGGTGGGCTTTGCAGCCTAGTGACGACATCAGGTGGGATTTGTAGCCTAGTGGAGTCATCAGGTGGGATTTTTAACCTAGTGGAGTCATCGGGTGGGATTTGTAGCCTAGTGGAGTCATCGGGTGGGATTTGTAGCCTAGTGGAGTCATTAGGTGGGATTTTTAACCTAGTGGAGTCATCAGGTGGGATTTGTAGCCTAGTGACGTCATCGGGTGGGATTTGTAGCCTAGTGACGTCATCAGGTGGGATTTGTAGCCTAGTGGAGTCATCAGGTGGGATTTGTAACCTAGTGGAGTCATCAGATGGGATTTGTAGCCTAGTGGAGTCAACAAGTGGGCTTTGCAGCCTAGTGAAGTCACGTCATCAGGTGGGATTTGTAGCCTAGTGACGTCATCAGATGGGATTTGTAGCCTAGTGACGTCATCAGGTGGGATTTGTAGCCTAGTGGAGTCAGCAGGTGGGATTTTTAACCTAGTGGAGTCATCGGGTGGGATTTGTAGCCTAGTGGAGTCATCGGGTGGGATTTGTAGCCTAGTGGAGTCATCTGGTGGGATTTGTAGCCTAGTGACGACATCGGGTGGGATTTGTAGCCTAGTGGAGTCATCAGGTGGGATTTGTAACCTAGTGGAGTCATCAGATGGGATTTGTAGCCTAGTGGAGTCAACAGGTGGGATTTGTATCCCAGTGGAGTCATCAGGTGGGGTTTATAGCCTAGTGGAGTCATCAGGTGGGCTTTGCAGCCTAGTGACGTCATCAGATGGGATTTGTAGCCTAGTGACGTCATCAGGTGGGATTTGTAGCCTAGTGGAGTCATCAGGTGGGATTTTTAACCTAGTGGAGTCATCGGGTGGGATTTGTAGCCTAGTGGAGTCATCGGGTGGGATTTGTAGCCTAGTAGAGTCATCTGGTGGGATTTGTAGCCTAGTGGAGTCATCAGATGGGATTTGTAGCCTAGTGGAGTCATTAGGTGGGATTTGTAGCCTAGTGGAGTCATCGGGTGGGATTTGTAGCCTAGTGGAGTCATTAGGTGGGATTTTTAACCTAGTGGAGTCATCAGGTGGGATTTGTAGCCTAGTGACGTCATCGGGTGGGATTTGTAGCCTAGTGACGTCATCAGGTGGGATTTGTAGCCTAGTGGAGTCATCAGGTGGGATTTGTAACCTAGTGGAGTCATCAGATGGGATTTGTAGCCTAGTGGAGTCAACAGGTGGGATTTGTAGCCCAGTGGAGTCATCAGATGGGGTTTATAGCCTAGTGGAGTCATCAGGTGGGCTTTGCAGCCTAGGGAAGTCACGTCATCAGGTGGGATTTGTAGCCTATTGACGTCATCAGGTGGGCTTTGCAGCCTAGTGGAGTCATCAGGTGGGGTTTGTAGCCTAGTGACGTCATCAGGTGGGATTTGTAGCCTAGTGGAGTCATCAGGTGGGATTTGTAGCCTAGTGACGTCATCAGGTGGGATTTGTAGCCTAGTGACGTCATCAGTTGGGATTTGTAGCCTAGTGGAGTCATCAGGTGGGATTTGTAGCCTAGTGGAGTCATCAGGTGGGGTTTGTAGCCTAGTGGAGTCATCGGGTGGGATTTGTAGCCTAGTGGAGTCATCGGGTGGGATTTGTAGCCTAGTGGAGTCATCAGGTGGGGTTTGTAGCCTAGTGGAGTCATCAGGTGGGATTTGTAGCCTAGTGGAGTCATCAGGTATGGTTTGTAGCCTAGTGGAGTCATCAGGTTGGGTTTGTAGCCTAGTGGAGTCATCAGGTGGGATTTGTAGCCTAGTGACGTCATCAGGTGGGATTTGTAGCCTAGTGACGTCATCAGGTGGGATTTGTAGCCTAGTGGAGTCATCAGGTGGGATTTGTAGCCTAGTGGAGTCATCAGGTGGGATTTGTAGCCTAGTGGAGTCATCAGGTGGGATTTGTAGCCTAGTGGAGTCAACAGGTGGGATTAATAGCCTAGTGGAGTCATCAGGTGGGGTTTGTAGCCTAGTGGAGTCATTAGGTGGGCTTTGCAGCTTAGTGAAGTCATCAGGTGGACTTTGTAGTAAAGGTTAGGGTTCCGGTTATTGTTACTTTTTGGTATTCGGCCGAATATTCCCGAATAGTAAGAAATGCTATTCGGTCGGAGCCGGAGCCGACTACCTAAGTGTGTCTTGTAAATAGCTTGTGTTGCTGGACCTCTTACCTATATTGGTTGGTATTCATTTTGTTTCCTTTTCTATGTGACCTTATTGTTTTAAACTCTGTGAATGATTAATTGATTCAAGCTTAACAGTATTTATAAACAGAAGGGCCTATCACAAATTAATCTGTGTAGCATGAACGTATCTGTGTATGTACGAGATCACCAACCATGTGTGTGGGAGGGTCAATGTTAAATATGTTAGTATATATTTAACTAGTTACTAATGTAAATTTCTCATAAGTAAAGTGCAGTCTGGCTTGTATAGTAGATGGGTGGATTTGTTCATGAATTTCGGACCAACACCTTGTCATCAGACTTGTAATTTAAAGTCCAAAGACTGCTTCTGGCTTAAAGGGCTTAATACTGATAGTAGCTGTTAGTTAATAGTTGGAATCTGAAGCGTAGTAGGGAATTTATTTATTTTTGTAGATAAATCCATTTGCGGCAAACGATTTTTTTTTTAACAGCGGGAACATCAATTTGAACCTTAGATGTTGCGAAGTATAGATTTAATTGTAGTCTGCAGGTGTAACATATGTACATTTGCACACTAGCGCGTCAGTGCAACACCGCTTGTGTTTACGTAATAAATGGAGTTCCTAATATGTCTTCCCTCTTTAACACTCGTTTGTTATTTGTGTTATACAAATATTCTACAATTATGATTACTAAGAAAACTGTCCTCGTTTAATGTTAGCGAAAAGGTCTTGGCTATGTTTTATCACGCTCACATCTGCAAAATTTTAAGTTTCAATATCACTGCCTGGTATGGCAATCTTAGCATTAAAAATAAAAATAAACTTTATAGAATCCTAAATGCTGCTGGTAAAAACAAGATCCTCGAAATAAAGAATCACCTGTTGTGTCAGGATTTTGTGATTTTACCATCACAAAAGAGATACAAGACACCGATAGCAAAGACAAACAGACACAAACACTCTTTTATTCTCCTGGCAATCAAATCATTAAATAGGAACAATCTTATATAAACTTTGTCACATGTAAATTATGAGTGAGTCTGGTGTGAATGTACACTTTGGTTTCTAATAGTTATAATGTTTTTTGTTTGGTGTAATGCACAAAGTGTAAGTCAAATTTCCATATGGACAATAATGATTATTATTATTATTATTATTAGATAGACGTAGTGATCCTACACATGTAGTCCTAGTGTAGTGTTTATTGTTGATGGTGTCGACCATCACGCGTTTTTTTCCTTGGGCATAAGCAATAGTGTTGAGTGTCAGACAAAAAAGTAACAAATTTGCATGTTCAGTCATGCATATAGATAAATTATACCCGTCCACTAGTTACAGAGGTCAAGGTTTTTTGTTTTTTTTTACACTCCCAGCAGATTATTACTTTGTTTGCTAGATCTAACTGCGGTACTATTGTTCAATTTCTTTAATGCGATTTAAAATTTAACTGTAAGGTTTTTCATTATTTATTAAGTCAATAGAATTAAACAATGAAATTAGCTTTCTTTCTAAAGGTTTTAATACAAGGCAAAAATACACACCCACACACACACATCTTTCTTTTATTTCATTGTGCAAAGAACGTATATAAGAAAGATCTTCCTTAATTATTAGCCTATTGATTTTATCGTGGTTTCTGTAACTATTACAAAAGGGCACGATAGTAAGCCTTTGGGTCTCGGGTGTGTAAAAAGTCGCCCTGGCTAAGTAAGCATTGTAAGTAAAAAAAAACAGTAATAACGAGGAGTCACTTGACACTCTCAAATTATCAACAATATCGTTATCAAATCAAGACACTTACGCAGGAGTACTAGTCAAGCTAACACGAAGGAAAGGCAAAACGTAATATGTATTTACAGTGTAGTATGCTTTCTTACCACGTTGTGTGTTTGTCCATTCTGGCTTAAAAATGGTCAATGTCTATCAATAAATTGAGTATCAAGGACTAAATAAATAAAATAAGGAGTATGGGGTGTTTAGCTCTCACTTTTAAGACAGGCCTGGTCGTGTCTTTTACGCTAATATAGTCTTTTTTCTAGAAAATATTAGTTACTGGGCTATGAAATCTCGCAGTTTGTGTTCTGTGTAGCTAAATGTCACTAGTTTAGATGTGTAATCTTTAGTCCAGTTGACTAACTGAGATTTTGTATAAAAGTAACTTGGAACGCTTGAAAAGGTGTGGCCTCTAATCCAGCCACGTGATACAGATTTTGTCCAAATAGGCTAACTCGGTCTGGTTACCCGTGGAAGAGGCATTAGGCGCCGCAAATAACATCCGCCTATTTATTGGAGCTGTCATCTTAATGCAGTGGGTGCCCTCGCACTGCGGCGTGAGGGGCAATGCCGTGGCTGATGCTCTAACACGAGAAGGAGCGCTGGCCGTGCCCACTTTCGAAACACCAAGTACGTTCCAACAGGCTAACACAGTTATACGAGAGTGGGTACATGAAAAAAGTTAAAATCCTGGGATGACTCCAACACTGCCAAGCTGAGTCTGGCAGCACGCGTCGCCCAGAACGAGAGGACCCGTGGTGGAGGCTAAAAAGGTCGGAACAAACAACAATAGCGCAGTGGCGTACGGGACACTGCCCCATAGGTGCGTACTTCGCCCGGTTCCGACCAAATTTTGATACCCGTTGCCGACACTGCGGGGAATCAGAAGAGACGGTGGCGCACGTCTTGCAAGAGTGTCCGGCGGGAAGACGTATCCAGTGGTTCACCATGTTTGTATGGAAGCTATGACCAAACAGCAGAGTTCCTTACCAGGGCAAGAGTCCTAGGTCTCCCTGCCTTGTCACCAATTGGAGTTCATCTCAGGTTACCCGTGTAGATGTATGTCTTGAAGTCCAACCCCCTAATTAAGATTTACTACTAAGTAAACAAACCTAGTTCCATCGTGTGACCTCTAGAGAGTGCTTATGTCCATCGTTTCTGACTTGTGGTCACCTGTCAATCAATGAACTCAATGTGATGGGCTAAACAAATAAAAGGGGGAGGGAGTTGTTCATCTCTACCTCTGGAAATACACCTGGTTACCCTTGTGGAGGTGTGGCTCTTGTAGTCCAGCCCCTTAATAAAGATTTAATACCAAGTAAACAAACTAATTTCCCTCGAGAGGTGTGATATGTAGAAAGTGTCGGTACGCTGACATTAAACCCACGTCCATCGTATTTAACTTGTGGTCACCTGTCTATCAATAAACTCAATGTGATGGACTAAACAAATAAAAAGGGGGTGTGAGTTGTTCATCTCTAACTCTGGAGATATACCCGCACAGCTAGGACAGACGTTTGATCAGTATGACGTAGTCAAGGAATGTAGCATTTTAACATGTTACCTAGCCTACTCAAAGGTCAAGACAAATTGAAACAAGATTACAAAGAGAGTTTGTGTTGCCACACAAACTCAGAGGCGGCCCCCGCGGGAGACGGATCCCTGTCGGATCCGCACATTCACTGGTCGACTGAGGATGGCATCGAGCAAGGTATGAAGCCGAGACCGTAGAGATAATCAGTCCTGAGCGCTACCCGCACGACCAGGCATTTCTCTTAATCTAATGACAATAGCCTACTATTGACAATATACCTACACATTACGGAATGATAACTACCGGATATGTACAATATGTCAGAAGACCGATTTTAGATAATCTTTTGGTATTGAGCATTTTCATTTAAATGGAACTAGACTTCTAATTTAGCACTCTCAATATCTATATCTACTAGATCTAGATCTAAAATATATATTTAGGATAATGTAGATGTACTTTAAAAAAGATTTATATAAAAAAAAAACACTAAATAATCAATTAATAGACTAATGATTAAAATTTAATTTCCCTTCCGAAACATCGCATTAGTTTTAAGTTTCTTTAATAGATTGTTCCGGATGTTTATATATTTATAGTGAGAGAAAATAAGATTTCCAGATTAATCAAATGCCGTTAATTAAATTTGTGGGATGGTCTGTTATGAAAATTAGATATACCATAGCCTTATGGAGATTGTTTCAAACCATACTTTGGTGTTAGGAAGTTGTTTTCCTTAAAAATCGGAGAATAATAATAACGATAATTAGATTTTCTGACGTTTTAGATAGAAAGTTAAATGTAGTGTAAGAAAGAAGTCCGATTTTACATAAATAGAGTTAAACTATTTTTCATATAAAATCCGGAACAACCAATTTTCGTAAATGAGAAAATTTTTTGTTTTATTTATTAGAAGAGGGATTTCAAACATTTATTAGCGTTATTAAATTTTTCATATAAAATTTGGATCATTTTTGGTGACGATTTGTAAGAAAATTATGGTAATGTAGGTCGATTTCTTTTTCGAAACAAAATCCGGAACATTCTTTACCGATTAAACAACTTTTATTATGTTTCGGCAAGAAAATTAACTGTAAAATAAGTCTAAAAAGTGATTTTCAATAGTCGTTTCTAGTAAATTACTTTCTTATTTTAAAATCCTGAATAACCTAATGTCGATATTTTTGAAAAAAAAAATTATTTGACATAAATTTGTTTTAAGTTAAAAATTCGGAACAATTGATATTGATAAATAAGCTATAGTGACGTAGTGTCAAAGAATATAAGTGTAATATTAGTCAATTATACGATTTCAAACAATCATTCGACATAATTTATTTTTTATAAAACAATATCCGGAACAACTTTATAGTTAATGAAATATGAATCAGTATAGATATTTTTATTTAGCATTTATATGCTATTTACATTAAAAAACCGGAACAATATATTAAAGACCATGTGTTTCTTGCAACGTTTAAGCATGGAAATAAAATGTAATATACTTAGAAGAGCAAACAAATATTCATTGGTATTGATTTGTTTTTCACAAAACATCCGGAACAATCTAATATGGATACTTAAAACTATTGCAATATTTCTGAATTTTAAAGTAAAGGTTAAATCAGATTTACAATAGCCTCTAGTTCTATTTGTTAATCTAATCGTGATGGACAGACCGACCAACAGACAAAACGCTCAAAAATAATCTTCTTTTATTCGGATGTAGGCACTAAACAAAAAATAAATAAAATCTGATTTTTTAAAAAAGTTTAAGGAATTGGTTTAACACCTGATCATGTTGCGACGTTACGCTACTGCACGAAAATCGTCCATTTTAAAAAATGTGCGTGATATTTACATACAAAGTGCATTATTAGCCTTTGTAAACAATCATAAATGTTTTCTTTTAATTTTAGCAGCAAGTTGACCAGAAAAAACATCTTTAACTATTATTTATATTTGTTGTAAACATTTCCTGTACATTTTATAAATATATTTGACTTAGTGATACTGACAATACACAAGGATTGTCCATCTTTGTTAGCATATTGTAACATTTCCTCCCTTACATTTACGTAATTGTTTTAGAATTGGTGTCTTTTTATGAAAAATCGCTTGCATAATAAATTTTATAAATTAAACGGTTTGCTTTTAGAAAACCAAAAGTAGCCGTTGCACCTAAACTTTTTAAGCCGCATTTAAGGATGAAATAATATTTTTCATATCTCTTCTAGTTTTCGAGATCTGAGTCTGACAGCAAGAACAGGATCAAACATTTCATCATCTCCGCCAAGTAAGAGAATTAGTCCTTGAGTGGTCAGGGCCATGGGCGCCCGCAGGATTTTTTGCAGGTTTCCCCCTATGGCTCAAAGTCGTAGCTTGAACTTTTTATTACAGAGAATATTAAAGAAAAGAATTTCTGCCGCCTCGCCCCCCCCCCCCTCCCCATACCTTTGTGATATTAAGTTCACTGTAAATACTTGTTTCATGAAATAAAATTTAAAAAACTAACGTGAAAAAACTATTTCCTGTTTCTCCGTGCGGCCCGTGCATCCCAACGGTCGATCAAACAAAACATGCAAACGCTGCCAAAACTGTCAATAATTTTACTACTGAATTGCTTCTCGTCGCGATGGACAAGCCGGCGATGAACGCGTATCTGGCAGTGCTGATATTGTTCTGTAAGTTGCAACTGTCGACTGCGAAGTCTCGGCAGCACCAACTCATTACCAAATTTGTCTGCCAGCAGTGTCACCTAACTCAGGATGCCATCCCTGAAGTATTCCTCAGCATGGTCAAGTTTTTTTTTTATTATGTCATTAATGTGACTGCTGATGTGCTATTGAGCGACCGCTTGTGCTAAGATGGACAGGCTGCAACATCACGGGAAACTGGTTCAAGAACAGATGACTAATTGACGACAATGAAAAGACAAATCAGAAACACGCGAGAAGCAGTCACGTGATTACATATATCCAGATTGTCTGGTTTCATTTACAATCGTTATTTTAAAACAGTCAAAGATCTTCTCAAAGTTGTGACTTAAAGCGCGAACTAATTCGTGTTTCTCTGTCCTTCGTGTCTCATACCAAAGAGGCAAATTTAGCACTAACGCGCTCGCTTGGGACTGTTACGGAAGAAATAGATAATCTTCTTGATGACACCAGCAACATTACGTATAACAGAAACGTCATTCAGGTCAATGATAACAAGTTTAAGTCTGTGGGACGCGCAACAGACAAGGTCTGTCTTTTGGATATTTTCCACGAGTCCTAAGCCTGAGCACAGTTCTCAATGCTAGTCATCACGGGGCAGCCCTATGGCCGACACAGTAGTTTGTCTAGACTCTATAGACTGTACATAATGTATTCGCTGACAATGACGTTAGACACAAACAGTGCGTCTCTCTTAACAGCAGGACAAAACCTATGAATTCTTCTCGAATACAATCGTCATCAACAAATATAACACATCAATTAAGTGCCAGAGATATCTGCATACCGAAATACCAAGAAAACGCAGTTAATTCATACTGTTGCCAGTGCTCCGTAGATACCAATCAACGTTTTGACACAGATGGTATGGGAAGAACTTTCTTATATCTCTTCTATTGTAAACTGGTGGACGTGATTCACCTGCTGTTTTATAAAGCGCTACCAATGACCGCAACTCCGCAAGATGTAAATACATTTACCAAGATAACTGTACTCTTCAATCTTGTTCAAAGAAACTTTCCCATACATCAAATCGAAAGATAGCTGGCAAGAAATTGTCCTGCAAGACATATATCATATTCTAGGCCTTTACTAAATATAATGATAACTTTAATAGTGTGCAAGTGAAAATAAATCGTCACGACTAACATGCTATAGAATATTGAATAGCAAGCCTATAATAAGGCGCACATGGTCGGATATGAACTACAGATTAGCCTATTCTAGTTTCTTACAGTAATAGCTTATCCTTATTAACTTTATTTCAAAGGAAGCACTACATGTTCAGTTGCTTCCTAGCAAAAGTTAATTGATTTGAGGGTGTAAAAAACTGGCTAAATGTTGGTTACTCAGAACTCAGAGAGGTGCAGGAACATGGTCAGCCATCAATTCCTGATAAGCCTAGGCTAGTCTACTACAACTGTACTTCAGTCACCAGTGCAAGTATTACTTGTTCAGTTGTTAGTTAGATTTTGATTGATCTGATGGTGCAAAAAATGGCTAGCTAGAATTTGGCTGCCCATAATTCAGGGGGGTGTAAGTACATCCCATTGCACACCACTGCGGGCGCCCATGGTCAGGACCAAGAAGTTGAAATCTACTGGATATGAATATAAATTGATCTGACGCAAAGTCAACTTTGCCGTGAACAAATAAATACGCTTGGCCAGTCTGCTGGCCTATATTTAGCGCAACTGTGTCTTTGCCTTGTCCCAACACATAGTCCTACATTTCCTGTGCGCTGCTAATCTGCGCAGAGACATGGCGTCATTGATTTTTCAATAACTCACCCACTGACTCACGCGCGCGCACTGTCATCTCTAACAAGTGATCATTTCTTTGAATGCCATGAGGCGGGGCAATTTTAAAACTGACTCAATCATCTGGCACAACATCAACACGCGAGGAGATGGGGAGGGGGTGTTAATCTATCAGGCAACGAATTAGGGCAATGCATTAGGGCAATTAATTTGTTTGTATTCCTGGCCTTGAACGTTTATATATCGACCCGACAGTTTGTATGATGCAATAGACCCGACAGCTATAGACTCGACAGTTTGTATGGTGCCATAGTACCCAACAGTTTGTATGTCTCAGTGTAAATGCAATGATTAAATGTATATCTTGTAGAATTGAAAAGAAAACATTTTGATAATTAGAAACAAATGTCACGGGAAAACAAAAAGAGGTCGGGGGGGGGGGGGAGGGGGTGTGTCACAGTCTCAGGTCTGTGCCTAGCAGAGACTTCAATGTGTTGGGACGTTTCTTACCGAAACAAGCGCTGCAACTCGTGTCTTGTTGCCTTCTTAGTGAATGTTGCTTTCTCAATAGTGGGCACTTAATCCTGTATGCTGCACACTATGCGTACTTAATCCTGTATGCTGCACACTATGCGTACTTAATCCTGTATGCTGCACACTATGCGTACTTAATCCTGTATGCTGCTCTCCGTATATTTAATCCCGAAGCTGTGTGTGTTGACTGTCTGTCTCTGGTCTGTCATTGATTTTGTTGTTTTTTTCAAGACGATCTTTCTCCTCCTCCTTGCTTCATTCAACAAGTGCCAGTGAGTTGGCCATGTCACGTGATCAGTGATCCTCAAGCTAGAGCACATGTAACAACAAGTGTGACGTCATGAGCAGCAGTTGCTTTGGTTTTCTTCTTGATCTGATTGGATTGAAGGAAGACTGGATTGAAGGAAGACTGCATTGAAGGAAGAAGACTGGATTGAAGGAAGACTGGATTGAAGGAAGACTGAATTGAAGGAAGACTGAATTGAAGGAAGAAGACTGAATTGAAGGAAGACTGGATTGAAGGAAGACTGAATTGAAGGAAGACTGAATTGAAGGAAGAAGACTGAATTGAAGGAAGACTGGATTGAAGGAAGAAGACTGGATTGAAGAAAGAAGACTGGATTGAAGGAAGACTGAATTGAAGGAAGACTGAATTGAAGGAAGAATACTGGATTGAAGGAAGACTGGATTGAAGGAAGACTGAATTGAAGGAAGACTGAATTGAAGGAAGAAGACTGAATTGAAGGAAGACTGGATTGAAGGAAGAAGACTGGATTGAAGGAAGAAGACTGGATTGAAGGAAGACTGAATTGAAGGAAGAAGACTGATTGAAGGAAGAAGACTGGATTGAAGGAAGAAGACTGGATTGAAGGAAGACTGAATTGAAGGAAGAAAACTGGATTGAAGGAAGACTGGATTGAAGGAAGAAGACTGGATTGAAGGAAGAAGACTGGATTGAAGGAAGACTGAATTGAAGGAAGACTGGATTGAAGGAAGAAAACTGGATTGAAGGAAGACTGAATTGAAGGAAGACTGAATTGAAGGAAGAAAACTGGATTGAAGGAAGACTGGATTGAAGGAAGACTGAATTGAAGGAAGAAGACTGGATTGAAGGAAGAAAACTGGATTGAAGGAAGACTGAATTGAAGGAAGATTTGATTGAAGGAAGACTGGATTGAAGGAAGACTAGATTGAAGGAAGACTGGATTGAAGGAAGAAAACTGAATTGAAGGAAGACTGAATTGAAGGAAGAAGACTGGATTGAAGGAAGACTGAATTGAAGGAAGAAAACTGGATTGAAGGAAGAAGACTGGATTGAAGGAAGAAGACTGGATTGAAGGAAGACTGAATTGAAGGAAGACTGGATTGAAGGAAGACTGGATTGAAGGAAGAAGACTGGATTGAAGGAAGAAGACTGGATTGAAGGAAGACTGAATTGAAGGAAGACTGGATTGAAGGAAGACTGGATTGAAGGAAGAAGACTGGATTGAAGGAAGACTGAATTGAAGGAAGAAAACTGGATTGAAGGAAGAAGACTGGATTGAAGGAAGACTGAATTGAAGGAAGAAAACTGGATTGAAGGAAGAAGACTGGATTGAAGGAAGACTGAATTGAAGGAAGAAAACTGGATTGAAGGAAAACTGGATTGAAGGAAGAAGACTGGATTGAAGGAAGACTGAATTGAAGGAAGACTGGATTGAAGGAAGAAGACTGGATTGAAGGAAGACTGAATTGAAGGAAGAAAACTGGATTGAAGGAAGAAAACTGGATTGAAGGAAGAAGACTGGATTGAATTTCAGCTGGAGAACCCGCCCCTCAAATCCTCTCAACATCGGATCTGATTGGCTGTCTTCTGGAACTGCGTGTTAGAATTCCCTAATATCTTTCCACCTACGCTAAGCTCGCGATGTGTGTGTGTGGGTGTATGTGTGTGTGTAGGCAGGTGGAAGAACGTACTCACCTACACACGTAACTCTGGAATTTTCTAGAAAAAAAAGGAAAGCCACTCACACATCAAGTAGGGCAAGGATTTCTTGTCAACTAAAAATATCTATCTATCTGTCTGTCTGTCTGTCTATCTATCTGTCTGTCTATCTATCTGTCTGTCTATCTATCTGTCTATCTATCTACCTTATCTATCTATCTGTCTCTCTATCTATCTATCTATCGGTCTGTCTATCTATCTATATGTCTATCTATCTACCTTATCTATCTATCTGTCTGTCTATCTATCTACTTATCTATCTATCTGTCTGTCTATCTATCTATCTTATCTATATGTCTGTCTGTCTATCAATCTGTCTATCTATCTATCTGCCTTATCTATCTATCTATCTCTTATCTATCTATCTATCTGTCTATCTATCTATCTATCTACCTTATCTATCTATCTATCTATCTATATGTCTGTCTGTCTATCTATCTATTTATCTGTCTATATATCTATCTGCCTTATCTATCTATCTATCTGTCTGTCTGTGTGTTTGTCTGTCTATCTATCTATCTACCTTATCTATCTGTCTGTCTATCTACCTTATCTATCTATCTGTCTGTCTATCTATCTACCTTATCTATCTATCTATCTGTCTGTCTATCTATCCATTCATCACTCTCTCTCTCTTTGTATATTTAAAAGTTTTGTCCCTGACCACTGATTCACTCAGGGTCGCCGCGAGAGTTGTGGCCGCCTGCGTGCGTAATAAAAAAAAATGCCGCCCCCCCTTTTTTTCTATAAAAAAATGTGTTATGACTGAGCTGAACCATGTACCGAAAGCGCCCACGGATTTAAATCCATTTTTGTAGATCTTTTCTTTTTTTTTCTTTTCATATTCGCACCATTATCGTATCTTTGAAGTTTAATTTCCAATTTTACCTTAGCATTTTGTTTCTGTTACGAAGTCCTTCTCCAGTTCTATGAGTCTTAGAGGCGAAACCCCAGACAATGTTTATGCATTGCAACATGAGGTATATAAGAAACAGAAGCAATAATAATAGTGATTAGTTCGGTATGAGACATATCTGGTGTACAATCTAATGTTTTGTACAAGTATTTGTGTGTTTATATTTACAATTTGAAGGATTTTATTTTCGATTTCACTCCCATTTTAAAATTGCCTGAATTAATTGATACAAATACCCTTTGTGTGTGTCTGTGTCTAATATACTATTTGAGGTTCCTTTAAAAGCGAGACATTGCCGAGATAATAATTCGTTCAATCAAGGCTTTCAAAGGCTGCTTTTCAAAAGCATGTAGCATCTAGTGTTGTTTTCTTTTCAAGAGAGCAGATTTCTTCATATTTTCTTTCCGTATTATATTCGTGTCTTTTCAAAATTAATATGGCTCTAATCATTGACTCTTTTGTAGCCTGTAATGTTGTCTTTTTCTTTCTTTCTTTCTAAAACAACCGACATGGACCATAAAATTCAGAATAAAGTGACTCGAAACACAGAACCCATTGACTGTGAAACATTTTCTCCATTTCGTAAACTTTCATAATGATTATCACGATTGTATTTTGGAGAGATGTACATTGTCTCCACAATCATCTAACATACGCGTATTCGGAGGTGCCTACAAATTTATCCACTAAACTTTTATACAAAAATGAAGCAACTAAACGTTGAATGATTTTCTTAAGTTGATATAAAATAAATAATCCTAAGTAAAAGTCACTTCAACAATGACTTGAAATAAAGCACTTTAAGGCAGTGTTTCTTTCCGGATGGTGGCACACCCTACACATCATAATTTTTGTTCGAGCCCCTCTTAGAAGCTGGGGACCTAGAGGAGCGATGTGTGCTTACACAGTGACGACTGTGAGTTTTTCTAAGAATGTAATGTCACAATTATTACACAGTTTTATTTTTCATTTATTTAACACTTTGTTTAGAATCGAAAATTACAAAATGAAATTTCACCAATACGAGTCCTTTTTTTTTGTGGAAGTAGTGTTGCCTACATAATTTTTAAGCAAGTTGTAAAAAGTTCTTTCAAGTCGGCAAGGGTTATGATTTCGGGTCGGTCGTTGGCTTGTTGCTCCAAACAGCTAGTAGCCTTCAACTTAATGTAGATCTACATTGATAATGTTTCAAAAAATATTCTACGCTTAACTAACAGCCATTTAACATAAAAGTGAAAATGTTTTTAACATTGAGTTTTTAATTACTTGATCTACTTACAGGGTGGGGTATTCGACTAAACAACATTTATATGTAGTAGGTAGATACTAAGAAGAAAAAAATGTTTTGACTGATCTGCTTATGTAAGCGTCATTCGAAACAAATATTACAAACAACCCGCGAAAATTCAAGGTCAGAAATGTATAAGCGCCTATGGAAAAACCCGTGGGAATCCCTGGCACGCCGCTCCATTTTTTGCTTATTAAAAGTTTCCAAAAAAGCTTCTTTAGTAGGCTACGAATGTAGTTATTTTCTTTCAAATAGTTTTCAAAGGATAATAGAATAATTAGAATTTATATAAATTATTTAAACATTTGAGTAACCTTTTTTTTCATTAAACTAAAAAAATAAATGTAACCTTGGAATAACGATTTGGCCGCCCCCATAGATTCGGCCGCCTGCGTGCATTGCACACATTGCACAATAGGTAGCGGCGACTCTGAATTCACTCATACTCCAATCAGAACGCGACTTTAAAGTTCGAGGCTTTCTGTTGAGATGCCCAAAAAATCTCGGATATTATTGTAGCCTAATACTGGCTGTGCCAAAAGTGTCTTGTTGTGGGGAAGGACCATTCAAAATAGTGTGTATGTGGGAGGGGGGGGGCAGGCAGATGAGAAGACTACATGCTGATGAGAAGACTACATGCTGATAGGCCTAAAAAGTGTTTTTGAGCACACACCTTCGATTGAAGAATAAAAAAGACAAAACTAAAGGGGGGGGGGGGCTTACAGAGTTTGAGGGGAGCCTCTTTATTGATGGATGTAAAAGTATTCAAGGCAATAGACACATAGACCAACTATTGAACGTAGCACGGGAATCAGTTAGACACACAGACCAACTATTGAGCGTAGCACGGGAATCAGTTAGACACACAGACCAACTATTGAGCGTAGCACGGGAATCAGTTAGACACACAGACCATCTATTGAGCGTAGCACGGGAATCAGTTAGACACACAGACCATCTATTGAGCGTAGCACGGGAATCGGTTAGACACACAGACCATCTATTGAGCGTAGCACGGGAATCAGTAAGACACACAGACCATCTATTGAGCGTAGCACGGGAATCGGTTAGACACACAGACCATCTATTGAACGTAGCACGGGAATCAGTTATACACATATACCAACTATTGAACGTAGCACGAGAATCAGTTAGACACATAGACCCACTATTGAGCGTAGCACGGGAATCAGTTAGACACATAGACCAACTATTGAGCGTAGCACGGGAATCAGACAGTTGGACCAACTATTGAACGTAGTACGGGAATCAGTAAGACACATAGACCAACTATTGAGCGTCGCACGGGAATCAGACAGTTGGACCAACTATTGAACGTAGCACAGGAATCGGTTAGACACATAGACCAACTATTGAGCGTAGCACGGGAATCAGTTAGACACATAGTCCAACTATTGAACGTAGCACGAGAATCAGTTAGACACATAGACCCACTATTGAGCGTAGCACGGGAATCAGTTAGACACATAGACCAACTATTGAGCGTAGCACGGGAATCAGACAGTTGGACCAACTATTGAACGTAGTACGGGAATCAGTAAGACACATAGACCAACTATTGAGCGTCGCACGGGAATCAGACAGTTGGACCAACTATTGAACGTAGCACAGGAATCGGTTAGACACATAGACCAACTATTGAGCGTCGCACGGGAATCAGTTAGACACATAGTCCAACTATTGAGCGTAACACGGGAATCAGTTAGACACATAGACCCACTATTGAGCGTAGCACAGGAATCGGATAGAGTTAGGCGCTTTTAGAATTCAAGGACAGACGAGAAGAGACAATTGCTAAAAATGTGTTGTTGTGGAGAGGGGCATTTCATTTGAAACTATTTGTGTGTATAATGTGAGAGGGGGGCGATGTAAGGCTACAACTGATGGGCCATAGATGTGTGTTTACCTACTTTATGACGGCGGGAGTTGTAGGCCCTTAATTTGAAAGGTGAAAGAGACACACACAAAAAAGAATTTAAGGGATATAAAATTGTGTTGGGGATGGGGTAGTGTTGTAATGGGGGCGATTTTATTGATGGTCTTAAAAGTGTTCCAAGCAAAATAAACATATATACCACTATATATGAACCACTACATTACACCTCTGTTTGTTATATGAACCACTACTTACGTTTAAGTCTGTTATATTAGCCACTACATTTATGTAAGTCAGTTATATGAACCAGTACTTAACCTATATCTGTTATATTAGCTAATACCTTTATGTAAGTCCGTTATATTTGAACCAGCACTTAACCTATGTCTGTTATATTAACCAGTGACTTGGCAGAATTTAAGTCATTGGTTAATATGCATGACTAAATGCATGACGCGTAGGACGTAATCATCTTCTTTTTTGAAGTAACGTCTGTATTATATAAGATAAGAAGATATTAGCTACTACCTTTATGTAAGTCCGTTATATGAGCCAGTACTAAACCTATGTCCGTTATATGAACCACTACTTACATCTATGTCCGTTATATGAACCAACGTCTAAATCTGATATATAAAGCACCACTTACATCTAGATTATATGAACCACTATTTACACATATATTGTAAAGTGAAACATTATTTGACATTATATCCAGTACTACTAACTTTACTTGTACATTATGAAACGATTGGAAGCAGGTGTATGTTGACTACTTCATAGCAAGTCTAGAGATGTACTACTAACCACAACATAGCAAGTCTAGAGATGTAATGCTAACCACTACATAGCAAGTCTAGAGATGTAATACTAACCACTACATAGCAAGTCTAGAGATGTAATACTAACCACTACATAGCAAGTCTAGAGATGTACTACTAACCACTACTAGATAGTCTAGAGATGTACTACTAACCACTACTAGATAGTCTAGAGATGTACTACTAACCACTACTAGATAGTCTAGAGATGTACTACTAACCACTACTAGATAGTCTAGAGATGTACTACTAACCACTACTAGATAGTCTAGAGATGTACTACTAACCACTACTAGATAGTCTAGAGATGTACTACTAAGCACTACTAGATAGTCTAGAGATGTACTACTAACCACTACTAGATAGTCTAGAGATGTACTACTAACCACTACTAGATAGTCTAGAGATGTACTACTAACCACTACTAGATAGTCTAGAGATGTACTACTAACCACTACTAGATAGTCTAGAGATGTACTACTAACCACTACATAGCAACACGGAGATGTTCCAAGCGCCACAACGACGTGCTCTGCTGTGTCAGACACACAGCTCTCGCTACCAGTGAATGCCTTCCAGCGCCCCCCCCCTACTCCTCCTCCCCCGTGCCACATCTCTCCCCGTCCTTCACCTTGCCTCGGTGTCTAGTACTCACAGTGGAGATAGGTTGTTGTTTTCTCTTGTTTTCTAAGTCTCTGGTTTTACTGCCTTAAGTTTTTAAACTCAAATTTGAATGATCACGTTATTATAGGCCAGTGATCGGCAAACTCGTCAACCAAAAGAGCCTGATATTTTAAAAAAATCAATATTGAAGTTTATTCAAATAGTCACTAACTTAACTTTTGCTTTACTCAAGACATTGTTCTAGAAATGAATAGAATTCAAAGTGAAATATGAAGCCTGCCTTTGCTAACTATGTCTTAGTGAAACAGTCACGCCCACATGACATCTAACTTGTATCAAGGAAATGTTTCCATTAAAAACAGCAGCCTACAAACACTAATGTCTATAGCACGAATCGAATCAAACTGATAGAACTGGTACTGAGGCAGAGAATCCCACAGAACACTGCCAGAAACCTGGATCGTGCTGTAAGGGATTAATCCCATGATGGATCCTTAGTGCAAGGAGAAAAACACATTTTACAAATAGCACAAAGACATTCGAATATTAACTCCACAATTGTCCAATTTTATTTTAGCGCCCTCCCCCCCCCCCCCCAACACTGAAAGGGGAATAGCAGCGATTCGTTTTATGTGGTCTTCAGTCCGTCCGATCGTTTGGCGTCCGACCCATTTAGAAAGTAAAATAGAAATGATGTTGAAAATCCGATCTCTATTCTATTTCCAAGTAACAACTGACTAACTGATTGTACTCTCTATTTTTTTTCACGTAACAACTGACTGATTGTACTCTCTATTTCCAAGTAACAAATGACTGACTGATTGTATTCTCTATTTCCAAGTAACAAATGACTGACTGATTGTACTCTCTATTTCCAAGTAACAACTGACTGATTGTACTCTCTATTTCCAAGTAACAACTGACTGACTGATTGTACTCTCTATTTCCAAGTAACAACTGACTGACTGATTGTACTCTCTATTTCCAAGTAACAACTGACTGATTTTACTCTCTATTTCCAAGTAACAACTGACTGACTGATTGTACTCTCTATTTCCAAGTAACAACTGACTTACTGATTGTACTCTCTATTTCCAAGTAACAACTGACTGATTTTACTCTCTATTTCCAAGTAACAAGTGACTGCTTGATTGTACTCTCTATTTCCAAGTAACAACTGACTGACTGATTGTACTCTCTATTTCCAAGTAACAACTGACTGATTGTACTCTCTATTTCCAAGTAACAACTGACTGACTGATTGTACTCTCTATTTCCAAGTAACAACTGACTGATTGTACTCTCTATTTCCAAGTAACAACTGACTGACTGATTGTACTCTCTATTTCCAAGTAACAACTGACTGATTGTACTCTCTATTTCCAAGTAACAACTGACTGACTGATTGTACTCTCTATTTCCAAGTAACAACTGACTTACTGATTGTACTCTCTATTTCCAAGTAACAACTGACTGATTGTACTCTCTATTTCCAAGTAACAACTGACTGACTGATTGCACTCTCTATTTCCAAGTAACAACTGACTGATTGTACTCTCTATTTCCAAGTAACAACTGACTGACTGATTGTACTCTCTATTTCCAAGTAACAACTGACTGACTAATTGTACTCTCTATTTCCAAATAACAACTGACTCAGGCTTCACAAAGCAACAGGGCCAGATGGCATAAGCGCAGAGATGCTCAAAAACCTTGGTACAATTGGCCTCCTCAAACTGCACGGCTTACTAAATCGGACCTGGATTCAAGGGGATTTCCCAAAGGCATGGAGATTGGCTACCATTGTTCCTATTCTTAAAAAGGGCAAGAACTCTACAGCCCAGAGAGCTACAGACCAATTTCCCTCACATCCTTGAGTACCACAAATTAATTTGCCAAGAGCAGGGTGGTTTCAGACAAAACCAAGTAACGGTCTTTATACAAGAGGTAGCGGGGACTGTTTCCAGAGAGGCGGTAGAGAGAAGAAGGGTGAGTCGACACTTGCAGTCTTTCTCGATCTAAAACAGGCGTACGATAGGGTCTGGAAGCAAGGCTTGTTGCTAAAATTAATGATTCTTGGGGTAAACTCCAATATGTACCGCTGGATAAAAAGCTTCCTAACGGATCGGTTGGTTCAAACACGTTATATGCACGCTCTTTTTGGTTTACATCAACGACATGACCGAACGCCTCCAGGCGTCGCTCTCTGCTCTTTGCAGATGATCTGCTAATCTGGAAAACTGGGAGGTCTGCAGTAGCTCTAGCTGCGAAACTACAACGTGACCTAGTCACGGTTTCTTGCTACACACGGTTGTGGGACATGGAAATTAATTGTGCCAAAACAGTCTGGACCCTCTTCACTCTTGGCAAAGATGTTTACAAAGAACAGACTTTTCTCTCATCAATGGTACAGCTCTGAAGATGGAAGCCAAGCCTAAATACCTGGGAGTCACCCTGGACCCTAAGATGGGTTTGTCCGACCACGTGAGACTAGTGCGGGAACAAGCCTCAGAGAGCCTTAAGATACGTGGTAAAGCGACTAGCCACGACCAAGAGGGGGCCAAGGCAAACGTTTTACGGGCCCTCTACATTGGGTCTGTAAGGGCAAGGATGGAGTACGCGTCTTTTGCACAAGTCTATGCTTCTCAAACGTCTCTAGCGGGGCTGGACTCAGTGCAGAACCAAGCTATTCGACTTATTTGTGGTGCATTTCGTACGGACTCAGTGCAGAACCAAGCTATTAGACTTATCTGTTGTGCATTTCGTACGGACTCAGTGCAGAACCAAGCTATTCGGGGGGGGGGGGGGATAATTAATATAAAAGGAAAAGAAAATGATTTGTTTCACTTATTGCTAGTGTTTAGGTTTGTTTTACTTATTGCTAGTGTTTATGTTTGTTTTACTTATTGCTAGTGTTTATGTTTGTTTTACTTATTGCTAGTGTTTAGGTTTGTTTTACTTATTGCTAGTGTTTAGGTTTGTTTTACTTATCATTAAAACTTTGAAGGATCGTTAGTATTAAATAAGATATAATAATTTTTCTGAGTGAATAATCTTGATCAATATTCTATTAATTAACAAATACAATTTGAAACTTAAACTAACCTGTGGAGCAATCCAATCTCTAAGGACAGTATGGTCATCTACATTTTGAGTTGTATACACCCAGCTAAAGGAACACGGAAAAGGGGCAAATTTCTTAATTGTTTTTTTCCTTATTTTGTAAAATTTTATACATTCTATAATATATCGCTCATTTTGTTTTAATGTATAGGAAGATACCTTTATAAAAGGGATCTGTCCTTATTTAAAAACAAAGGGGAGCTATTCGTTGTTTTTTTTTAAAATATATTTGTTAGCCATCGCGTATCATAAGTATTGATTACGGAATTAATTTTTATGCTTTACTCAAGGCACTACTATTTCACAACGCTCAATACAGTATTGATTTTATTTTTACTTTCGTGAGGCTTTAGGAATCTTAGGTCTGAAGTTTGGAACGTAAAGTCCATTGAAACATAAAATAGATCTAATTCTAAATTTACTCTTTTATCGTGTTTAGGTGTATTTTACTAATTGCTAGCGTTTAGGTTTGTTTTACTAATTGCTAGCGTTTAGGTTTGTTTTACTAATTGCTATCGTTTAGGTTTGTTTTACTAACTGCTAGCATTTAGGTTTGTTTTACTAACTGCTAGTGCTTAGGTTTATTTTGCTAACTACGTTACATTACGTAAAGGCAGCACGGAAAACCAACTCTTTGATACCCCCCCCCCCCCCCCAACTGGCCCACAAATGAAATTGCTATAAGCATGAACGTAGCGCTATATAAAAGCTATAATACATAAATAAAAATTACTTACTTGTATTCAAGTTTATTATAGAGACTATGTATATGTTATAGTAACATTATGTGTCTATTCTCATAGTGGTTACTCTTGCTGAAGTCACTCTTTTGTATCACTAGTCTCCTTTTTGATTGTTCTCAAATTGGATCAGCCCAGACACAGACATTTCTGATCTATTTGTTTGTGTGTTCTTTTCATAATCTGATAGAGGGAACTATCCTTAATGTTGGTTGCATTTAGTGGCTTTATCAGTAGGGGTCTTTTCCCTCTGTGGGTATTGATAAACTCGCAGTGGCAGAGTAAAGATAATCAGTATATTTTTTCTTGATGAAGATGGTAGTACATTTTGTACCTAGTGACTGTTATCATAAGTCCCCTCTCTAGGGTAAAGATTGAAAGCATGCCATCAACATCTCTCTCTTTTGGATTATTAAGTCTTGTTACCTGTTACTGAGCTAAAAACATAAAATGTGTTTAGAATTTGTTGTTTAACACCCCAAGAGAAGAAAACCAGAATCTTAGCAAAGAAATCTTGGATATTTCAGGTATACATTGACAAAATAAATTCCTTGGAACCATAGAAGAAAATACCTTGTTTTCAAGTGCCATACCTTGATGCCAGGCACACTAAATTCTCAAGTGATAATTTAGTATTTTTTCATTCAACACTGTTCTTTAATAAACATTTTCTTAACTGTCTAGAGAAATGAGACCTAACAAGTTATGAGTAATCTGGAAACATCATTCTTGATATCTTTGAGTGAGTCCACAATAGCAAAGACAGCTAGAAACTTTCAGAAACAGTGGAGAAACAAGGTTACAAAGACAGTTTGTGTGGAGACACAAACTCAAAATCGGCCCCCGAAGTGGTTCACCCAGTCAGGTAAAAAGGCTGGTTTCAATATTTTCAGAAAGAACGTCAGAATGAAATTCTATCAAAGACAAATGACAGAAGAATGGAGAAAGAAGGTTGGCGGATCTTGTGTGGTGCCCCAGCGGTCCACAGATAGGTGAAATTGAATGTGAAGTTAGATGTGAACCTGGCCTAATTAATGTCTTATAATGAATGTATAATTGCTCTAATTGTTTTGTAAAGGGACAACCTCTTATTCCTCAAGAAAAAAACATTTCCGTAAAAAAGACAAAAAAAACCACCAATTTCTTGTGTGTGTAAATGTAGTAGTTAGTATGACAGAACTTACTTAACTGAGCAAAACAAATGTAAAAAAAATATATTATTTGACAACATATCTTAAACCATTTGCATAAATGTTGTTAAAAATATGGTACATAGTCCTCTCCCCTACTAAGGAGCCTCCCGTGTTTGTTACTATTAATAGTGAGTAGTTGTAAAAGTGGTGTATTTTTATGATAAGCTTGCCTGCATAAGTGATTTTAAAAATTAGATTTTTCGCTTTCGGAAAAGAAAAAAGTGCAGTTGCATCAGAACTTTGAATGGTCTAAAATATCATGATGTCAGATTTTCACTTTTTTTTCTAGTTTTTGAGAACTAAACAAGACGGTCGATGGACAGACATTCCATTCAAAATTGATAGCGTCTTTTCCCCTTCGGAGGCCGCTAAAAAAGATTGTTTAGTACCCTAGAGTAAATGCTTAAAATAAGTATTATCAAAAGATAGATTGTGAAAGTTTGAGCTTGTTGAAGTGCCCTGCACAAACAGAATGTTTTGTCTGTAGACTAGAAAAAGACATGTAAAAAAACATATTTTCGCCTCCAATGGAACACAAGAGTTTGTTGACTCACCAGTTGGATCTAGAGTGGACTCTACATGAGGCCACACATTAACACTACCAGTAAAAGCTGAGCTATTTCAGAAAAACATTGAAAAGAAGGATTCCTTGGTACCATAGAGGGAAATGATAAAAAAATGTTCAACAAGATTGGAATGTGAAGGTATATGGCTTGTCAAAGCTTATTGTGGAGTAAGTTCCATTCCCATTACGCCTTGCATAAAACCTATGTAGACAAATGTTTCATTCAAACTTTGCCCTACAGCTGCTACTAGAGGCAGCTTTGAAAAAGTCTAATAGGAAAATAGAAAAGTATCTATGCATTAACATTATCTCATAGACCTTCAAGAAGTATGTGACAGATGTGGACTGGAAGCTTACACAGGGACTTACATAATACAATGGGGGGGGGGGGGGGGTCATGCATTAATATTATCTCATGGACCTTCAAGAAGTATGTGACAGGTGTGGACTGGAAGCTTACACAGGGACTTACATTAATACAATGGGGGGTCATTCATTAACATTATCTGATTTACCTTCAAGAAGTATGTGACAGGTGTGGACTGGAAGCTTACACAGGGACTTACATTAATACAATGGGGGGTGGGGGGGGTCATGCATTAACATTATCTGATGGACCTTCAAGAAGTATGTGACAGATGTGGACTGGAACTTACACAGGGACTTACTTATACAATGGGGGGTGGGGGTGGGGTCATGCACTAACATTATCTGATGGACCATCAAGAAGTATGTGACAGATGTGGACTGGAACTTACACAGTGACTTACTTATACAATGGGGGGGAGGGTCATGCTAAACATGAGGAAGTTTCTTCATAGTGTCACTGCTGCAATGTGTAAGGGCCAACTTCTCAGTCAATGGCTCTACAGTTGGAGGTGAACAGTTTGAACAGTCAGGTCTCTCATCCCCCCACCCCAGCAGGCTAAGAAATACAAGGTGGTGGACACATGAAGGTTTGTTACCATTGTTTGCCTATCTACTAACAGACTAAAACCATTTCTCTGAGGTGCCACATTGAGGGTCACATGGAGCCAGATTTACCTTTTACTAGAGGTAGCAGTAGATGTAACGTATGTTATTCATAGGACATTTTTAAATCAAAGAATACTACATTACAAGTACCGGTATACATAATTTGCAAAGAAAACCTAGCATTTAGCATTGCTGTGTCTGGACCCTCCATATTCATATTTTCATACATATAAGTCTTCAATAGCAATGTAAAAGAGAAATTTTGGAAACAAATTGTGAGGCAAGATCATCAGAATAAGTTTCCATACTAAATGCTGAAGTGAGATCTCTTAAAACTAATTATAAGAATTAAATGTTAAAAACTCACAGAAAAACACAACATACTTGAAGCATACATATATTAAACATAAATGAATAACAGCACCAGGGACCAAGTTTTTAAGAGAGAAAGTAGTGAATTAAAATGCTACGAAAATAAGGGCATGCGCCGACCGAGGCTCGAACCTGTGACTCCGGATTCGACACCACCGCCTAGCGATAACGCACCAAGCGAAACTAACCTCTAGACCATCGGAATGTCCAAAAAACATTCTTCTGATCCAGAGTCATTTCGCCCGTATGCAAATTACCACCCCAGTGGTCAAAGGTCACAAGCCCCAGCTAGCCCCCCCACCACCCTCGCAGCATCCGTTCACTAACAATTTCGATAGAGCCTACACAGACAGCCGTTAGGCATGTATTAGACAAACGATGGCTCTATCTAATTGTATATCTCTCACAAAGACAAGTGGACAACATAAACACATTACATATAGAAGCTTCAGTGGGTACGAGCAATAATGCTGTAAATGTAAACATAGAGTTGAAGCTAGGTGCTGAAACAAATGATACATACATATATTAAACATAAATGAATAACAGCACCAGGGACCAAGTTTTTAAGAGAGAAAGTAGTGAATTGAAATGCTACGAAAATAAGGGCATGCGCCGACCGAGGCTCGAACCTGTGACTCCGGATTCGACACCACCGCCTAGCGATAACGCACCAAGCGAAACTAACCTCTAGACCATCGGAATGTCCAAAAAACATTCTTCTGATCCAGAGTCATTTCGCCCGTATGCAAATTACCACCCCAGCAATCACATTGTTTCTACATACATGTATTTTAGGATGATACAAAAAGAGTGAACACATACAATTATTATCATTATTAAGCTTTATGTTGTTTTGTTTTTAGTTTTATTAATTGTTGCCATTTATTTTTTCAATATTTTTGTGTATTCACACTCTACAACAGATCCACTGACACTTTCTTATTTTGTGTGTGTGTGGCAATTTAATATGGCTAAAAATAAACTAAAATAATAAGTACTCCAACACAATCTAATATAAATGCCTACTTTTTTGGTCAATTTATAGTTAAAGTATAATGGAAATTCAGCTTAAAAAAAATGCTGAAAAGAAATTGTAGGGAAATTAGAATCATGAACACTTGTAAATGCTTTTCAAGTGATTAGTCTTTGTTAACAATTAAAAAAAAAAAAACTTTTCTTTTCATTTTTTTTTTTTACATAAAAATGAATTATCTTGAAACATGCATTACTTGAAGATTACTTTGAGATAGGTTTCTATAAAAATTATAATCTTAAAATATGAACAGTGTTATATATTAGATGGCTACAAAAAGCCTTGTTCTTTACATGGTTAAGACTAAATAATAATGTTAGCTAGAGAGCTTAAATAACACAATCTTTTAAAATGTTTTTTAATATTGAGTGAAATTTTGTCAATTTAGAACTGCTTTATTTATAAATGGAAGTGCAGTGGCTGAGTGGTTAAGCGCTTGGCTTCCAAACCATAGGTATTGGGTTGAATCCTAGTGCAGACTAAGATTTTTAATTTTGGGATCATTGGGCACCTCTGAGTCCACCCAGCTCTAATGGGTACCAATTGGATACCTGAAATAAGTTGTGGAAAAGCAAAGTGATTGGTCATTGTGCTAGCCACATTGTGGGCCACAGAAACAGATGACCTTTACATCATCTGCCCTATAGATCACAAGGTCTGAAAGGGAAAATTTTATATTAATGAATGGTCATGACGAGAAATCTTATTATCGAAATCAATGGCTTTTTCTGCATAAAATGTTTTTAATTACAATAAGGGTAAAAAAGATTTCAATAACTTGTATTTATTATAAAAAATGTAGGTCACAGCTGGGGCTGCGTAGCCAATGGGAAATACTGCATTCCTCATTAATCTTTGGACTTGAAGGGCAAGCTGTATTTTTATTATTATATCAACTAGTTTTATGTAAGTATTGGATGTGGTGACCTAGCAGTAAAACACTTGGCTTTCAATATTTATTCACAACTACAGAAGTGTACTCAGGTCCTTTGATGACTACATAAAGAAGTTACAAAATGTATCAAATGGATTCTATCTATTCACAACTTTTATGTGCATTTTACTTTTTTTTTTTCAATTAACTTCAACACATGACCTGGTCATGACCATTTTACTGTAATTATATTGTATTCATATCATTTGACCAGTCAATGTTACATACATTCTGCTAAAATGACTTAACCATCCAGCTCCAAGTACAACTCATATTACTTGATCATTCAGCTCCAAATACAATTCATATTACTTGACCATTCAGCTCCAAATATTTGTATACATCATCTTTGTGACAAAATGAGGCAACTCTGCTATGTTTTCCGCATAGTAATCATTGTATTTATCTCCCATATGATAGATCTCATACTGTCAATGACTTCCTTGAGTTGTTGATTCTTCCAATGGATTTGCTAAACAGAAATAAAGAAAAAGTGAATAGAGTAATAGAAATAAAAAGTGAGAATGCAACCCCTAGCACAGCTTGCAAACACTTCTAGCAATATCTTCATCTCCAAGTAGTTCAGCAATAAAGCAGAAGAGGTTCAAATTGTTTGGCTGTGAATTTCTTGTTTTATTCAATTGGTTAGGCAAGTAGCTCTCTCTCTACTAAAGAGGAACTTTTGGGATTACTATCATTAGGGCAGGAATGAGCATAAAAAGGTTCATTACTCTAGAGGAATTATTTTCCAGTGTTTTCACTATGCATTTATCAAATCAATTATTGTTACTTGATTTAGAAACTAATAAACATCCCACCCAGAACAGAAACATTGTCATCAGCTGTGGTATGTCCACAGAAAATGTAATGAAAGTTTTCTTTTAATCAAGAAACAACTTGACTGTCATCCCAAAACCTCAAACAACCTTTTTGTTTTATAAAGTTTTATTTTAAAACCATTTCAAATGGTTGCTATTTCATTTTTAAAAATAAGAAACATTCTTAGAGATGCCTTCATAATGTATATTTTCTCTGTGGTGGAAATGTAGGGCCTACTTTTTTTAGTTCTTATTTGTATCTTATAGATACTAGAGTCATGGCTCCATGCGAAGTCACTCTTACTATTACAAAAGAAGATTAGTCTGGTAATTGCTCTAATTATAGACAATAGTCACTACAGACTAGATCTAGCGCATGTTCAGTCATAACAATGAAAGAAAATAACCATTTCTAAGCTGCCAGGTGAAATGCCATTTTCAATCACGAGGTCGCGCTTCACAAGTGGGTGAAAGGCGGTGTAGACGCGTCACTGGTCAGCAAAATTATATTGTAAAAGAAAATTATGGGGAAAATTTTAGGAGACTTCTGGCAATTTTTAGGAGAATTTTAGGATTTTAGGAGAATTTTCATTTTTTAGGAGATTTTAGGGTTTTTGGCACATCAGCAGAATTTAGGTCATGTTGTGCCCATAGTTCCTCAATGGTTATTCCCCCTTCATAGCTCAAGAGCTAAATGTTATACAGTTAAGTCATTAAAAACAAAATCCATTCACAGTTCAGATGGTAAAAATAGTAAAAATGTAAAAATTTGATAAAAATCTGTTGTAAATATATATTCACAATATCTTTGCCATATCACAAATAAAATTTTTGTAGTAAACCCCACATCCAGGATAAAGCCCAGTATTTTCCCAGGGTCAACATTAACAAACAGTGTTTTTAAGTTGTCTGATATAAAATACTTCCTTCTAATATCAAGTCGGTGCCTGGTGCAATCAAGGAGGACATGTTCCATGCTGAAATAAGGGTCACAGTACTCACAAAGTGGGTGCTGCTCTCTTCAGCACAAAGGAGTGTGTGATGGAGGTGTGGCTAATCCTAAGTCTGGACATGGTCGTGCTTCCAATCAAGACACTTAGATGTGGACCACCACCTGACCGCCACCTAACATCCGCCACAACCCATCTAAGTTTGTTGTGGGTCTCAGCCTCCCACCAACCCTGCCTCTCTGTAGGTGGCAGAGGCTAAACATGTCTCAGGTCCAAGCAGGGAATTCAGGTTCCTGACACCTTTTGATTTAGGGCTCTCTTTGCTTCTCTGTCTGTCATTTCGTTTCCCTCTATGCCTTCATGGGAGGGGAAGTTTCAAGTGAATGTCTTGGGCCATGGAGGAAGGCGGTTAAAAAGTTGCATGTTTTGTCTGTTGGTTAAAAGACTAGCTTTATCAGCAAGTTGAGTGCATTTAAGGTTTTGCATGCTTAAAGGTTCCATAGAAAAACCTTATTGGTTGGGACTGTATTCTATCAAGAGCTGTCCTACAGGCATAGATTTGGTTGACTGTAGTCAACCTGTAATCATACTCCTCCTAAATAAAGTGATCATAGCATGTCGATTTGTCTCCCTAATTTATGAATGCACATGATGCATAGTTTCCCAGAGGCCTTGCTTGCAATGTCCTAAAGCTCAAGAAATATTTTAGTTTTTTCAACTCAAGACCTCATGTACTTCCTTTGAAGTTAAGAGCATATTTGTTTTAGTTCAAGAGTTTCAAGACTTCTCTAGTTTAAGTCCTTGAATCAAGATTCATTGCAATTTTTTATCTTGTTCAAGAAGCTAACTTTTCTTTAGTTGACTTGTTTCCTGTTAATGTCTCCAAAGTTCACATTGCCTACTCACTTTCCTGCGAACACTAGGATGACAAACTGCATTTCTCAATAGTTTCTTTGAGACGTTTCATTTTCTGTGTTTTTTTGTTCCACCGAATCAGAAACCCCATTAGTAACAAACCATGCTGAGAAT
Source organism: Biomphalaria sudanica (assembly GCA_036873155.1). Lineage (NCBI taxonomy): Eukaryota > Metazoa > Mollusca > Gastropoda > Planorbidae > Biomphalaria > Biomphalaria sudanica. The sequence continues at coordinate 283,281 of JAZGLO010004311.1, forward strand.
TACTCCCTTAGAGCACGGAAGAGGAAGCGAGCAGTGAGTTGTAAGGTTGCCTTATCCCCAAGGACAGAACTCTTGCCGCATATGGACCAGTATTCTCTCTCTCAATTCCTAGTCCCAATCATTCCTAATGCAGAGCTAAGCATTCATAAAGAATGTGCGCTATTGTCTCATCATCCTCGAAGCAGTGGCGGCACTGTATGTCGTAGTTCTCCTTCCACTGTCCAAAGTATGCGCCAATTGGATAATGCCTGACTTGGAACTGGGCTAGGACTGCCTGTTCCACAGGGTAGAGCTCCCACCTTGCGTCCTTTCTGTCTGGTCTACTCAACTGCTTATGTAGCTCTCTGCCCTTGTCAGAAGCGTCCCAGCTGTCATACCAAAGTGCCAACAAATGGGTGTCGGCTAGGGATCGTACACTCGCTTTGCTGCCATGGCCTTCGCTAAAAAGTCAGCCCTCTGATGACTGACCAGACCACAATGGGATGGGAACACTGTATAAAACTATTTACATTGAGCAGCAGAAGGCATTCCACCACTGCAAGGAATGCTTCTACCTTCCCGACGCCTGCATGCTGCCCTTCAAGGGCATAGATCAAATCGGTGAAAATGACCATGTCTGCTGGGGCAATGAATCTATTTCCACTCTTTTCGCTACCCACTTCAGTGCTACGAGCATTGCTTCCAGCTCAGTTTCTGTGCTGCTTTTCCCATTGCATGGTCCACTCAGCTTCAAACTTTCAGGATTGCCAGAGAGTCGAACCACTGCCCCATACCCAGCTCTCACAGTGCCCTCGAGCCATCCGTGTAGATGGTAGACACTCCAGCAGGATACTAAGCGAAAGTCTCTCTGGCTGCTTGTAATAGCCGTGTAGAATCACACTGCTTTGTCCCCTCCTGTTCAAGTAGGCTCTTCTGTACCGTTGGCATGCCGAAAGCTTTGTCAGGAGGGAAGGAAACGGACGGGGAAAGAGCAGCCTGCTCCGCCCATAGATTCATCTCTCTGACCAGCCCACATGCCACATGCATGAAGCAGGGTGGTTTTTGAGACTTCTCTTGCCCTACCAGTTGTCAACCAGACTTCTGAGCAGTCATCCCATTTCCAGAGCTAGTAGGACGGCTCGCTCTCTGCGCAACTTTGGCAGCACATTGGCCATGATCTCGCTGGTGGCAATTGCCATTGTGCGAAACGTGCTGCATATGAGTCTAATGGCTTGATTCTGAACAGGGTCAAGCTTTGCTAGAGACGTTTGCGAAGCCCAGACTTGAACAGTTAGACTGTAATCCATGTGAGACTGAACTGCTCCCCATTTCATTCCAGCTAGCTTAGTTATGATGTTCAGCCTCTCGGAGGCTGTCTCGCACAAGGTCAGTTTCAGATCAAAGATGAGCCAGAGATACTTTCACTTCCAGGAACCATACGAGCCTTCTTTTGACCATGCCTTCCCCAGTCTTCCCAATGTTGGATGTAAACGAGATGGGTCGATAGCTTTCCACCCGGTCTAGGACTTTTCCCTTTTTGAGAAGGGGTACAATCATTGCCTCCCACCAAGCCTTAGAAAATCCCCTTGAGTCCAAGTTTGATTGACCAATTCCAACAGTTTCTGTCTGCCAACTGGGCCAAGATTCTTGAGCATCTCGTTGCTAAGACCATCTGGCCCCTGCGCTTTCCATAACTTGCACTTCCAAAGTGCAAATGCTAGCTCTCCATGGGTAAATGCATTAGTTAATGTGCTCGTCTCATCTTCGCCATAGACCATGCAGCGTTTAACTTTGGCCTTTCTGATGCCATTAAGGGTTTTCACATCTCGCTCCCTTTTGCTGACTTAGATATGGCTGCAAAGCCACGGTTTAGAGCGTCTGATCTATGACGGTCTGTGACCACCTTGCCTTGAGCCGTTAGCAGGAGCACAGCTGCTTTTGGTTCGTTCGCCCTAGCCAAGTTATTAAGGAGTATCATCGTTTGGTCAACAACTGTGCCACCAACATGTGGCCCTTCCCAGTCGGATTAGGCATGCTAAAGTGGGAGACCAAAAGGGACTAAATTTACGCCCACCATAGGACCTCGGGAATGCCCTACGAGCAGCGCTCACAATAGCCTTCATGAAAAGTCGGTAAACCTGGTTAATGCATCCAACTTGGACTTCCAGCCTGCTCAGAGAGGAGTCCGACGCCTTCATAAACAGGCCCCTATTGGCACAATTGCACACCCATTTTGGTTGAGTATGGGGTCTTCGTGTCGAGCTTTACGAGTTCAATTGTGATCAAGACCGGCAGGTGGTCACTACCGACGTCTTCGAGCACGTCCACTCTCAATTGCAACTTTAAATCCGCGTACTCTAGTGACAAGTCTGGCCACAACATGCCCCTATTGCCAGTGTGCAAGAAGGTCGGGGTTAGTCTTTACACTGCAAGACAACCAGATTTGTTTCGTTGCATATCTTGAGCAGTTGCTGCCCGCTGACATCTGTCTCCGGACAATTCCAGGTGGGTGTATTAGCATTAAAATCGCCTGCAATGATCATCCTTGTGCCATAGGACTCACGCAATTTGAATTGCAGCTCAGACTCGGGTGGGTTGTAAAGGTTTAAGCATGTGAATCGCTGACCAAATTTGAACACCTCGACTGTCAGCATATCCCTCCCCCAGGGGCACTAGATTCCACAACACGGCCGTTAAGGAATTCCTCACAAACGTTATGAGTACCTAGCACCCCGAGCAGGAACACCAGTAAGCTGTAAAGTCAGAAAGAAGAGGTGGTCCCTCCTCCAAGCTTTGAGTTTCCTGACACATGAGGACATCTGCCTCGTATCGCTCTAAAATTGTATGGACCTCGACCCACAGGGTTAGTAGCACTTTTCCATGACAAAATTTTAGGAGGTTTTTTTAAGGATGAAATGTATGATGTGTGTATGTGTTTCCTATCAGTATGTGTGATACATAGTAAAACATACACAAAACTAAGCATTTATCAAATCAATTATTGTTATTTGATTTTAAAAATAATAAATATCTGGCCAATATGCCACAGAAACAATGTTATCAGCTGTGGTATGTCCACAGAAAATGTAGTGAAAGTTATCTTTTAATCTAGTAACAACTTGACTGTCATCCCAAAACCATTTTTTTTTCAAAGATTTATTTAAAAACATTACAAATAAGAAACATTCTTAGAGATGCCTTATTCATGATGTATATTCTCTGTGATGGAAATGTACATTTTTAGTTCCTATGTGTATCTTATAGATACTAGAGTCATGGTGTGCATTTGAGGTAATGTTTTATTCTTCTATTAGTTAACTTAAATCCTTTTCATAAACAGAGCCAGTAATATATAGGGCAATATTGGTCTATTTGAATGTTGATATTTGCTTACTAAAAAATGGCTTTTTGGATTGGAGGGGTTAGACCTATTCACGTTTTTTTTCCCTAGCAGAATCTTTTTCAACCATATAGTTTCCCTGGCTTTTACGAGTGAAATAATTTTTACGGACTTTTCACAGCTGTATGCGAAATATTTTAAATAGTTAAATCTACAGCAGATCTAGACTCTTGATCTAAGTCACAAAAAATGCACGCGCTTTCACGGCTGTGAGAGAATTATCTTCACTGAATTAACAGTAGATCTAGACTCTAGATCTAAGTCACTAAAATTGGTGGACTTTTCAGGGCTGTGATAGAAATATCTTCACTATATATATTCTAGTGATTTAGCGTAAATCTAGAGTCTAGATCGAAGTCAAGAAAATTCGCTGACTTTTCACCTGTGTGAATATTATCTTCATTAAATTTACAGAAGATCTAGACTCTAAAGCTAATTCGCTAAAATTAGCGGACTTTAACCATAAGTCACTAAATTTTGCGGACTTTTCACGGCTGTGTGAGAATTATCTTCACCAGATTCTAGTGATTTAGAGTAAATCTAGAGTCTAGATTAAGTCACTAAAATTTGCTGACTTTTCGCAGCAGTATGTGAATTATCTTCACTGGATATAGTAATATACCAAAGATCTAGAGCCTAGATCTAAGTCACAAAATTTGCGGGCTTTTCATCTTCACTAGATCTAACTTAGATCTAAATCTAAATCTAGATACTATTACAGTTACTAGATACTAGCTAGATCTAGAAGATTTACCGACTTTCCACGCGAAGTCACTCTTACACTTACAACAAGAAGATTTTAGGTGAGGGAGGGCCCGGAGGGGTGTAGCCTACACATTAGTCTGGTAATTGCTCTAATTATAGACAATAGTCACTACAGACTAGATCTAGCGCATGTTCAGTCATAACAATGAAAGAAAACAACCATTTCTACGCTGCCAGGTGAAATGCCATTTTCAATCACGAGGTCGCGCTTCACAAGTGGGTGAAAGGCGGTGTAGATGCGTCACTGGTCAGCTCATTAACACAGCCAGCCCGTAAGGTCATGCGATCAGAATGCCTAGTAGCGCTGTTGTTGTTTTTTCCACCCACATTTTTAGCAAGAAATAATCAAAATTATATTTTTTAAAAATTATTGGGTTAAAATTTTAGGAGAGTGGGCAAAATTTTAGGAGACTTTTGGCAATTTTTAGGAGAATTTTAGGAGACTTTTCATTTTTTTAAGAGATTTTAGGAGCGCTACGAACTCTGGACCCATTTGGACTAGAGCTGCCGATTCAGGTTAAGGTGGATTATCCAAAGCTGTTTTCTATGGCCCAGCACCACCTCCAACCATCCTATATTTGGACATATAATAACCTTCAATTCTAAAGGAACATCTAATACATGTACATAAAAACTACAAAAGGTCAGATTCCAATCTGAGACGCTTGTATTGACTCCTCCCCCCCCCCCCCCCCCCCAAAGCTAAATTATAGGCCAGGTGTGCCAATGGCTCTGGAAACAGGATGACCTTTTTTTTGTTGAAGATTTACTAGAAATAAAAAAAACAAAAACATTTTGGGTGTGAATAAAAATAATGTATCATTGTTTCATTTAGGACAATATTAAAGCCCACATTCTAATGTTACTAACATAACAATAATTACACAACAATTTTGATCCTAACTTTAATCTCAAAAAATAACTAGTCACCTCTGTTTAAATATGTCAATAGAATTGTTTAGTTACAAAGCTCACCTCTAGCATGTCTCTGTGTTGTTCAGATACATAAAGATAGACCTCTGAGTAGGACTGAGTCTTGTCTACTTCTTGACCTACATAAGGCACCAGTTCCTGAAAGCAGATATTTAGTACATCTGACTTGATTATTTATACCATGACACAAGATATATAGATATTTAGTACATATGACTTGACTATTATACCATGACACAAGATATATCTTACTTATTACTGAAATAACACTTTGGGTAAACTAGATAAATGCCATATTAGTATCAACATACTTAACATTAGAAAAACATGTTTCCTGTGTAGAAGCAACAAGTAGTACTGTAAGCTATAACAAGTTCCATGTGTAGGTATAAAACATTCAACTTTTAATACAAATGAAAATATTTCTAAAAAAAAAAAAAAAGCAAGTATGTAGAGAGAGACTGGTGTAATGGCAGCTATAGCTAAAGAAAAGCTTTTTGTGAGCTGAAGGGAAGATTATTACTCACCCCTCCACTTTGAGGCCAGCTCAATCACATCACTATTATAGAACTCTTCCATCTCAAAGAGACAGCTAACAAACAAACAACCCTTCTGTGTGGCTCTTAAATAAAATCCATGCCTACTAAGCAATGCTTTTTTACAACCCTTCTGTGTGGCTTTGTGCCTACCTAGTGTTCAGGCTTCCGCGCGGTGTTGATTCTTTGAAATATAACTAGTGTAGATCTACGTCTGACTGGAAGTAATACTGAACTCAAACTACTTCAGTAACACCGGCGAAAGGCCGAAACAATCAAAATATGTAGTCGACGCTGATGTTGTTCTACAAATATATTTAATAATCAAGAAGGGATCGTCCGATGTCAGCTATGTCCGTAAATCCGTATATCTATTGTACTGCTCTACAAGAAGCGTCTTCTTTGTAGCGTCACTTAGAGCGTTCTTCTTTTTTAAAGATCTGTCATTTGTCGCTAAGTAAAAATTTCCCCTTATTCCCAAAACAAATAACTAATTCCCAATCATGTCATAACACTAGCAATGTGTTGCTATGAGTCCTCTACAAATAATCTGGGCATCAAAACTACACTGCCACTAATGATGCTCTTGTGAAGGACAATGCATTCCTCCAATTGGCATAGAGAGCACCTGCAACCAATTGGCAGTTAAAGAACTCTAAAAGTTTCACATACTTATGACATCCCCCCCCCCAAACAAAACGCTGATGATAGGCTTGGATGGTTTAAGGAGAACAAAACTACTCTCTGCACAAGAATTTGTGTCGGATTTCCCCAATGATGTAAGCTACCTAATTAGAAAATAACAGCTTTGACTTGGGTTTTGAAATAAGAAGAACATGGTGCTTGATATCAGGATACACACACATACATTCTCTTACTACCTGATCAGAAGACATTCTCTTCCACCTGATCAGAAGGCATTCTCTTTCTACCTGTTCAGAAGACATTACCTAAGATATTCTCTTCCTACCTGTTCAGAAGACATTACCTAAGACATTCTCTTCCTACCTGTTAAGAAGACATTACCTAAGACATTCTCTTCCTACCTGTTCAGAAGGTATTTCAACCTGTTCACAGAGTTCATTCACTTTGCTGTAAAATGCTCTGAGTCTTTTAAAATTCATTGTGACCTGCTGTAATTGTTCTGCCAGTTTACCCTTTCTCTCTGTGTACTGCTGCCCATGAAAGGTAACATTGTTGGGCAACTGTGGACAGAGAAAACTAGATTAGTTTGAAGTTGTCATTACACATTGATATGCAAAGGCAAACTCTTTCACTAAATCATGCAAAAGAAAAAGAAAAAAAAAAGCATTCAGGCATAGTCTTGAAAAAACAATTATCTGAGAAAAAGCTTAAAATACCATATTGGTGTGGGAAGCAATATATATATATTTGCTGTATAAAAAGAGATCAGGCTTATTTGCTGTGTACCAAGAAATACAAAAACACAATGTGTCAAAGAGATACAAGGTTCAACAGGTTACTGTATTAGAGACACTTAGACTTTTAGGCTATTCCAACTACCTGCATGCTGTTTGCTTTCAGCAAGTTAAACACTTCCTGGGCTTTACTGACTATGTCCTGCACAATCTCTTGACCAAAGCCACAGATATTAACTGCATTATCTTTAGTGGGAGACATGAGCTGTGATGTGGAGGCTGGGCTCATCATAGAGTTGCATTGGTGACTCCACTCTCGTTGAAGACTGTAATAGTGCTGAGGTGCTTGGGATAGAACTGCAGCTTGGCTAGCCATGTTTGGTTCAAGGTCTGAAGTGAACAGATTCATAATGATTGAGTGGAGTTATACAATACAGAAAAAAACAAACTAGTCAATGATTAAGTTGAGGCAGACCATTCAGTCTACTAATTACTAGCAAGAAACCAACAGCCATGGTCTACCAATTACTAATAAACTACTAACACTCATAGCTTGGCAATTACTAATTAGCAACCAAGTCATAGTCTACCTATTACTAATTAACTACCAACATCCAGTCATGGTCTACCAATTACTATTTAACTACCAAAAGTCATGGTGTACCAATTACTAATTAGCTACCAACAGTCATAGTCTACCTATTACTAATTAGCTACCAACAGTCATGGCTAACCAATTACTAATTAGCTACCAACAGTCATGGCCTACCAATTACTAATTAACTACCAACAGTCATTGCCTGCTAATTACTAATTAGCTATGGTACCAACAGTTACTGTCTACTTAGCAGCCTACAGTCATGGCCTACCAATTACTAATTAGCTACCAGCAGTCATGGCCTACCAATTACTAATTGGCTACCAACAGTCATGGCCTACCAATTACTATTTAATTACCAGTACCAACATCCATGGCCTACCAATTACTAATTAGCTACTGACAATCAAGACTACCATTTAGCAACTCACTCAACAAGAACATAAGACAATATATATATAATACTCCCAACAAGAAAACAATACCTTCAACACAAAATACATATATATCTGGACTGGATGTGCTGATCTCTAAAGACTGCACAAAAAAATGTCCTGAAACAGGTGTTGGTTTAAAATTAGTTATAAAAAGTAAATTTTATTTAAACAATTTTTCCAACCTAGCCTATACAACATAATATTTGCATGATATAAATTTTGGGTATGTACAAGCGGATCCAGAACTTCGGAGAGGGGGGGAGGGGCGATTTTTTTTTACAAACCCTTACCCAGTAAACCCTAAACGAACATACAGCATAGAAAATAAATTAATAAATTTTAGCTTTTATATAGTGTTACTTTCATGCTTATAGCATGCTTAGACCAATATGGTTCAATGTCATTTGTGGACCAGCCAGCCAGAAGAGGGAAAGTTTGACTTTGATAGCGCATTATTTGACAATGGTTAGACATAGAAAAGAAAATGACATATCAAAATCTTCTTTAGTTAAAGGAGAATAAGGATGACTACTTATATTTGTACCCCTAACCTATATTTGCTATTATATTTAAGGTCAAAGAGGCCATGTGTTTTCATTTAATTCAGACAAATTTGACCCACATTATTTGATTCCGGATTTTAATTCTATATTAACAATAACTAAATTTTATGATCCTCAGGCATAGCCCCTCACATGAAATCATTAAGATGTTTTCAAATTATGCATAAATACAACAAAAAAAAATAAAAATGAACACACTTATTCTACCCAAATTAGGTCACTTGGATAGTGACTTCTACATGGACTTTTAGACTTATAAAATGTTTGCATGATTAGATGTGTGTTGAATGTTTGTCTTTTTTGTTTATTATTTAAATAAATTTATAATACAGATAATCTTTTCTAGTATAGTGGGCCAACAGATTAGGATAGCCATTCTTGCCTAAATAGCTGAATCCTCTATATTCTCTCTATATAAATCTAGATCAATATAGTTACTAGTAGGTTATCTTATCTTATCATTAATGCCGAAATAGATCTAGGCATTTAACTTCATTCAAAGTACCAAGCTCACTCCAAACATTGGCCAATTTATTCTCTATGAAAAAAAGAAAATATATAATATAAGATCATTAACCTTGATGTCCAAAACTGGTTGTTTGAAATATATTTTGGAAAGAAAATCGTAACTTAATACAAACACCCTATAAAAAATTTTTTTGTAAGAATCGAACAACTTGGATTATGAATCAAATAAATCAGCTCCAAAAGCAGAATAAATATTGCCGGGCTCATTAGCATAGACTTAGCCAACCAAAAAGTATAGTCTTAACCCTAGGAAGAGGTAAAGTCATCCTGGTAGGAAAAAACTACAACCTGACTTAGACATTTGAAATTCTTTTTTCTTACATAAAAAGAATATAACTAAACTAAATGGAAGGAAATTGGGTCAGAATCATTGGAAAATGGACAAGCACATTATTGAGCACTCTAGTTTCATATTCATCATTGGCCTGATTCAGTCGTAGGACGACTATGGTTCATCTCATAGCACACTTCCTCATGTGGCTGTGGAGCCCTATTTTGGAGAGACACTCCCGTCCACAGATAGCGCAGGTTAGGGTCCCCTTGGCTTTTGCTTCGGTGGTAGAGGAGCTGGCCGTTTTTTGGTTTGTGCGTTTTTCTTCCTGGGCTGAGACCCATGTACTTTCACTGTCCATAGCTTTCTTGGTCACTGTCTCTCTCCACCTGTTGCGGTCTAGAGCTATGTCTTCCCGATTGTCAGTGTTGATGTTCACTGATTTGAGGTCACGTTTTATTACATCTATGTAACGGAGGTGGGGGCGACCAGTTTTTCTTGTGCCAGTTGCGAGTTGACCATACAGGATGACTTTCGGGATGCGCTTGTCCTCCATCCGGCGAACATGTCCAAGCCAGCGCAAACAGCGTTGTCTGAGGGCTGTAAAGATGCTGGGAATACCTGATCGCGCAAGGATCTCAGTATTGCACACTTTTTCTTTCCATGTGACATTCAAGATCCTACGGAGACATCTCAAATGGAATGAGTTTAGTTTTCTCTCTTGCTTTGCGTAGGTGGTCCATGATTCACTGCCATACTGCAGTGTACTCATAACGCATGCCTTTAGACTTCCATTTTGGTCACCGTTGTTAGCTTATGGTTTTCCCAAATTCTAGCGAATGTCGAAGCAGCCTTCCCTATGCGTTTTTTCATCTCCTCTTCTAGGGACAGGTCATCTGTAATTGTAGATCCCAGATAGCATAATTCGTTTACGGCGTCCTGCTTGTTATCGTCAATGAGGATTGAGGGTGGTGCTGTAGTAGGTGGCTCCATAACATTTGTTTTCTTCGTGCTAATAGTCAAGCCATATTCTTTACAGGCCTGAGAGAAGCGGGACATTAGTGACTGAAGTTCCTCTTGTGTGTGTGCCACTACCCCTGCATCATCAGCGAATAGCATATCTCTTACGAGGGTGGCTCTGATTTTAGTTTTGGCCCTCAGTCTGGCAATATTTAGGAGTTTGCCATCAAATCTGGAATGGAGATAGATGCCTTCAGTGGATTTGTCAAACGGGTTGTGGATTAGCAGTGAAAGTAGTATTCCAAAGAGGGTTGGGGCCAGGACACATCCTTGTTTAACTCTGCTGTTTATACTGAAACTATCAGAGCTGGCACCATTGAATTGCACTGTGCCCGTCATATTTTGGTGGAAAGATATGATTACATTTAGTAGCTTGGGTGGACCGCCTATTAAATGTAAAATTTTAAAGAGGCGATCTCTGCTAACTAGATCGAAGGCCTTTGTCAGGTCAATAAACGCAATGTACAAAGGCATCCTTTGTTCTCTGCACTTTTCCTGGAGTTGGCGGATGGAGAAAATCATGTCAATCGTGGATCTCCCTGAGCGGAAGCCGCATTGTGATTCTGGATAGACCCGATCAGCGAGTTTTTGTAGCCTGGGAAGTATCACTCGAGCAAAGACTTTGCCTACAATACTTAAGAGGGAGATTCCCCTGTAATTGTTGCAGTCGCTTCTGTCACCTTTGTTCTTATACAGTGTAATGATTTTAGCATCCCGCAGGTCTTGTGGGCACAGCACCTTCTTGACAACATTTACAAAGCAGTTCGTGTAGAGGTTGGATTAGAGTAGTTTTGCATTGTTTTTAGAAGATCTGGGGGGGATACCATCGCATCCGGGTGCTTTGCGGGCAGCAATGTTGTCTATGGCTTTGTTGAGCTCTGAAAGGGTGGGTGTTTCATCTAGCTGGTTCATTGTGGGTAATTGTATGATGGCTTTAAGGGCTGAGTCAGAGACTGAGCTTGTTGTGGCGTAGAGCTCAGAGTAATGTTCCACCCATCTGTGCATTTGTTGGCACTTGTCTGTGATAATTTCCCCAGTGGTTGATTTAGAGGTGCTGTTTTTGTAGCCTGGGAAGTATCACTCGAGCAAAGACTTTGCCTACAATACTTAAGAGGGAGATTCCCCTGGAATTGTTGCAGTCGCTTCTGTCACCTTTGTTCTTATACAGTGTAATGATTTTAGCATCCCGCAGGTCTTGTGGCACAGCACCTTCTTGACAACATTTACAAAGCAGTTCGTGTAGAGGTTGGATTAGAGTAGTTTTGCATTGTTTTAGAAGATCTGGGGGGATACCATCGCATCCGGGTGCTTTGCGGGCAGGCAATGTTGTCTATGGCTTTGTTGAGCTCTGAAAGGGGTGGGTGTTTCATCTAGCTGGTTCATTGTGGGTAATTGTATGATGGCTTTAAGGGCTGAGTCAGAGACTGAGCTTGTTGTGGCGTAGAGCTCAGAGTAATGTTCCACCCATCTGTGCATTTGTTGGCACTTGTCTGTGATAATTTCCCCAGTGGTTGATTTTAGAGGTGCTGTTTTTGTAGCCCGGGAAGTATCACTCGAGCAAAGACTTTGCCTACAATACTTAAGAGGGAGATTCCCCTGGAATTGTTGCAGTCGCTTCTGTCACCTTTGTTCTTATACAGTGTAATGATTTTAGCATCCGCAGGTCTTGTGGCACAGCACCTTCTTGACAACATTTACAAAGCAGTTCGTGTAGAGGTTGGATTAGAGTAGTTTTGCATTGTTTTAGAAGATCTGGGGGGATACCATCGCATCCGGGTGCTTTGCGGGCAGCAATGTTGTCTATGGCTTTGTTGAGCTCTGAAAGGGTGGGTGTTTCATCTAGCTGGTTCATTGTGGGTAATTGTATGATGGCTTTAAGGGCTGAGTCAGAGGACTGAGCTTGTTGTGGCGTAGAGCTCAGAGTAATGTTCCACCCATCTGTGCATTTGTTGGCACTTGTCTGTGATAATTTCCCCAGTGGTTGATTTTAGAGGTGCTGTTTTTGTAGCCTGGGAAGTATCACTCGAGCAAAGACTTTGCCTACAATACTTAAGAAGGAGATTCCCATGTAATTGTTGCAGTCGCTTGTCACCTTTGTTTCTATACAGTGTAATGATTTTAGCATCCCGCAGGTCTTGTGGCACAGCACCTTCTTGACAACATTTACAAAGCAGTTCGTGTAGAGGTTGGATTAGAGTAGTTTTGCATTGTTTTAGAAGATCTGGGGGGATACCATCGCATCCGGGTGCTTTGCGGGCAGCAATGTTGTCTATGGCTTTGTTGAGCTCTGAAAGGGTGGGTGTTTCATCTAGCTGGTTCATTGTGGGTAATTGTATGATGGCTTTAAGGGCTGAGTCAGAGACTGAGCTTGTTGTGGCGTAGAGCTCAGAGTAATGTTCCACCCATCTGTGCATTTGTTGGCACTTGTCTGTGATAATTTCCCCAGTGGTTGATTTTAGAGGTGCTGTTTTTGTAGCCCGGGAAGTATCACTCGAGCAAAGACTTTGCCTACAATACTTAAGAGGGAGATTCCCCTGGAATTGTTGCAGTCGCTTCTGTCACCTTTGTTCTTATACAGTGTAATGATTTTAGCATCCCACAGGTCTTGTGGCACAGCACCTTCTTGACAACATTTACAAAGCAGTTCGTGTAGAGGTTGGATTAGAGTAGTTTTGCATTGTTTTAGAAGATCTGGGGGGATACCATCGCATCCGGGTGCTTTGCGGGCAGCAATGTTGTCTATGGCTTTGTTGAGCTCTGAAAGGGTGGGTGTTTCATCTAGCTGGTTCATTGTGGGTAATTGTATGATGGCTTTAAGGGCTGAGTCAGAGACTGAGCTTGTTGTGGCGTAGAGCTCAGAGTAATGTTCCACCCATCTGTGCATTTGTTGGCACTTGTCTGTGATAATTTCCCCAGTGGTTGATTTTAGAGGTGCTGTTTTTGTAGCCTGGGAAGTATCACTCGAGCAAAGACTTTGCCTACAATACTTAAGAAGGAGATTCCCATGTAATTGTTGCAGTCGCTTGTCACCTTTGTTTCTATACAGTGTAATGATTTTAGCATCCCGCAGGTCTTGTGGCACAGCACCTTCTTGACAACATTTACAAAGCAGTTCGTGTAGAGGTTGGATTAGAGTAGTTTTGCATTGTTTTAGAAGATCTGGGGGGATACCATCGCATCCGGGTGCTTTGCGGGCAGCAATGTTGTCTATGGCTTTGTTGAGCTCTGAAAGGGTGGGTGTTTCATCTAGCTGGTTCATTGTGGGTAATTGTATGATGGCTTTAAGGGCTGAGTCAGAGACTGAGCTTGTTGTGGCGTAGAGCTCAGAGTAATGTTCCACCCATCTGTGCATTTGTTGGCACTTGTCTGTGATAATTTCCCCAGTGGTTGATTTTAGAGGTGCTGTTTTTGTAGCCCGGGGAAGTATCACTCGAGCAAAGACTTTGCCTACAATACTTAAGAGGGAGATTCCCCTGGAATTGTTGCAGTCGCTTCTGTCACCTTTGTTCTTATACAGTGTAATGATTTTAGCATCCCGCAGGTCTTGTGGCACAGCACCTTCTTGACAACATTTACAAAGCAGTTCGTGTAGAGGTTGGATTAGAGTAGTTTTGCATTGTTTTAGAAGATCTGGGGGGATACCATCGCATCCGGGTGCTTTGCGGGCAGCAATGTTGTCTATGGCTTTGTTGAGCTCTGAAAGGGTGGGTGTTTCATCTAGCTGGTTCATTGTGGTAATTGTATGATGGCTTTAAGGGCTGAGTCAGAGACTGAGCTTGTTGTGGCGTAGAGCTCAGAGTAATGTTCCACCCATCTGTGCATTTGTTGGCACTTGTCTGTGATAATTTCCCCAGTGGTTGATTTTAGAGGTGCTGTTTTTTGTAGCCTGGGAAGTATCACTCGAGCAAAGACTTTGCCTACAATACTTAAGAGGGAGATTCCCCTGGAATTGTTGCAGTCGCTTCTGTCACCTTTGTTCTTATACAGTGTAATGATTTTAGCATCCCGCAGGTCTTGTGGCACAGCACCTTCTTGACAACATTTACAAAGCAGTTCGTGTAGAGGTTGGATTAGAGTAGTTTTGCATTGTTTTAGAAGATCTGGGGGGGATACCATCGCATCCGGGTGCTTTGCGGGCAGCAATGTTGTCTATGGCTTTGTTGAGCTCTGAAAGGGTGGGTGTTTCATCTAGCTGGTTCATTGTGGGTAATTGTATGATGGCTTTAAGGGCTGAGTCAGAGACTGAGCTTGTTGTGGCGTAGAGCTCAGAGTAATGTTCCACCCATCTGTGCATTTGTGGCACTTGTCTGTGATAATTTCCCCAGTGGTTGATTTTAGAGGTGCTGTTTTTGTAGCCTGGGAAGTATCACTCGAGCAAAGACTTTGCCTACAATACTTAAGAGGGAGATTCCCCTGGAATTGTTGCAGTCGCTTCTGTCACCTTTGTTCTTATACAGTGTAATGATTTTAGCATCCCGCAGGTCTTGTGGCACAGCACCTTCTTGACAACATTTACAAAGCAGTTCGTGTAGAGGTTGGATTAGAGTAGTTTTGCATTGTTTTAGAAGATCTGGGGGGATACCATCGCATCGGGTGCTTTGCGGGCAGCAATGTTGTCTATGGCTTTGTTGAGCTCTGAAAGGGTGGGTGTTTCATCTAGCTGGTTCATTGTGGGGTAATTGTATGATGGCTTTAAGGGCTGAGTCAGAGACTGAGCTTGTTGTGGCATAGAGCTCAGAGTAATGTTCCACCCATCTGTGCATTTGTTGGCACTTGTCTGTGATAATTTCCCAGTGGTTGATTTTAGAGGTGCTGTTTTTGTAGCCTGGGAAGTATCACTCGAGCAAAGACTTTGCCTACAATACTTAAGAAGGAGATTCCCATGTAATTGTTGCAGTCGCTTGTCACCTTTGTTTCTATACAGTGTAATGATTTTAGCATCCCGCAGGTCTTGTGGCACAGCACCTTCTTGACAACATTTACAAAGCAGTTCGTGTAGAGGTTGGATTAGAGTAGTTTTGCATTGTTTTAGAAGATCTGGGGGGATACCATCGCATCCGGGTGCTTTGCGGGCAGCAATGTTGTCTATGGCTTTGTTGAGCTCTGAAAGGGTGGGTGTTTCATCTAGCTGGTTCATTGTGGGTAATTGTATGATGGCTTTAAGGGCTGAGTCAGAGACTGAGCTTGTTGTGGCGTAGAGCTCAGAGTAATGTTCCACCCATCTGTGCATTTGTTGGCACTTGTCTGTGATAATTTCCCCAGTGGTTGATTTTAGAGGTGCTGTTTTTGTAGCCTGGGAAGTATCACTCGAGCAAAGACTTTGCCTACAATACTTAAGAGGGAGATTCCCCTGGAATTGTTGCAGTCGCTTCTGTCACCTTTGTTCTTATACAGTGTAATGATTTTAGCATCCCGCAGGTCTTGTGGCACAGCACCTTCTTGACAACATTTACAAAGCAGTTCGTGTAGAGGTTGGATTAGAGTAGTTTTGCATTGTTTTAGAAGATCTGGGGGGATACCATCGCATCCGGGTGCTTTGCGGGCAGCAATGTTGTCTATGGCTTTGTTGAGCTCTGAAAGGGTGGGTGTTTCATCTAGCTGGTTCATTGTGGGTAATTGTATGTTGGCTTTAAGGGCTGAGTCAGAGACTGAGCTTGTTGTGGCGTAGAGCTCAGAGTAATGTTCCACCCATCTGTGCATTTGTTGGCAC
Source organism: Biomphalaria sudanica (assembly GCA_036873155.1). Taxonomy (NCBI): domain Eukaryota; kingdom Metazoa; phylum Mollusca; class Gastropoda; family Planorbidae; genus Biomphalaria; species Biomphalaria sudanica. The sequence continues at coordinate 299,400 of JAZGLO010004311.1, forward strand.
TTGTCTGTGATAATTTCCCCAGTGGTTGATTTTAGAGGTGCTGTTTTGTAGCCTGGGAAGTATCACTCGAGCAAAGACTTTGCCTACAATACTTAAGAGGGAGATTCCCCTGGAATTGTTGCAGTCGCTTCTGTCACCTTTGTTCTTATACAGTGTAATGATTTTAGCATCCCGCAGGTCTTGTGGCACAGCACCTTCTTGACAACATTTACAAAGCAGTTCGTGTAGAGGTTGGATTAGAGTAGTTTTGCATTGTTTTAGAAGATCTGGGGGGATACCATCGCATCCGGGTGCTTTGCGGGCAGCAATGTTGTCTATGGCTTTGTTGAGCTCTGAAAGGGTGGGTGTTTCATCTAGCTGGTTCATTGTGGGTAATTGTATGATGGCTTTAAGGGCTGAGTCAGAGACTGAGCTTGTTGTGGCGTAGAGCTCAGAGTAATGTTCCACCCATCTGTGCATTTGTTGGCACTTGTCTGTGATAATTTCCCCAGTGGTTGATTTTAGAGGTGCTGTTTTTGTAGCCTGGGAAGTATCACTCGAGCAAAGACTTTGCCTACAATACTTAAGAGGGAGATTCCCCTGGAATTGTTGCAGTCGCTTCTGTCACCTTTGTTCTTATACAGTGTAATGATTTTAGCATCCCGCAGGTCTTGTGGCACAGCACCTTCTTGACAACATTTACAAAGCAGTTCGTGTAGAGGTTGGATTAGAGTAGTTTTGCATTGTTTTAGAAGATCTGGGGGGGATACCATCGCATCCGGGTGCTTTGCGGGCAGCAATGTTGTCTATGGCTTTGTTGAGCTCTGAAAGGGTGGGTGTTTCATCTAGCTGGTTCATTGTGGGTAATTGTATGATGGCTTTAAGGGCTGAGTCAGAGACTGAGCTTGTTGTGGCGTAGAGCTCAGAGTAATGTTCCACCCATCTGTGCATTTGTTGGCACTTGTCTGTGATAATTTCCCCAGTGGTTGATTTTAGAGGTGCTGTTTTTGTAGCCTGGGAAGTATCACTCGAGCAAAGACTTTGCCTACAATACTTAAGAAGGAAATTCCCATGTAATTGTTGCAGTCGCTTGTCACCTTTGTTTCTATACAGTGTAATGATTTTAGCATCCCGCAGGTCTTGTGGCACAGCACCTTCTTGACAACATTTACAAAGCAGTTCGTGTAGAGGTTGGATTAGAGTAGTTTTGCATTGTTTTAGAAGATCTGGGGGGGATACCATCGCATCCGGGTGCTTTGCGGGCAGCAATGTTGTCTATGGCTTTGTTGAGCTCTGAAAGGGTGGGTGTTTCATCTAGCTGGTTCATTGTGGGTAATTGTATGATGGCTTTAAGGGCTGAGTCAGAGACTGAGCTTGTTGTGGCGTAGAGCTCAGAGTAATGTTCCACCCATCTGTGCTTTTGTTGGCACTTGTCTGTGATAATTTCCCCAGTGGTTGATTTTAGAGGTGCTGTTTTTGTAGCCTGGGAAGTATCACTCGAGCAAAGACTTTGCCTACAATACTTAAGAGGGAGATTCCCCTGGAATTGTTGCAGTCGCTTCTGTCACCTTTGTTCTTATACAGTGTAATGATTTTAGCATCCCGCAGGTCTTGTGGCACAGCACCTTCTTGACAACATTTACAAAGCAGTTCGTGTAGAGGTTGGATTAGAGTAGTTTTGCATTGTTTTAGAAGATCTGGGGGATACCATCGCATCCGGGTGCTTTGCGGGCAGCAATGTTGTCTATGGCTTTGTTGAGCTCTGAAAGGGTGGGTGTTTCATCTAGCTGGTTCATTGTGGGTAATTGTATGTTGGCTTTAAGGGCTGAGTCAGAGACTGAGCTTGTTGTGGCGTAGAGCTCAGAGTAATGTTCCACCCATCTGTGCATTTGTTGGCACTTGTCTGTGATATTTCCCCAGTGTTGATTTTAGAGGTGCTGTTTTTGTAGCCTGGGAAGTATCACTCGAGCAAAGACTTTGCCTACAATACTTAAGAAGGAGATTCCCCTGTAATTGTTGCAGTCGCTTTCTGTCACCTTTGTTCTTATACAGTGTAATGATTTTAGCATCCCGCAGGTCTTGTGGCACAGCACCTTCTTGACAACATTTACAAAGCAGTTCGTGTAGAGGTTGGATTAGAGTAGTTTTGCATTGTTTTAGAAGATCTGGGGGGATACCATCGCATCCGGGTGCTTTGCGGGCAGCAATGTTGTCTATGGCTTTGTTGAGCTCTGAAAGGGGGGTGGTGTTTCATCTAGCTGGTTCATTGTGGGTAATTGTATGATGGCTTTAAGGGCTGAGTCAGAGACTGAGCTTGTTGTGGCGTAGAGCTCAGAGTAATGTTCCACCCATCTGTGCATTTGTTGGCACTTGTCTGTGATAATTTCCCCAGTGGTTGATTTTAGAGGTGCTGTTTTTGTAGCCTGGGAAGTATCACTCGAGCAAAGACTTTGCCTACAATACTTAAGAGGGAGATTCCCTGGAATGTTGCAGTCGCTTCTGTCACCTTTGTTCTTATACAGTGTAATGATTTTAGCATCCCGCAGGTCTTGTGGCACAGCACCTTCTTGACAACATTTACAAAGCAGTCGTGTAGAGGTTGGATTAGAGTAGTTTTGCATTGTTTTTAGAAGATCTGGGGGGATACCATCGCATCCGGGTGCTTTGCGGGCAGCAATGTTGTCTATGGCTTTGTTGAGCTCTGAAAGGGTGGGTGTTTCATCTAGCTGGTTCATTGTGGTAATTGTATGTTGGCTTTAAGGGCTGAGTCAGAGACTGAGCTTGTTGTGGCGTAGAGCTCAGAGTAATGTTCCACCCATCTGTGCATTTGTTGGCACTTGTCTGTGATAATTTCCCCAGTGGTTGATTTTAGAGGTGCTGTTTTTGTAGCCTGGGAAGTATCACTCGAGCAAAGACTTTGCCTACAATACTTAAGAGGGAGATTCCCCTGGAATTGTTGCAGTCGCTTCTGTCACCTTTGTTCTTATACAGTGTAATGATTTTAGCATCCCGCAGGTCTTGTGGCACAGCACCTTCTTGACAACATTTACAAAGCAGTTCGTGTAGAGGTTGGATTAGAGTAGTTTTGCATTGTTTTAGAAGATCTGGGGGGATACCATCGCATCCGGGTGCTTTGCGGGCAGCAATGTTGTCTATGGCTTTGTTGAGCTCTGAAAGGGTGGGTGTTTCATCTAGCTGGTTCATTGTGGGTAATTGTATGATGGCTTTAAGGGCTGAGTCAGAGACTGAGCTTGTTGTGGCGTAGAGCTCAGAGTAATGTTCCACCCATCTGTGCATTTGTTGGCACTTGTCTGTGATAATTTCCCCAGTGGTTGATTTTAGAGGTGCTGTTTTTGTAGCCTGGGAAGTATCACTCGAGCAAAGACTTTGCCTACAATACTTAAGAAGGAAATTCCCATGTAATTGTTGCAGTCGCTTGTCACCTTTGTTTCTATACAGTGTAATGATTTTAGCATCCCGCAGGTCTTGTGGCACAGCACCTTCTTGACAACATTTACAAAGCAGTTCGTGTAGAGGTTGGATTAGAGTAGTTTGCATTGTTTTAGAAGATCTGGGGGGATACCATCGCATCCGGGTGCTTTGCGGGGCAGCAATGTTGTCTATGGCTTTGTTGAGCTCTGAAAGGGTGGGTGTTTCATCTAGCTGGTTCATTGTGGGTAATTGTATGATGGCTTTAAGGGCTGAGTCAGAGACTGAGCTTGTTGTGGCGTAGAGCTCAGAGTAATGTTCCACCCATCTGTGCATTTGTTGGCACTTGTCTGTGATAATTTCCCCAGTGGTTGATTTTAGAGGTGCTGTTTTTGTAGCCTGGGAAGTATCACTCGAGCAAAGACTTTGCCTACAATACTTAAGAGGGAGATTCCCCTGGAATTGTTGCAGTCGCTTCTGTCACTTTGTTCTTATACAGTGTAATGATTTTAGCATCCCGCAGGTCTTGTGGCACAGCACCTTCTTGACAACATTTACAAAAGCAGTTCGTGTAGAGGTTGGATTAGAGTAGTTTTGCATTGTTTAGAAGATCTGGGGGGATACCATCGCATCCGGGTGCTTTGCGGGCAGCAATGTTGTCTATGGCTTTGTTGAGCTCTGAAAGGGTGGGTGTTTCATCTAGCTGGTTCATTGTGGTAATTGTATGTTGGCTTTAAGGGCTGAGTCAGAGACTGAGCTTGTTGTGGCGTAGAGCTCAGAGTAATGTTCCACCCATCTGTGCATTTGTTGGCACTTGTCTGTGATAATTCCCCAGTGGTTGATTTTAGAGGTGCTGTTTTTGTAGCCTGGGAAGTATCACTCGAGCAAAGACTTTGCCTACAATACTTAAGAAGGAGATTCCCCTGTAATTGTTGCAGTCGCTTCTGTCACCTTTGTTCTTATACAGTGTAATGATTTTAGCATCCCGCAGGGTCTTGTGGCACAGCACCTTCTTGACAACATTTACAAAGCAGTTCGTGTAGAGGTTGGATTAGAGTAGTTTTGCAATTGTTTTAGAAGATCTGGGGGGATACCATCGCATCCGGGTGCTTTGCGGGCAGCAATGTTGTCTATGGCTTTGTTGAGCTCTGAAAGGGTGGGGTGTTTCATCTAGCTGGTTCATTGTGGGTAATTGTATGATGGCTTTAAGGGCTGAGTCAGAGACTGAGCTTGTTGTGGCGTAGAGCTCAGAGTAATGTTCCACCCATCTGTGCATTTGTTGGCACTTGTCTGTGATAATTTCCCAGTGGTTGATTTTAGAGGTGCTGTTTTTGTAGCCTGGGAAGTATCACTCGAGCAAAGACTTTGCCTACAATACTTAAGAGGGAGATTCCCCTGGAATTGTTGCAGTCGCTTCTGTCACCTTTGTTCTTATACAGTGTAATGATTTTAGCATCCCGCAGGTCTTGTGGCACAGCACCTTCTTGACAACATTTACAAAGCAGTTCGTGTAGAGGTTGGATTAGAGTAGTTTTGCATTGTTTTAGAAGATCTGGGGGGATACCATCGCATCCGGGTGCTTTGCGGGCAGCAATGTTGTCTATGGCTTTGTTGAGCTCTGAAAGGGTGGGTGTTTCATCTAGCTGGTTCATTGTGGGTAATTGTATGATGGCTTTAAGGGCTGAGTCAGAGACTGAGCTTGTTGTGGCGTAGAGCTCAGAGTAATGTTCCAACCCATCTGTGCATTTATTGGCACTTGTCTGTGATAATTTCCCCAGTGGTTGATTTTAGAGGTGTTGTCTTGTTTTGGGAGGGTCCGAGAGCCTTGTTGATTCCTTCGTACATCCCTCTTATGTTGCCCACTTGGGCTGCGAGCTGAATACGCTCACTGAGCTCTACCCAGTATTCATTGGCACAGATCCTTGCTGTCCTCTGTGCATTGGCTCTAGCTTCTTTCAGGTTTAGCAGGTTGCGATGGGTAGGTTTTGCGTTGTAAGTAGCGAGTGCATCTCTCTTTGCTCTGATGACAGGTGCTAAAATAACTGCTTTAGAGTCGAACCAATCATTTTGTTTTGTAATTTTTCTTCCAAAGATTTCCAGGGAAGTCCTTTGTATGGTGGACTTGAGGTGTTCCCATTTTTCAGTTGCTGTATTCTCAGAGATATTTTTATACTCGCGTTCAAAAGATTCCGCAAACTGTATCTGGAGATCAGGTTGACACATCTTGCTTACATCCTATAGGGGTCTTCCAATCTGCTTGGTATGGTGGATTTTTTGGGGGAGGAGATTGATCTTACAACATACCAAGGAGTGATCTGTGTCGCAGTCTGCACTGTGGTAGGACCTGGTAAGCTTGACAAATTTTAAGCACTTTTGTCTTACCATGATTAGGTCTAGTTGGTGCCAGTGTTTGGAGCGAGGGTGCCGCCAAGATACTCTGTGCTGCAGTTTAGTCTTGAAATAGGTATTAGTGACGCAGAGGGAGTGTAGTGAGCAAACCTTGAAGAGCCTTTGTCCGTTTTCATTCACTTTTCCGACACCAAAACGCCCAATACAGCTGTCCCATGCAGAGTTGTCAGATCCAACGCGTGCATTGAGGTCGCCGAGGAAGATAACCTGTTCCGTAGTTGGGATCTCGCTAAGAGCAGGCGAAAGGTTGTCATAAAACATATCTTTGGCCTCTGGTGTGGAACTCAGAGTAGGAGCGTAGACACATATCAAAGTCACATGTCCAATAGATGTGTTAAGGCGTAGTGATAGGAGTCTTTCTGAACCATTGCACTTCAGCTCTACTGTGTTCCGCAGTGTGTTCTTAACTGCAAAACCAATGCCATGTTCCCTTACTTCATTTTCGGCTTTGCCTTGCCAGAAGAAGGAGTAGTCTTTTTCTTTGATTGATCCAGAGTCAGCTAAACGAGATTCCTGAAGGTCTACTTTGAGCCTGGACAGTTCATCGTTTATTATTGCAGATTTTCTGACATCTTCTATGTCTGGTAGGTTTTCATTAAGTCCAGTTTGTAGAGTACGCACATTCCACGTGCCCAGTTTAAGAGTGGAGCTCCTCTTTTTTTTCTTCATGTCGACTGGTACATTGGCTTTGTGCCTGCTTTTCAGATTTTGTCCTATCCTCGTGTACCCAAACGAAGACAGGCATGACGGGACAGCACCTTATTGGCTGGGGGCTGCCCAGCTTGAGGCGGGCGGTAGCTGTCCATTGGAATCCTAGGATCCCTCCCACCGACGAAAGTGGCCCCTGGCGCCCTGATCTACGTCAATTGAGCATTTGAGCTTATAACCGGTGACTGCCACTTCCCGTGTTTGGCCGACGCCAAAGGCGAAGCTGGAGTGTCTTCTCCAGTTTTTTAGGGCTAGGGCTTTGAATAAGTGAGATGAAAGCCTGGGCATTGTTTATGGTTGGAACGATGTCGCCCACACAGCAGTTCCCCCCTCTCCGCACAGCTGATGTGACCAAAGGAACGGAGTATCCAGTACAGTTTGGGATCAGTAGCGCCGCAGGATCTGCCAGGCTGTAGAACGGTGTGCCACAGTCTGCCTAAGGGTCACCAGCTCCTGATTTTTCCTCAGGGTTGTCTCCCGAAAGCCTTTCCTGTGTTTGGGTATAGCCGCAGGGCAGCGGAGGTTTGGATTCAGAGTTTTCCTTCTCCTAGATGGGTAGCCAACCAAGGCTAACGTGCCCCTTCTGCCTGAAGCTTACTGGTTTAGGCGCCAGTTGCCCCTTCTCCTGTCTGTGGTAACGGTTCTGCCAGGCTCAGTAACTGAGCCACACGTGAAGGCCAGGAGTTGGACTGGTTGTCAGAGGCTATTTGAGATGCATGCCATTGGAAGCACTTTGTAGGTAATGATGGGCTTAAGACCATTACCATTTCCGGCGTTAACAACCATTCTATAAAAACAATGAAACCTGGCAACTAACACCTTCTTCTTTCATATTAAATAAAAAAATAAAGATTTAATGACCACAAAAACAGCGAGTGTCCAAATTTATGTAATGTCCAGATTAAATAAACTACTCTAGCTATCTTCTTATCTTATATAATACAGACGTTACTTCAAAAAAGAAGATGATTACATCCTACGCATCATGCATATTAACCAATGACTTAAATTCTCCCAAGTCACTGGTTTTCCTGGCTAGCTAAGGCAACCCATTCCATGCTCTAATAGCACTAGGGAAGAAGAAGTATTTGTACAAATTTGTCCTAGCATATGAGACGAGGAATGTGCCTTTATTTTTTGTCTTTTAGAGTATTTTATTAAACTTTGTTTTTGTATTTGAAAGATTATGGTTCAGTGTTTTATGTATAATTGCTATTTTACTTTTAAGTCTTCTATCCTGAAGGCTTTCTAAATTTAGTGATGTAACTATAGGTGTTACTCTAGTCAAGTGTGAATATTCATTTGTTATGAATCTCACTGCTCTATTTTGTGTCTGTTCCAGTTTCTTAATTTTTTCTTGAGTTGGGGGATCCCAAACAGAGGATGCATATTCTATTATTGGCCTAACCAAGGTTAAATAACATTTTAGTTTTATGTTCTTATTTGATTTATAGAAATTTCTTTTAATAAACCCTAATAATGCTTTGTTTGATTTTTTGATAGTTTCATCAATATTGGGGATTCCATGGTATTAGCGTTTTTAGTCTGTGTTACTGGTTTACCATGAATAAGATAAGTGGAATTAATTTGTTTTAGTTTTTTTGTTACTTTTGATAACTGACATTTTTCTGGGTGGAAAGACATGCTCCAATTTGATTCCCATTTATGTCGAAAGTTAAAATGGCCCGCAGGTTGAATTAGGTTGAGCATCACTGATCTAAAGTAATTTCTAGAGTAATCTTAACTAAGATGAAATTAATATTACTTATATAGACTTTATTATATATGGTTGCCTGGTATGCGCTCTTGACTTGTCTAAATCTGTCAATGGTCCCTGGTTCAAATCCTCGTCCCGTCATAGTCTGTACAAGCCTGAAGGGTCTATTGACTTATTCTAGGTACTAGGATAATTATATTGAAGATACAAATTTAAGTCTTTACATCATAAATAACTTATACTTATGCCTATGCATATATACTATAAAGTTTTAGAGCTACACTTTAATTATTTCATATATATTAGATAATGTCATGATGTGCGAAGTTCATAAGAAGGTCACAAACATCAGTACATTTCTAGTCATAAGTAAAGGGAAGATGACAGTCATTATAAAGACTTAGATTTAAAAGCTTGTCAGAGGAAATCAATAAATATTAATGCTTTTGACACTTTTGTTACCTTTCTAAGTTAAAGTTATAAGTCTTTGTTAGATGAGTTTTAATTACTTATTTAGCCAGCTTATAAAAAATTTATTTCTTAATCAAGATAATTTAATCACTATCATTTTAGATATATCATACTACTAAATTTTTAATCTATCAAATTCTTCATTTATTCAAAACAATTATATTATAAACTTAAAAATTTTAATGTATTGGTACTGGGTAATTTAATTAAAAAAAATGAATTCATAAATTAAAAAGAAAATTAATACAAAAACAAAGACTTTTATCATGTTGAAAATTTTTAAAAATAATTATTTGTTTTTTTACCTCTATATCATATGTGATAAATATTTGTAAAATGAACACTTTGTTCAAAATGATGTACAGATAATTTGCAATAAGAAAGTTTGTAAAATCTGCTTTAATAAACTAATTATTCCTCTTCTTCCTCATTATTATGTTGGAGCGCTCAGATGGTTAGACCAATATATTAGATAGCTGCGCAGTGGTTTCCAAATCAGGTAGCTCTTCAGTGTCTTGTTTGGGCCTCGTGGTAAAGAATGCAGTTTTTAAGGATATGGTCAGCACTCTCTGGTGACACTCTACATGGGCAGATTTTCCTAGTTCCATTTTTAAGTCCTCCTCATGGCTTGCCTATGTTTCAATGTTGTTGTTTTTTTTTTGCTGTCGCCACATTCCCACAAGTTGAAAACTGTCAACATCCGGGAATTTTGCATAGCTATATAATTTATAAAATACAGCTAAGCCTATTAAATCTATTATCATTTGAAAGCTAAGAACAAGTAATTCAAAGTATTTTTAACAAAAACACTTTTATTGAACACTTCCTGAACTTTTTTCTGTTTCTTAATTTTTAGATATACACTCAAAATTAGCGAAATGGTACGCATTTTCATTCAATTTTCATAAAACCTCACTTACTGTAGTGTTAAGTGAATACGTGTACAAAAAAATTTTAAAAAAATTAACCGTTTGTCATATAGCAATAATTTATATATCATTGGAAAGCTCAGGACAAGTGCTTCAATTATCTGTTATCAACATTTTGTTAAAATAGAAAGATAAGAACATTTTATAACAAAAATAAAAAATAATAACCTCATATTGAGTTGTTTAAAAATAAAAATTTTATAAATATATTATAAAAAACAATAATATACTTTTATTAAGTACACCCTAAGCTTTACTTTGATATAAAAATTAGCGAAATGGTACACATTTTTGTTCATTTTTTCAGAAAATCTTGTGCCATGGTTTCCCATTACTTCAATGTTAAGTGAAAACGCGTCAAAATTTTATGTATTTTTTTATCTACTGGACGCATAATAACATTCTATACCTCACCTCATTGGAAAGCTCAGAACAAGATCTTTAATAATTTACTATTAAAATTTTTAAAAAAATTTTCACAATTTTTTGTCACACAACTATATATTATCCAAATTAAAAAAAGAAAAATTTACAAAATTTTGTCACATACCTATATTTTTACTAGACTGTAGATCTATCTAGATTATTCTAGATCTAGAATTTTCAATTTAGACTTTAGTCACTTTAAATTAAAGTCCTAGACTCTAGACTTCGAGTCTGTTAACTTCTATTATAATTATTACTAGCCAAAATCTAGATACTTTCTCATATAGATCTAGATATCTAAACTTAGACATTAGATGTAGATTCTAGATCCACTAGAGCTTCTAGATCTACAATTTAGGGATAAATAGGGAGCTCTTAGTGACTTGAAGTTAATAATAGCTACAAATTAGACATACTTACCTATATAAAAACAAAATAGTTCATCTAGTCATAATCAGGGGAATGTTCAGGTATTAGGTAGATTAAAATCTACCCTTTTGTCGGTCAAATAGGCATATCCCAGTACAGCAGATGATCAGTAGACTTGAGAATATCTTGTGGCGAGTATTTGTAATATGGAGGGGTATCCTTACCGATCAAAAAATGTGTCGAAGCCAATTAAGTGCTGGTGTATTAATAGTTTATTAGTTAACTATAATAAATAATAATAGTATTAACTTTGCGGTAATCCTGTATATCAGCGTCCCGCGTTCATAAAATGCCGATAATAAGCCAGGATAAAATTTAATACATGTAATTAGTGTTTTAAATAAATTTGTATTAAAAAAATAGAACCTTTACATTTTGAATGACATGAATAAAGTACGTTAGCGACTTTTAATATGATCTGCACGCCACCATTTTGTTTGTTGGTAATGTACAGTGGTGTTGCCAACTGGTAGTATTTTAAAGATCTTTTTTTTTTCTTCACTTTTTGTTTACTAAAGGCTGTTGCAATGTACTAAAGATAAATAAAGTAGTTAATTATAGAAAATAATTTAAATTTTGATGATGGGTGGATGGATGTTTGTGGTTGGTTATTTGCTTGCATTGATGGTTGGTTGTGTTAGGGTGTTTGATGGTTGGATGTTGTTGGTTTGCTGTGGTTGGTTGGATGGATTGTTGTGTTAGGATGTTTGATGGTTGGATGTTGTTATTTTGCTGTGGTTTTTCTGTTGGAAGTGGTTGGATGGTGTTGGTAGGTTGATTGTAGTTGATTGGATGTATAGTTTGTTGGTTGATTTGATTGATGGTTGGTTGTGATTTTTTTGTTGGTTGGCAGTGGTTGGCTGGATGGTTCTGTTACAGTATTTGATGGTTGGATATTGTTTGTTTGCTGTGGATGGTTGGTTGACAGTGGTTGGTTATGGTTTGTTTGATGGTTGGATGTTGTTGGTTTGCTGTGGTTGGTTGATTGGATGGTTCCGTTAGGCTATTTGATGGTTGGATATTGTTAGTTTACTGTGGATGGTTGGTTGTCAGTGGCTGCTTGGTTTTGGTTGGTTTGATGGTTATGTTAGGGTGTTTGATGGTTTGATGTTTGGATGTTGTTGATTTGATGTGGATAGTTGGTTGTGGTTGGTTGGATGGTTTGATGGTGTTGGTAGGTTGGTTGTCGTTTCTACTATAACGACATATATATGGAATATTTGTGTGTGTGCGTGTTTGTTAACACGCATGTGTATGAACTATGCATATGTTATGTGCCAATTTAAAATTTCTAGATCTAATATAGTACGTGACACTTTAAAAAAATTGGGCCACTGCCTAGCTCCAAGATTTTTCATGTTATGGTAAAATAAATATTAACATTGCATATGGTTTACATTGTGTTTTAAGTGTTCGATTTTGTCTTTGTTGAATTTTTCATGATTTAATTTAATCTAATAATAGAACGAGATTCCAATTCTAGGTCTACCTGTCTTCAAAATCATTAGGTTAAGTTTGATAATGTATCGGTAACTGTACGCATGCAAATATTGGACTCCTTATAATAAATATAGGCCTTATCTTAATCGCTCAGTGTGTAGGTCCTAAAAGGATTAAGCCTACATTAGTAGCACTGTCTACGCATGTAGGCTATTACATTATTTTGAAAAATGTGTTAGAGCCTACATTAAATTAGTATTACACTGTAGAATTAGGGGAGTCCCTTTTATAAGAGCATATATATCATAAAACATTTTAACAATTTGATACATAAGTGGCATCCATTTGCTGAACGCCCATATAGTCAATGTGCCCCTGCATTTACAGCACCAAAGTTCATAGTGCTCCTAAAAAATGAAAAGTCTCATAATATCCTCCTAAAAATTGCCCTCACCTAAAATCTAGGCCTACTTGAAGTAGTGGACAGTCCGTAGATCTACCTAGTGACAGTGTCTACCTTTAGATCTAAGATGTAGTGAAGATAATTCGCACGTTACCTGAAAACTCTTTGAATTTTAGTCAATTTAATGTCTTGATTTACGCTAAATCACTAGAATCTGGTGAATATAATTCGCACAAACGCACACCATGACCATATGTAAGATACATATAGGTACTAAAAATATACATTTTCACCACAGAGAATATTATGAAGGCATCTCTATAAGAATGTTTCTTATTTAAAAAATATGGAATAGTGACATATTTGAGATGTTTAAAATAAATCTTTGGAAAAAAAAGATAATATTGTTCTCTGTTCTGGCTGGGATGTTGGCAAGATATTTATTATTTCCACAATCAAGTACCAATAATTTATTTGAAAAATGCATAGTTTTGTGTATTTTTTACAATGCATCAAACAGGGCAGGACAAACTGAATATATAAGTGTGTATATGTATATATATGTTAATATATATGTATATATATATATCACATATATCACACATAGGCCTACATATAGATCATACATTCCATCCTTAAAGTCTCCTAAAATCTTGTCATTGTTAAGTTCTACTAACATTGACATCTCTATTTCTTATATTTGTCAATGGCTGTAATTTGATCACAGTATTTTACTATTTTAAGTTTTTTTTTATTTCTGAAAAGAAAAAAAAATTCTGGAAAAAATTAGTAACAGAGCCTAAAGAAAAACATAAGACATAATAATTATTTATACTGGTGAGGTATCTAATAAATCTGGACATAGATCTAAAACAATCACAGCATAAGAGCATATTATATATATATATAAATATTGACCTATAAATATATGTATTTTTGACATAGATCTAGATCAAAACCCTTAACAAACAATGTGCACTTAAAATAAAAATACAAAAACATATATTTACAATAATTTATCAAATTGTTTTTTTTTTTTTTTAGATCTGCATAAAATAAAATCGTTTTCTTATTTAAAAAAAAATAGTAGTTAGATTTGTAAAAGAAATGTTTATTTGTCGTTGGCAGCTTTCGAAATGACACGCCTCCCCCCCCCCCCCCCCACCGCCAATTTTTTTTTAGCTAAGTTGCTGATCAAGCCTTGACAACAAAGAATGTCGTGAAAATGGTGCGGTAGGCAGATTCTGATAGGGCTGAACATCCTGCCATCATGTGTTCAATGGACTTACCTACATTTCCACATTTTCGGTATTTGTCAACAATATTAACTTTTATGATATTATATGCTTCTCGTATTTTTTTTGTCCTAATTACTCTGTCCTGTATTGCTGTAACAAAACCTTCAGTTCCAGGGTAGAGATAACGTGCTTTGAGCCATGTCAAGGAAGCAGCCTTGTCAATGTTGTCCCTAATCTAATATAGCCTGGAATTTTCTATGTTTTTTTTTCCCATTGGCGAATCTCATGCCCTACGTCGTCCAAACGGACATTAACATCAACATTGTGTAGGTTCAGAGTTGTCGATTCGGAGGCGTATTTGCGTAGGAAGGAAACTAGTTTATTGCTGAAACCGTGCAGTTTTGATCGTATTTTTTAAACTTGCGTTTACACAATTATTATTATTATCATGGGCGTAGCCAGGATTTTTTTCGGGGGGGGAAGCTCCCCCAGCGCGTTGCGAAGCCCCACCGCACAGCATTATTTCTGATATTGAAAGCCAACAAAATGCATATTCTGATGTATCTACACTGCATTTTCCTGCTATTAAAAAGTTATTGTGCTATTCTTACTGACTTACACCCTCTTACGCCGTTCGGCGCATTTGCCGTCAAGTGTTTCCACAAAAATCTGTCACTGGTAATGTCTGAAGCCTCTTCCCACCTGCTCTGAAGACCTCCATGAATGTGTGGCGCCAAGTTGTACTATGATGTCATCGCAACTCTTCTTATGCCTAATTCATTTTGTCGGAGAACATGTCCCGCAAACCTCATGCGTCGCTCTGTCACAATCTTACTAAGGGGTCGACTCCCTGTTCGGCATAGAATTTCCTTGATTTACACCCGATCTCTATAACTGACTTCTAAAATCTGTTTTAGCCATCTTTGTTGAGCCACATTTAGTGTTTTTCAATTTCGGCAGATGACTATTCACTGCACTTTATTAATTGACCCCCTCAACAGGTAGAAATGTGTAGCCTCTCTTGAATACGCTCTTGGAATTAAGTGACTGTAGTTCGCTTTAGATTTTATATTTATAAAAAAGTGAAGTTTTATCGTCAAAATCATCTGTTTTAAACTAAAAAATTCAAAACCCAATTTAGCTACGGTAATAGAATTTAATAACAGTAGTTTGCTTTAGAATAATATTGAAGATAGAGGTGTTCCACCTCAAAACGCTCTGTAGGGGGGATTTTAAACTCAAAACCATCTGGAGGGGTTTTAAACTTTAAAAAATGCCATCTGTAGGATAGGGATTTAAACTCAAAACCCCAAATTGTCTTGGCTGCGATCAAATAATTGTATTGTGTAATTTGCTTTTTTTATATTGAAGAGGAATTTTTTAGCATCAAACCACTCTGAAGGGAGGTTTAAACACAAAACTCCTCTTGGCAACGCTCATAGCATTTTGAGTGCGTAATTTGCTTTTTTTCTTACATTGAAGATGTATTTTTTAGCTTCAAACCCCGCTTACGGGGAGTTAAAACTTAAAACCCCTTTGGCTACGCTCATAGATTTCTGAGCGTGTAATTTTCTTTTTTTTTATATTGAAGAGGTATTTTTTAGCTTCAAACTCCACTGGAGGGGAGTTTAAACTCTAAACCCCTTTAAATACACTCATAACATGAGTGTATAATTTGCTTTGTTTTTAATATTAAAGAGGTATTTTTTACCTTCAAACCCCACTGAGGGGAGGGGGTTAAACTCAAAATTGAGTCAAAATTCATTTAGCTACGCTCATAACATTTTGAGTGCGTAATTTGCGGGTTTTTTTGTACCGGGTATTGAAAACGTATTTTTTAGATTCAAATCCTACTGAAGAGGGGGTGGGGGGTAACTCAAGACCCCTTTGGCTACGCTCATAGAATTTTGAGTGTGTAATTTTCTTTTTTTATTTTGAAGAGGGGGTTTAAAAATGAAAATCTTCATTAACTGTGCTCGTGAAATTTGGGGGTTTGTAGTTTGCATTTTTTTTGTTTTGTGTTATAGAAGAGTAAAATGTAACTGCTAAAACCCCTGGTAGGGGGTTTTAAACTCGAACCCCCCTGAGGGCTGGGTCCACTGCGGTCGCATAGGTTGCATTGGCCCTAAGGCTGGCCCTGCAAATTAACGGCGTATGCTATGACGCGGTCGACTGGTGATTAATGCATTTGAGAGTGACTACTACTACAAAGCATCAACCAATCAAATGCGGTTGTCGAATATGTGTTTAAACTTTGTGTTCAAGATCACAAGTTAGAGGCGGTGAAAAAGGGACGTAAAGTCTCAGATCACATGAAAACAAAAGTCTCTCCGTGTTTTGATGATGGGCGCACAGAAGTTTTGGGTTCGTAGCCTACGTTCAAGAAACATTATGCTGTCAGCTTCTTCTTCTTCCTTGTTCTCATTTTTATGTTGGAGCGTTCAGATGACTAGACCAATATATGAGTTGAAAGATTAGACCAGTAGCGTATCTAGGATATTTGATGACCTGTGCGGCAGTTCCTCATGATTCTCTCCAAAAAAAAAACGTTATCTAATTTCAAAATTATGTGTATTCATCATTTAAGCATTGCTTTTTCGCAAAGAATCAATTAAACACACACACACAAAAAGAAAGATAATAGGGAAGTGAATCTCACGTGCTTTCTCGCAGTTGAACTATCGATTATTTAATCGAAATCAGTTTTTTTCCACTAGGTCTTGCCAATTAGTGAGGTGTAAATTCGTCATAGTTGATTGTAAGTATATTTCTTCCTCAAAGTAAGTTTGGAAAAAACTTCGCTTGCATGTAGCCACACTTACCACAATAGTAAAACAATATGCGAATCAAGATGGAAATATTGGAGGACTGAAATAGATTCTTATGGAAAATCGAAGACTTTTGGAGAAACTGCGACAATTCAATAAATGTGACTTAAATTCATATTTATCATGACGCTGTTCTTATTGGGTTATTATTTCATGAGCAATACGATCCAAGGAAGGTGTGACCTAAAGAGGATTCATGGACCAATACAATCAGTTCACATTACCTATTAGCGGGTATAGCTAAAAAATCTTCAGTTAGAATAATAGCTAGATTTAGGTCAACAGATCGGTGTTAAAGGTGCGCTGGCACGTTCGTCCAGTGGCATATTGGCCCCTACTCTGCACTGCCTAGGTTATAAAGTATAACCTCCAGGTAGACAATTAAACTAATGTATGCAAAACAAGACTAAAAAAGTCGCAAGTAAACATATATACAAAGTTTATTTACATGAGTAAAATAAATGTGTAACTAAATGGCCATCAACTCACAGGCCTACCCCACACAAAATAAACAAAACATTCACATTCCAAAAATAGTATGGTACACCGCTCTAGTCATATGTTACAACTATGTAAATAAATAGCCATCAATTCACTGGCCTTCTCAATACAAAATAAACAAACGATACACTCAAAAATTGTATGGCACACCGTCACGTTCTGGAAATCACACATCAGTGTAGAAAAATGAAAGTCACAGGCCTCAGGTCAAACAAGACCACTTTTGACCATTCTGGGGTTACAGACTTCAGGCTTACACAGCCAACTGAAGGCCACAGGCCACATGTCAAAACACGACCACTTTTGGCTACTCTGGGGTTACAGGCTTCAGGGTGACACAGCCACTTTAAGCCAAAAATACTAAAGCGTCATGATGTACTATATAAGCTTCATGGAAATCTATGAGATACAAGCTTCATAGAATCTCACCTTTAGACATACGTTCGGTAAAGCCTATCTGATGTTTCAATACAGGTTGAATCCCTTAGAGACAAGGCTATAAAAATGTCACATTTGGGAGTACCCCAGGATGCTGAACATCAGGGTTAAACATACTGCCTGGAAATCATTTGAGGCTATATCTACCATGGGCGTAGCCACTGTTTTTTTTTGGGGGGGAAGGAATTCCCACCCCCTTCCCACGCGGAATTTTTTACAAAAATATATATTTGTGTGTGCGTGTGCATAATTAACCCTTTCGGAAGCCGTTTATTGTGCCCTAGAATAGGTTCTTCATGGAATTTGCGGAAAACTTGTAGACTCCCCGCCGTTGCAAGCAAGGGGATCTGGGGGAGCTCGCAGCGTTCCCCCAGCGCGGAGCGAAGCCCCTCCGCCGATCACTATTTCTGGTATTGAAAGCCAACAAAATACATATTCTGATGTATCTACAGTGCATTATCTTGCTATTAAAAAGTTTTATTTCAAAAACCTTATGTGCTATTCTTACTGTCTTAGACCCTCTCGCGCCGTTCGGCGCATTTGCCGGCAAGCTGTTTCCACAAAAATCTGTCACTGGCAATGTCTGAAGCCTCTTCCCACCTGCTCTGGGGATCTCAATGAAAGTGTGGCGCCAAGTTTAACTAGGATGTCATTGCAACTCTTATTATGCATAATTCATTTTGCCTAGTCACAGACAAACTTCAAGTTCCCTCCAAGCAAGTGATTTGTGGCTGAGAGGCTAAAACCGCTTGGTCACTATACAATGGGGATTGAGTTCGAATCCTTACTCTAGCAGGGTTGTAAGTGTTTGCTGAGCGGTTAGGATACCCCCCCCCCCAACTGATCCACAAAAGAGATTAGACCATTACTAATTAGTAATTTGAAAAAAACACCTTTATAAAGTTGTCCATTGCATTAACCATTGCATTGAACAATGAATAAGCAACATCATGAAAGGCTTCAGAAAAAAATTGTATAAATGCGTTGCCTTCAGGGATTTAAACAAATGTGGGAGAATTTGATTCAAGCTGATCTACAGCTTACATTGAATTTAATTTTAGAAAGAATATTAGACATAACAAATTACAAAAAAACAACCCACTAATAAATGTGTTTATGTAATTACATTGTGTCGTTCTACTGAGAAAGTTTGTCCTCAGTTTGATGCCTTCCACCACTTGATGCCCAGTGCAGCCCGCTCCCCCACACATTGCTAGCTACGACACTGGATTTGATCTAATCGGAAAAGCTTATGTGGCGTCATCTTTCTTGTATTTCGGATGAGAGCTTGTCCATTTCTCATTTATTTTATTCACTATTAGTTTCTTCAGCGAAAAAAATACCCCGAAACTTAGATAAGAAGATGCGCTTCATCTGCAAAAGTCACCACTTTTTTTTCCAACTGAAACACACTTTGAAAGGCTCGTGCTGCGCCATTAGCTGATCACACTGTCACACATCCTCAGTCAGGCACATGAGCAGGTCAGGCAGGCACGAGTGGGAGACCCCTATTCTTTTCTGCTCAACATTAAATTATTTAACAGTAGGCAGATGTTAGCGCTACTGGGTGGGCTCAATCTGTGCACCTCGGTATGGTGACCAAGGGGCTAGAGTCGCCTAAGTAACCAGACATACTAGCTATACTAACCTAAACTAAATGAAAGCAAGATAACGAAACTTTAGTTTAGGATAAATAAACAAAACGAAACTTTATTTACATAAAAATAAATCTAACTATCTAACTAAATCACTACAACTACTACCTAGACCTACACAAACTCACTACAATAAACTAGTCTAGATCTACAATATCCTACTACTACAACCAACCCATAACACTAAAACAAGAACACCTTAGTTAGTACCTTACTATTAGTAGATCTATTCACTAAGAACAGAAACAGACTATAACTAAGCCACTAAGCCTTGACTAACTTAGGCAATACTAAACTTTACTAGATCTAGTACAGAAACAAAATAAATCTAGATCTACAGCAGAGTGATAGCAGTTATGTTCAGCAGAATTATATTCAGCAGTTAACACAGCAGAGTAATACTCAATAGCAGCAGCTAAAAGCAGTTATAATCAACAGTAAAAATAGCCTGCAATACATAAAATCTTATTTTCTATTAGGTCTAGAAAACTCAAAGCAGGACTGATGGACGCCGCCATCTTTAAATTAACATGCCCAAAACATAAACTGCCAACTAGAAAATAAAACTAAATTAAAATGTATCTAGCATATTTACACACAGTGTGGCATAGATCTAGTAAAAGAAAATATAAAATAGTTACAAACTTACAGGCCGTCCCAGGTACAGAAATATAAAATAATTACACGAAAGACCACAAAGATCTTCGGCTGTCACACAGACATACTATACTGACCATTGGTCAAATGTACACTTTTTAATACTATCCCGCACTAACCTATATAAAAATATGCGGGAGTACAATTATAAATTTGGCACTAGCCTATAAAAAATAGAATACATAAAAATATAGCTCTGGGAGCGCAAGCTCACATATAAAATCCTTTTCTTTAAAAAAAAATGATCTAACAGGAAGAACTACGCCCTTAAAACTATAGCTATCAAAAATGTTAAAGTTATTTCCCTTATTCGACATCAAACTAAATAATTACCAATAATTAATTGACTAATTAGTTATTTTGTTATTTATTCATGCATTGTTCGATACAATGAATACTTGTTTAAAGCATCAACTTGATCGGAAAATGCATGAGGGAGAAATAGTGTTAACAATCATCTTAAGGGGACTAAAGCCAACAAATGTAGCCATATCTGTGAATACTGAAGGAATAGTTTTCCTTGTTGGTATCAAACGAAATAACTACTACCACAAATTAATTGCCTATTTGGTTACATTGTTTTCAAGTGATTCCTGTCTTGTCTATGCCAATGAGGAATTGTGTGAAGTTTTAACTTAATCAGAGAGTGGGAGAAGTACACATTTGTTTTACCAGACAGACAGAGTGCGTTGATAGAAGCATTGGTTAAAAGAGAACCACCTGAATTTAAACTTGTGGGCTAAAGCTTTCTCAAGCCAACACATTAACTAGCCAAGAGACTATGAACATGGAAGATTTAGTTATCTATTGTTTCTATTTCATGTTTGTGGACTAATTCAGCTTATACCGGTACCACCACTTCAGTCAAGTACATATTCTTTATCTTGTTTGAGATATCAAGCATAATAATTTATTACCGATTAATAATTAACTAATTATTTTTCAAATTGATTCTTGTGTTGTCAGGTAAAAGAAACAATCGTGCTAAATTTCAGCTTCATCCGAGATTGGGTGTGGGAGAAAAAAGGTGTACAACTTTTGGCCATACAGACAGAGTGTAAATAAATAAACAAGAATTAACAATCAAATACTTAGCGGTAGTAAAAAGTCTCAACTCTGCTGGTCTTCTACTGTGACACACAACCCAGAGGCAGATATCACCGTTGATCTACAGGGGAGTATTTACGAGACCTTTTTAAATACACCAGCCTGTTTAACATGTGTTGGTTGATTACACAAAGAGCTACACTGACCAGTGTCACGGGTCAGTTATAATAATATACAGATTATCTCATATTATTTTTTTTTTTTATGACAAAGTTGTTACAATTGTTATATTCACAATGTATCTGTGGAACCCCCCAGGAAACAAGACGTAGAGGAAGACCTAAAAGAACATAGCGACACAATATACTAGAGAGAGTGTCACTAGATGAAGTCGATAGGAAAGAGCTGGGAAGCCATTAAAAAATTAGCAAGAAACCGTGGAGAGTGGCGTGTTTTTACTGAGGCCCTATGGCCCATGAGGAATGCAAAGTTAAGATGTTGATGATGATTTGTAAACCAGCATAACTGAACACAGATGCTGTGATATATAAAACAAGTTTTAAAAAAAAATAAACATGAGAGGTACCCAGGATTTGTTTTAAAAGTATAGTTTATTTCATCCTCATTAAAAGACCCATAGAAAGTCCCTGACATATATTTGTACATAATTCATGTTTCCATACAAATCAAAGCTGTTTTCCTTGGATAGTCTAATCATCAAACAAGTCAAGGCCTTGGCCTGTCTAATCATACAAGTCAAGGCCTTGGCCTGTCTAGTCATCACCCAAATCAAGGGGAAAACCCTATCAAATGTTACTAAAGAATAGCTTATTTTTGGTAAGCATCAAATCAAAACGAATAAAACTATGAAGTTAGCAAAAGAATTAACTAAGAGAAAATCCTTGACCTTGGTTCATGTTGGGTCAGGACATTCTCCTAGGCTCACTGGTCAGTTGAAAACAAATGACTAACAGCTCCACACAAACCTCCAAATCAACAACTTACAGTAGCAGATGTCAAGAATGAGGTCAAGGTTGATAGTTGATCCTTCTGTTCACTCAAGTTGAATGTCAATATTACAAAATGAAACTCTCTTGTACAATGTACATTGGATTCTAGAACAGAAGCAGAACTTTATTGGGTTCTCACTTAAACATAGTTGTGTTTAGAAGCTACAATAAAAAAAAAACAACAACAATGGCAACACTTTCTAAAGAGAAACATTTAGGAATGAAAAGCAAATTTTCTGAAGAGATATTTACCACATCAGGAAACAGTTGAATTCCAAAGCAATGTGGTCCAATATAAATGTCTATACATAGTTTACCCCTTTCAGACACTGCCATCTATTCTAAGGCGAGAGATTTACAATCAAACTGTGAACATTTGCAGAAGACAAAAAGAAAATTCATTGACTGCATGACTGATCATCAAATCTCAGGGTTTACGTGAAATTCGTAAGAACACAATAAAACACTTATGATAGATACACAGTCTATTCATGGAAAAAATTCAAGCCTTTTATTACCATTTTATGTTCCTTTAATAAAACTTAAACCAATAAACATGATCTCTCAAAGTCGTAAGCGAATGCTATGTTTATAATGAACCAGGAAAGTTTAACGTATATACAAATCAATGTTGAGGAAGACTGAGCCCTCACTAGAATTGAGGGACCCAGTGTATAGATTTCAATCTTACCAGTAAAAAAAAAAGGGGCCATATAAAAAAAACACTGAAATCAATTCCAGCTTGATGTTCAAATAATCAATATTCCTATTGGATTTGCCATTGAACAAGTAAAATAAAAAATAAAGACAAGTCCTCCTCTGTACAGTTGACCAAGCTTTGTCAGAGCATTTATTTTGCTCTTAATAACTAATGATTAATAGATTTAAAAAAATGGAATGATTTTACCCCCCCTCCCCAAAAAATTCAGTAATTCTGGTTAAGTGAATGTGGAGGAAATGCTCCAGTCACCTCAGCATGGCACCTCCGTGGAAATGTCAGCCTGGGGAAGGGGAAAGGCTAAGTACATGAGCAAACATGGCGACCAGTGAGCTACCACTGTATGCTCTAGCGAGTGTACCTGCACGTGATAGGGATGTGAAAAAGGCTTGCTGACCAGTCCAAGACCCCCATTGCTTTGTTTCCCAATGGAGACCATATGGGTGGTGATAGTTCCCCCATGGGGTCAGTGGGACATTTTAGCCATATGGAGGGCTCCCCGTGGGCTCGGCTCCTGCCTAGCACTGGTCGAGGGAACCTGTGTCGTTGGCTCATAAAAGAGATGCTGTCATCTCGAACCATAAATGGACATCTCTACGGTTAAGTGAATGTATAAATCTACATGGTTAAGTGAATGTATAAATCTACTCAGAGTTTATAAATATATTCTCATAATGGTTTATAAATCGAGGCAAAGAAGATGGTTGTTCTTGAACGTCTTTTGCTTTGACTTTTACTAACTAATGACATGACCATAAATTTAAACAAAAGTGGAACATTGTTTACCCCACCCCAATTCCCCTCCTGGTTAAAAAAATGTATACATTTACTCTATATACAATTCTAATAAGTCTATAGATCTAAGGACTTAAAAGACGGTGCATAAAATGTCTTGAGCATCTATTTATTTATTTCACTATTAAATGAATAGGCCCCACAAGCCTAAATAGATGCTGCTCAAAATAAAGAGTGTCAAGCCAAATTTAAATTATTTTGTTAAACTTTGAAAAATTATGAAGTTAAACTAGAGTTTTCTCAGTATGGTGAATTAGCTAGTTATTCTTTTCTTAAAGATAAACATCAATTTTCACATTTCCAGGAAAATCTTTTAGAGCCGTTTTTGTGATCTATGTTCAGTTTCCATTCAATTTTTTGGCCCAAGGAATTGTAAAAATTAAAGAAAAAAAAAAGGCCAATATGGAGATGAACCCACAACATTAGTGTTATAAGCCTGACATTCTAACTAGCTTGGCTAGCCACCATATAAAAACAAAAATAAACACAAATATATAAAGCAAGATCTATAAATAACATATACATGTACATAAAATAAAAATAATAGAACTTCTTGATACATACATTTAAAAAAAAATGAATTGAATACTAAAGAGTGAAGTGATTGAATACTAAAGAGTGAAGTAAATTGAATACTCAAGAGTGAAGTGAATTGAATACTAAAGAGTGAAGTGAATTGAATACTAAAGAGTGAAGTGAATTGAATACTAAAGAGTGAAGTGAATACTAAAGAGTGAAGTGATTGAATACTAAAGAGTGAAGTGAATTGAATACTAAAGAGTGAAGTGAATTGAATACTAAAGAGTGAAGTGATTGAATACTAAAGAGTGAATTGAATTGAATACTAAAGAGTGAATACTAAGAGTAAAGTGAATACTAAAGAGTGAAGTGAATTGAATACTAAAGAGTGAAGTGATTGAATACTAAAGAGTGAATTGAATTGAATACTAAAGATTGAATTGAATACTAAAGATTGAAGTGAATTGAATACTAAAGAGTGAAGTGATTTCTTTCTGAATAAGTTTTGGTTTCAGTTCTAAACATTTTTCTAACAAGAATCAAAGTTTCAGATAATAGTGTAGGAAGTGAAGTGTAGATCTAGAACTAATGAAATAACCCAAATTCAGGTGCAATGGAGGCGTGCTCAATGGAGTATTCTATTTAAAGTGCTACGCTGGGTGATTAAAAAAGAATGCTCATAAATTATAATACATTTATTAATCTTGAAAGCATTGTAACAGATTGAATTATTGGTCACTCGATACAGGAGATGTACTTGTTTAACTGGGTGTCAAGTTCAACTTGTTAATTTCGATCAATTTTTGAAGGAAAATCACTAGTTTATTTACCCAGCAGAAGGTGCTTTGCATGCTTGAGTTTGTGAAAAAAAATAGCCACAGGGCAGCAAATTTTTCCTGAGAAAAGGGGGGTTTTTTGTTCCAATGTTGCCAGTAAATATCAATGACCTAAAAGGTTGAATAACAACTGAAATCAACATACCAAGAGTGTTTGGAATTTTCATAGCGGTTTGATGTCTGTGCTTCCAGTGGTGGTCACATTGAGCACTTCTAAAGCATGAAATAAAAAATTGTGTTCAGCCAGGCATCAGTTGTGTGTGTGTATTTCAATAGCACATAATGGTTTAATCTCATTTTTTTTTAATCACCCTGTAAGTGTGTGTGTGTGCGTATTATTCAATATTTCTGTTCCCATACTCTGCCTATTCCAGCCCAGGAGTGTGAGTGGATCTCTTGTTTTATTTATAAGATGCTTTTATTCCAAGTTTTTTCTCTTGGTGATATTCTAAACAATTTTAGTTGAAAGGAAGTACAAACCCAATGTCAGTATTGCCATAAGTGATGCCATATACAAATCTAGATAGCATTACTGGACATTCTAAATGACAATGAATGACTTGGACCTCAATATATGTAACTTCTCTATTACAACTATTTCATTCAACATGGATATAGTCCTTCTAAATGAATGTATTGAATCCTCTAGACATATATGGAATCCTCAATCCGTGTATTTAATCTTTTTTTTTGTTTCTTTGTTCAAGAGCTTTTCTCTCAGTCTGAAGTTTAAGTCTCCCAGATGTAAGCATCAGTTGTGAGGAGGTCAAGAGCCACAGCATCTGAAAGACAAAGAAAAACCACTGCAGTAATGACAAGAGAGACAACCAATCAGAGTTGTTCAACAGTAGGACTTGAGCTGAGAAATGACTACATGAAACACTACTTAAGACTTGAGCTAATAAATGACTTCATGTAACCTACCACAATGACCAAGGTATTCACCAACAATGGTACTGACCATACCAGAGATATAAACATTCCTCTGCTGTCAAAATATTGCTGCTTGGAAAATAATCTGATGAAAAGCAAAGGATTCAATTTGACATTTGCACTTATTGAACAAATAAATATTCAATATTTTATTCTTTCTACTAATCAAAGAACATAGCAAAACAAATTCAGTAGATCTCTATAGCTGAAGTAAATAAGGCTAAACTTACTGCCAGTTGTTAGCTGCTAACTTATTGAGAGACTCAGCAAAGTAGACCAGTAGCACTAGAAGAGAAATGTCACACATGTCATTCTAAAACTATCCAAATCTATTAGACATACATTAGAAATGTTACAACTATGAACCACTTAGACATTTGATAGTAACATCCATTTCCACAACATTTCACAAAGGACTGTCAAATCAACCAGAAGGATACAGTGTCTCATCAATTGTTAAATCAATCTGACTTATACATTTGTATATTTTATTTTTATGACATTATCAAACCAAAAGACTAGATGACATTCTATATTCAAAGATACTTTATCCTAACTTTGATGTCTGGTCCCTGATCACCAAGTCCCAAAATCCTCAGCTGAAATTTTATTTATAAAAAAATTACAAAGAGAGTTTGTGTGAGGCAACCAGATTATGCGCATGGGAATATTTAATTTAAGCTCTGATCTTGTTTTGATTGTTTAAAGAATCATTTCTTATTTTATACATTACAGACGTTACTTCACAAGAGAAGAAAATTACATCCTACACTTTTCATGTATCAATCATGCATGTTAATCAGTGGCAGATTCAGGTAACCCATTCCATGCTCTAATGACACTTGGGAAGAAGGAGCACTAGTAGGAATTTTCCCTAGCATATGGAATAAGAAATGTGCCTTTATCTTTGTGTCTTTCTGAGTATTTCATTAGTTGTTTTTTTTGTATTTGTCAATTATGGTTCAATGTTTTATGTATTGTTGCTACTTTACTTTTTAGTCTTTTGTACTGGGGTGTCTCTAAATTTAGTCATTTTACTAATCAAATGTGAATATTTGTTTGTAATAAATCTCATGACTCTATTTTGTGTTTTTTCATAGTTTCTTTATGTTTTCTTGGGTTGAGGGTGTCCCAAAATAGAGGACGCAATTTCTAATTTATGCATGACTAAATGTATGACACGTAGGACGTAATCATCTTCTTTTTTGAAGTAACGTCTGTATTATATAAGATAATATAGGCCTAACTTATGTTAAATAACATTTCAGTTTCATGTTCTTGTTTGTTCTGCTTTGTTAAATGGAGATTCTATGATAACTTTACATTTATTAAAACACTTATATATTTTGAGTACCGTATTTAGTCAGTGTAACTGGTTTACCATGAATAAGATAAGTGGTATTTATTTGTTTGAGTTTTTTGTTACTCTTAAAAATTGGCATTTTCTGAGTTGAATAACATGTTCCAATTTGATTCCTATTACTGTGTAGAAAAACATGTTTCAATTTGATTCCTATTACTGTGTGGAAAAACTATTCCAATTTTATTCCTATTATTGTGTGGAAAAATACCATAATTGATCTACTTCTTTTTGTCAAATGTCAATATCTTGTTTTGTTTTGATTGTTCTAGATCTAGTCTTGCTCTTGAAAACAAACAGAGCAAAATATTAGTTTATTTTTTTAGTTGTTGCCAAAAGGAGAAATCAGATTATTATTAGCTTTTCTTCGTAATTGTCCAAAGAGTTGAGTCTAACACTCTTGGAACTCAAGAACCAATGGAAGCTTGCTTATAAATTATTACATCCCTATTACTAGTACAACACTATTTGCATGGTGCACAGAATTACTACACGAGCCGTGCATGTAGCGAAGTCATACAGTATTTCATAAGAATTCTGTTTCCTATATAGATCACGCTCAATATCAAGAATTTCTAAATGTTTCAATCTATCTTTGAGAATTGTTGACCTCAAGTAATTCTTCATTACTTTGAGGAGCAAGAAGCTTCTTTCACCAGATTCCACAATTACGTGATAATGCCATTTCTTTTTATTGCGCGTAGGATTGGCGTTTTCCATATTGAATGACACCCCAAAATGACAATTTTTGTCTATATATTACAGGAGATTTGTATGAGTTTTCAAAAGATTTTAATGATTTCCGGATATTTCCAGGACTTTTTCATATATTTTGCAATTTCTGGAAATTTCCAGGAGCTTCTGGTAAATCAGGAGGCCACGGAAAATCTGTAATAAGTTATAAAATGGTTTAATTTAATAAATTATACACCTAGAATTAGCGCAAGTCCTATGAAAGTGCGGGGCCCACTGCGGTCGCATATGTTGCAGTGGCCTAAGGCCGGCCCTGCAAAATAGTGGCGCATGCTACACCGCCGGTCAATTAGTACTTTATAATATACATTTTTTTTGGGGTGGGGAAGTGTTATTTGTCAAAATAATGTGCAATAAACATGTATTTATAAATTGCTTGTGGTTTTTTTTTTGTTTTTTAGATATCAAAACTTACTGATTAAGTTTATTTTTTATTTAAAAATTAAAGAAAACATTTCATGAAAATACATGAACACTAAAAAAAGATCTAGATCTAATAGTTTATTGTTTATTCATTTTAAAATTATTTTCTAATAGTCAGTTAGATTTATATCTGTGTTCCTTTTAAATTGAACTCAAGTGAAAATTGACAGGTCAGGAAACGGCATGAGAAAAATATAATCCCTATTCATTTAAGTAAAAGTAAAGTTCCTCCTTCAGACCTTGTGGTCTATAGGGCAGATGATGTAAAGGTCATCTATTTCTGTGGCCTATGGTTAACGAGGAAATGATGTGGTCAGCATAACGACCAACCGTCTATTATAGATTTACAACTAAAGCTAATAATAGGAAAAAATATATATATTTAAACAAAATACAAAAAAAAAAACTTTAAAAAAAACAAAGCTCATATTAAGTGTATCAATTAGTTTGGATCAGACATGTAATTAAATTTTGTAATAGATCTAGACTAACAATAAAAAATCTGTTCGATTAGAAATATTTTTTAGTAATTGTTTTTGTTTAGTTCAATTTCATTATTTAAGCGTTCTAAAAATCATTTATTAAACGTAAAGAAAAAAAAATGAGTTGAAGCCCCTGTATGTACCGGTAGTCATGAATAGCTGAGAGGTTTAACACTATAACGCTAAGACACTATTTTAACGTTCTCAATACACTAGTCTGGGCCAGTAGGAAAGGGGTAGGGGGAGAAAGAACAGGCTATCTGGCTGATGGCTTTTTCAATGAATGTTTTTTTTGTACAAAAGGGATCGACCTGAATTCAAAGCTTTCTCAGGCTTCTCAAGCTAACACGATAACCACTTTGCAGCAAAGAGTCTATGAACATGGAAGATTGTCTAGTTATCAATTGTTTCTATTTCATGTTTGTGTTTACTCCGATGACAAGCTAAACAAAAGGGGACTAATTCAGCTTATACCAGCACTTCAGTCAAGTATTATTTCTTTACCTTGTTTAAGATACCAAACAAAATAATTTATTACATATAGTTAATTAACTAATTAGTTAATTTTTTTTGGTTCTTGTGTTGTCAGATAAAAGAAATAATTGTGCAAATTTCAGCTTGATCTGAGATTGGGTGTTGGAGAAATAATGTGTTTAAACTTTTGGGCAGACAGACACATAGACAGACTTAGTGAGTTGATATAAGCTTTGTAAAAACAACATTTGAATGTAATTTTTCTAAACAAGTTAGTTAACTGAAGAAAAATTTAAATAATTAGCAATTAATAGCTTTTCATTTGTGACCTTAGATGCTTTTTTTTTTTTTAACCAATGCAATAATCCATCAATGGAGCCAGAGTTATCAATGTAGAAGTTCCCTAAAGTCATTTATTAAAAAAGTGGCTGTAATTTTATGAAACCAAATGTTTTTTTTAAATTAAATAGTTCACATAAGAACTTTGCAAGATCTAAAGTATCATGATATTGGGTTTTCAATATTTTTTCTTGTTTTTGCGATTTGAATGGGATGGATGTACGGAGAGAGTCCACACAAACCTAAATAGTGGCTTTTCCC
This sequence comes from Biomphalaria sudanica, assembly GCA_036873155.1. Lineage (NCBI taxonomy): Eukaryota > Metazoa > Mollusca > Gastropoda > Planorbidae > Biomphalaria > Biomphalaria sudanica. Next base: position 329,007 of record JAZGLO010004311.1, read on the forward strand.
CTCTCAGGGGCCTCAAAAGTTGTGAATTCTGTTTTGGACTTCTAGACATAAAAAAAATAATGTTAGGTGGATATTATTGGTAGAGATCAGTACAGATTATAAATATATATTGTTATAACTCTGGTGGTGGTGTGGATAGGGATAGTAGTAAGTGTGTAGACAGCCGATGCTACTTGCCCCAGGCCAGCACTAGTCAAGCGGGCAACCATGACGAGTTGCGACAGTCAGCCACAATGATCCGGGAAGGATCTGTGTTGTGAATAGTACTCAGGCCGATCATGTCGGATCAACCAGAATGGTCGAGCGTGTTCCATCTGCTTCTAGAAGGCCAGCGGGGACCCTATATAAAGAGTGGAGGTGTCAAAGTCAAGACAGTTCACTACAGTCCAGTTCACTTCAGACAACTTGGTTCAGTGTGGTTCTGTATGGCGCATTACGACGGTTCTGTCAAGTACGGTCAAGACACCTCGCCAGTATGAAATGATGTCTTGATCTTGATTCTGACACAGCAAGCCCGACGTGTGAAGTCAATCCTGAACAGTTGAACCCAGTGCAAGTCCAGGGCAGCAAGACAGTAAAGACGGTGCGGTACGAAAGAAGATACCCCCCCTCCACTTTAATATAACAATGGATTCCTGACTATTACACAATCATTTATGATTTGTTTTCTAGGCTTTTGGTATGGAGATTTTAAGCAATCAATCATTGTATATATTATTTAACTTACACAATACAAAAAAATGTCCAGCTTGAAGCATTGGGAAGTTCCTTGTGCTAAAGGTGACTAGAAATGTAAAGACATGAAAACCTAGCAACACAGTCAACCAAGGCTCTGTCCAGTCCACCTGAGGAAGGCAATGGATTGTTTGAAAAATTTAAAATTAAAAAAAAATATTTAGTTTGTCAGTTGTTTTTTTTTAGTTCTACTTGGCTAATAGTCAATATTTAGATATCTATTATAAGTTTAGTCCAACCAAAGAAGACAATGTCATGTATTGGTTGATTTAGTTATTCAGTTAACAATTACAATATTATGTTATAACTCTGGTGGTGGTGTGGATAGGGATAGCAGTAAGTGTGTAGACAGCTGACGCTAATTGCCCCAGGCCAGCACTAGACAAGCGGTTCAACTGTATGGGCTACCTGCCCTTCCTATGGCCTCATGGAGAGTTGGCTCACACACTTAGTAATATAACCTTAAGTTAAGCTTGTGATTTTTTAATAGCAAGAAAAAAGCTTGCATAAAATTGCAGAATTATTAAATCTAAATCTAGGCTCATAGCTAGTATATATTATATATAGTCTAGGGCAGTGTTTCCCAAACTTTTTCCTTAATGGAACACTTCCCACATTCTGAGTATTTACAGGAACATTTTGCTTTTGTTTTTTAAGAGTGGTGGCCAACTAGTTTAAAATTATTCAAGTCAGGGCCAGCCTTACGCATAGGACTCAAGAGAAATTTTTTTAGAGAAAAAATTGCAAAACATGGATCATAACTCAAACATAGAAGAACTGTATGGCTCCATGTCTACTAGCCTCGCTCTAAGTCTCTACCATGTTTTTTTTTTTTTTTACATTGGAGGAGAAATCCTTGCTAGCTGTCAACTTATTAAATGTATTTACATCTTGTGGATTTGCAGTCGGTGATAGCGCTTGATAAAATAGCAGGTTAAACAGGTTCACCAGGTTAAGACAGTAGTGGATGTAAGAACGTTCTTCATTATTGTCCGAGTCAAAACGGAGCACTGGCAGCAGCAAGAAACAAAAAAATTAAATGCATTTGTGGTTGAAACTGCATATATCTCAGGCCCTATCTTTGGGTGTTTGGTTTGTTGATGGCGATTGTATTCAAGAGACTTCATTGGTTTTATTCCTGTTGTTCAGAGAGACTATTACACTATTACTATGTCGTTATCTAAGAATACGTACAGTCTAGACATGGACAAACTACTTGGCCAAGGCTACGATGGATGCCTGTGAAGGCTAGCATTCAGAACTGTGTTCAGGCAAGAATTTGTGAAAAATATCCTAATGCAGCCTTTGTCTGTTGTGCCTCTCACAGACTTAACCTTGTTATCAATAACCCAAATGATGTTTCAGATATACATGTAATGCTTTTGTCATCAAAAAGACTATTTCTTCAGTATCAGTCCCAAGTGAGAGCTTTGGTGCTAAATTTACAACTTTTGTGTGAAACACAATTGTACTGAGAAATACAAATCCATTCATGCTTTAAATCACAACTTTGAGAAGATCTTTGACTGTCTGGCGGATCTTAAAATAACTGCTGCGGAAACCAGACAAACTGCACATGTGTAATAAGTGCCTGCTCCTCACATGTTTATGATTTGTCTTTTTATTGTTGTCAATTATTCAATTGTTCTTGAACCAGTTTCAATGATGTTGCAGTCTGTCCAACATAACATAAAGGCCACTCAACAGCACATCAGCTATCTCATTGACTTAACCAAAACTAACTTGACCATGCTTAGGAACACTTCATGGATGACATGCCAATTAAGGCGAGACTTGTTAGACTATGTATGTTAGAAGAACATTGTTTCTTTCATTTGGTGAAATACCAAAATGTTATTTCTAGTCTGGTGATCATGAATAATCCCTTCAATGGGAAGTTTTACCGCACGTTCAAGCATTGGTGTTATAAATATGAATATATTTGTTGATTTAGATATAGACTAGATAGATCTAGATCTAGATGCAGGAAGGTTTTTAATTCATTTCTAATTTTTTCACTTCACCTATGCCTAGGTCTCAGGCATTGCTATCAGGGTAGGGCCTCCAATTACTGTTTCGGTAATTCATAGAACACCTACTCAGGCCTCGTGGAACGATATTGACAATATGATTCTGTGGAACACAGTTTGGGAAACACTGGTCTAGAGCTTCAGTGTGTAACACAGACATCACATAACACAACATACTGTTTCTAAATATGACCATATCCCAGTTATTTGAGTAGTTTTAATAAAATCCATAGTCCATAGATATCTAGATTCTAGTATTACTAGATTCTAAATAGTAGATCTAAATTATTCTAAATGTAATTATCAACTGGATCTAGTCCTAGTCTAGATAAATATCTATGACTAGTCTCTCTATATATATATATATATGCCACTTTTTTTATGACTGTAGTAGTCACTGTACACAGTCACAGTGTAGTAGATCCTGGTGTAGTAGTGTAGTGTCTATTACTGTATTAGTATAAGTGTTACAGTTGTCTGAGTTGTAGACTACTACTCTGACTACATATGCAGTAATCATACATCTATGATATGAATAGTATGAATCTATGTCTATAATCTATCTCTAGATACTGTCTATATATCTAGTCACTTCTAGTGATAATTATATAATAATAATAAAATAGTAAATCTATATAAGATAGTCTAGTAGTCTGACTAAAGATATTGAAGATTCTACAATGATATCTAGATCTAGATCTAATTAATCTAATCTCAAATCATCATCATCATGAAATCTGGATGTAGTATAGATCTAGATTTATCACAATTGTCACAATCTATGTCTACAAGAGATCTATCTAGATCTAGTTGATAGTTCATCTATTTTTCTAGATTCCTAAAGTAAATATATATATTCTATGTATGTAATATCACATAGATCTATAGTTCAGTGATTTAAGCCTATTATAAACCAACTACAAATAAAATTATAAAGAAAGCAGTGTCTATTCGGAAAAGATGTCTAAAATACTTATACATAAAAAAAATAATTAAAAATTAAAATATTTCGGCATTAATGGTCCACTGCATCAGTGGATTAAAGATTTTCTGATAGGGAGAGAACAAACTGTAATAATAAATGGCTCTAAATCAACACCAATAACAGTAAACTCAGGTGTACCTCAAGGAACAGTCTTGGGTCCACTACTATTTTTAATTTACATAAATGATTTACCGAATTGCAATAGTTCAGGAACAAAAGTCAGATTATTTGCAGACGATTGCATAATATATAGAACAATAAAAACAATACAAGACACAGATATTTTACAAAGAGAATTAGATGAATTACAGAAATGGGAATCAAATTGGAGCATGTCTTTCCACCCAGAAAAATGTCAGTTGTTAAGAGTAACAAAAAAAAAACTAAAACAAATTAATTCAACTTATCTTATTCATGGCAAACCAGTAACACAGACTAAAAACGCAAAATACCTAGGTGTTATAATAAATGAAAAACTGTCATGGAATCCACATATTGATGAAACTATAAAAAAAAATCAAACAAAGCATTGGGGTTTATTAAAAGAAATTTCTATAAATCAAATAAGAACATAAAACTAAAATGTTATTTAACCTTGGTTAGGCCAATAATAGAATATGCATCCACCGTTTGGGACCCCTCAACTCAAGAAAACATTAAGAAACTGGATCAAACACAAAATAGAGCGGTGAGATTCATAACAAACGAATATTCACATTTGACTAGAGTAACACCATTAGTAAAATCACTAAATTTAGGAAGCCTTCAGGACAGAAGACTCAAAAGTAAAGTAGCAATTATACATAAAACACTGAACCATAATCTTTAAATACAAAAACAAAATCTAATAAAATACTCTGAAAGACACAAAAATAAAGGCACATTCCTCGTCCCATATGCAAGGACAAATTTGTACAAATACTCCTTTTTCCCTAGTGCTATTAGAGCATGGAATGGGTTGCCTGAGCTAGCCAGAAAAACCAGTGACTTGGCAGAATTTAAGTCATTGGTTAATATGCATGACTAAATGCATGACGCGTAGGACGTAATCATCTTCTTTTTTGAAGTAACGTCTGTATTATATAAGATAAGATAAGACATACACACACACACACACACACACATATATATATACTTACATTACCCACCGGCTACGCCCATTGATTTGGTCCCAGGCTATATATTGTTTGTAGCAATGGACCCCCTCCCTTTTATAGCTTGGACCGGTCGTTAATTCGAATGTCCCTTCCTTCCCCCCAACTCGATCTCCAACTATCTCCACCTTTACAAAAAGTCTCCTTCTGCCCGGGCATGCTACCCTGACTCATCGTGGTGTCCGGGTGGAAAAGATCATGACAGGGGACGATTAGGCCAAAGTGTGGCAAAACAAAACTCCCGTGGGGGTGCCTATAAGCTGAGGGGGTTACCATTAGACTGGTACAATAACTTTTACAAAAACAAACAACAACAAAAAACGTGCGAATAAAAAACTTTTTCAGTAAATTAAACAGCTGCTGTTGCAACCATGAAAGGTGCTTAGTTGTTACAAGCACACGGAAAGTAGTAAGCCTAACTTTTTAAATTTTCGTATTTAGTGATATGTCAATAAATGAATGAATGATTAGCAATTGAAAAAGTTGCCAAATCAGAGAAAGCTAGGGGGGGGGGGGACACTTTTTTCCTTTGCATATGGGCCTATATAATGTAAAGCAAAGTAAAGTTCCCCTTTCAGACACTGCAATCTATAGGGCAGATAATGTAAAGGTAATAAGTTTCTGTGGCCCACGGTCAAGAAGGGTGTCATGTGGCCAGCATACAACGGCCAAATGCCATTACTTTTCCCCAACTAGTGTCAGGTACCCGTTAGAGCTGGGTGGACTCGTCAGAGGCGCATAAAGATTTCAAAATTAAAAATCCCAGTCTTCACCAGGATTCGAACCCAGGACTCGCGGTTCCGAAGCCAAGCGCTTAAAAATAGGCCTACAGCTCAGCCACCGCGCCTCCTACACCAGCATAAATCCTACTTTGAAATTACGCAATGAGTGTTCATTATATTAAGTCTGTTCCTTTTTTTCTTTCGGAGGTAGATCAAAGTCTTTTGTACCCTGAAATAGGGAGTAAGTAGTCATCTAGTGAAACTATGGTCTCTGTCCACCACCAGCACGTGGAGTCTAGTTGCGGCTACATGGCGTTTAAGTCACCGAATTGGACTACCAGAGTAGGCTATCGGGCGTCACCTAGCAAATGAAGCACTGTGGGACATGCAGATCACACTGGTCACCCACAGCACTTCAAACTAGCTTCAAACTGGCTGGCAAGGGACGAGAGATTGAGGCTGATGCAGCGCAAATCTTCCTCACTTTAAATAAATTGTCATCGCGCAATCCAAATTCTCATCTCCTATGCTTATCAATCAAAAGCCCTGCGGCGATATGCAAGTGGCGAAGTGGTAGGTGTGGATACATTGGCAGCCTTAGCTACGAACCTACACGTAGGCGGCCCAGACCATGTGGTCGCTTGCTAGTGACTGGGACAGCACTTGAACTTGGCAGCAGTCTGAGCGTCTAAAAAGCCCCTTTTAGAAATGCACTGCTTACACATAAACTCACACTCTGCGCTTGGAATGTTCACACTGTCCTTGATCGAGCTGAATCAAACCGTCCTGAACGTCGTGCTGCTCTCGTGACAAGAGAACTAGCCAAATACAATGTAGATATTGCTGCCCATGGGTGAAACACGACTTGCAGACGAAGGGCAGTTAACAGAAGTTTGCGCAGGATATGCATTCTTCTGGCTCGGCAAAAAGAAGCGAGGAATGCTGGTGTTGGCTTCGCGGTGAATTCCACATTAGTTAACAAGTTAGCAGGATTACCAAAAGGCATACATGACCGTCTAATGACCTTAGACCTTACGCCTATCCTGACCCCAAGGCGACAAGCAACTCCAATAAGCGCTTATGCCCCTACTATGTCCTACCAAGACAACATCAGGGAAAGTTTCTACTCGGGGCTGAACTCAGCAATAAACAAAACGCCCTAAACCGACAAACTCATAATACTAGGCGACTTCAATACCAGGATAGGCTCTGACTGGAAAACCTGGAGTAATGTTCTGGGCAGACATGGCATTGGTCACTGCAATATGAATGGTGCATTTTTATTAAAAATGTGCGCAGCCCACAAGCTGACTGTAACAAATACTCTTTTCCAGCTACCTCACATAAAAAATTATGATGCATCCCAGGTTCAAGCACTGGCATCATATAGACTTTATCATTGTCCGTCTGACTGACAAGACGTCAAAGTCACTAAAGCATTATGCGGATCGGACTGTTGGACTGATCATCGCCTAATCTTATCTAAGCTGAAAATATGCATCAAACCACCTAGACGGCCCCAAGAATGCAAGCATGCAAAGCCCCTAGATGTTGGTAAGCTCACTGACCCAGATATCAAGCAAGAGCTCATCAACAAACTATACAGTGAAATTAAAACCCTGCACATGAACAAGGATGTGGAAAAAAGCTGGAATAAACTAATGGATTATGTGTACTCTTTGGCTAGCAGTGTCCTCGGTAAGCCAAAACGCAAACAACAAGATTGGTTTGTCGAAAACAATGTGCAAATCAAACAGATTTTTAACACACAAGCAACATTGCTTTAAGGCCTTTCTGTGTAATCTAACTTGCCCCCAAAGCAGAGAACGCTGCACTAATGCCAAATGAGAGATCCATCGGAATCAAAAACTCATGAAGGAGTCATGGTTCAATAAATTGGCGGAAGAAATCCAGTCCCATGCTGACAGTAAAATGCAAAAATGTTTTTAATTAAATCAAAGCTTTTTACGGTTCTAAGCAAAATGGCTCATTTTCCATATTCAGTGTTGATGGAAACAAACTTCTCACAGACAAGGAGGAAATACTTGTGCCCATCAAGCATTAGCGCCGAAGCCATTGTACGGCCTAATAAACCATTCACTCGTTGAGTCTCCCCGGCTCAAGAAGTAATGACTGCAATATCTAACCTCTCAAATGGTAAGGCACCGGGACTAGACTCCATCCCCGCTGAAATATACTCACTTGAAAGTTCGGAGCTGACAGCTAAACTAACATAAATCTACCAGATAATGTGAGATTTGATTTTTGATTTGAGGCACATCGGCACAATTTAGGCCATATCGTGCCTGCACTCCTTCAAGAACCACTCTCTCTCCACACAACAAGGGCCAAATTCCACACAGTTAAATCATTAAAATCAAGGTCTTGATTGATTTTATTTTGGGCACATCGGCACAATTTAGGCCATGTCGTGCCTGCAGTCCCTTAAGGACTACTCTCTCTCTAAACAACAAGGGCCAAATTCTATACAGTCATTAAAATCATTAAAATCAAGGTCTATTCACAGTTAAAATACTAAAGGTAGTAAAAATTTAATTATTTGGTAAAAATCTAATGTAAATAGTACATGTTCACTAATTCATAAATCAGATCTTCGTAGATAACCCCACATCCCGCTCTAAAATATTTCTCCCAGACATCCTGGTATCTGGGGCAATCAACGAGGATATGTTCCACGATGAGGCGAGAGGCACAGTACTCACAAAGTGGGAGCTCCTCTCTCTTCAGCACAAAAGAGTGCGTGATGTAGATGTGGCAAATCCTAAGTCTGGACATGGTCGTGCTCCCACGCCTTGTCAGACCCTCAGATGTGGGCCGCCACCTGACATCCGCCACAATCTGCCTGAGTTATTGTGAGTCTCAGCCTTCCATCGGTTTTGCCACTCTCGATAGGTGGCAGAGGCAATACTTTATCTCAGGTCCGATCAGGGAATTTGGGTTCCTGACACCGCATGATGTAGGGCTCTCTTTGCTTCTCTGTCTGCGGCTTCGTTTCCCTCAATGCCAACATGGAAGGGGACCCAGATAAAGGTGACATCCCTACGGTCGGCTGCTATTTGGTCCAACAGCTTCAGGCTCTTATGTACCAATGGGATGTCAGTCTTTATCCGCCCCAAAGCTTGCAATGGATTTGGAGTCGGGGCAGATTATAAATTTCCTTTCTGATGCTTTAATGGCCATAAGTGCAAGCGATATTGCATGCAATTCGGCCGCAAAAGATGGAGCAGCCATCGGGGAGTCTACGGGAGATTATTTTGTTCCGAAAGGAGCAGGCACACGCGACCTTTCCATCCATTTTGGATCCGTCTGTGTGCCACAATCTCCGTAGCTCTCATGCAGTTCCCTAAAGTGGACTTGTAGTATGCTTGGGTCTGTATTTTCTTTTTAGAAATTAAGGAGGGATAAATTTAATTTGGGTTTATTCATTAGCCAAGGAGGATTCTGAGGGGTTTCTATTTTAGAGATTTGGTCAATGGGTGGGATTAAATTTTGGATGGGTTCTCTCATTCGAAGGCCCAACGGCTGTATGACGTTAGGCCTTCGATTGTATAATTCTACCTCTGTGGGGTTAAAAATGGAGTCGAAAGCAGGGTTCGTAGGGTTGGATTTTAGCTTGACTATATACTGTATTGCAAGCTTTTTCATTCTTATATCCATGGGGAGTTCTCCAGCATCCACATGGAGACTTGGGATAGGTTATGTACGAAACGCGCCGAGACGCAAGGCAGCATTTTGTATTGGTTCCAGTATTTTTAGGTACGACTTCCTTGCTGCTCCATATATTATGGATCCGTAGTCTAGCTTGGATCGCATTAGACTTCGATATAGCAGCAGCAAGGTATCTCTGTCAGCTCCCCAGTCCGTATGGCTGAGTACTCTAAGTATGTTTAATGACTTTTTGGCATTTCTTCTTTAACTTTCTTAATGTGAGGAAGAAAATTAAATTTGGAATCTAGGGTGAGGCCTAAAAATTTTGTAGTTTTCACGACAGGGATCTTCTTTTTGTGTATAAATAGTTCAGGGTCTGGGTGGAGTCCCATTAAATTACAAAAATGCATATTAAATGTTTTGGAGTCCGAAAATTTAAAACCATTATCGTTTGCCCAACCCTGAATTTTGTTTAAACATAACTATAATTTTCTTTCTAAGGTGTTCATATTTTTCCCATAAGTAAAAATGACAAAGTCATCAACATACAAATAGCACTCTATGCCAGGGGACAGAGCATTTATGATGCTATTTATTTTAGTGTTGAACAGGGTGACTGACAGAATGCTGCCCTGGGGTACACCCATTTCCTGGTCATGAGTGTCAGAAGCGGAGTTGCCCACTCGAACCTGAAATTTTCGGTCTTTCAAGAATTCCCCCACAAAACGGGGGAGGTGTCCCTTAAGCAACATAAGCTCCAGGTCACGTAGAATGCCATGTTTCCAGGTTGTGTCATCGGCCTTTTCTATATCGAAGAATACAGCTACTAGATGTTCTCCTCTGAGTAATGCATTTCTAATATAAGCTTCCAGCCTTACCAGGTGGTCAGTTGTTGTCCGCTCCTGCCGGAATCCACACTGGTAGTTGTAGATCACTTTATTCCTCTCCATGTACCAGACCAGCCTACTGTTAATCATTCTTTCCATGGTTTTGCAGATGCAGCTTGTTAGTGCTATTGGTCGATAGTTAGCTGGGTCAAAGCCGTCTCTTCCCGGTTTAGGTATCGGTATAACTGTGGCTTTCCTCCAGCTGTTTGGGAAAGCGCCTGTTTGCCACACACAGTTATAGACCCCTAGCAGGACTGCCAATGAGGGTTCAGGAAGGTGCTTGAGGAACTGGTAATGGATTTCATCTTCTCCAGTCGCTGTGTCATGTGACTTGTCCAGCGATTCCCTCAGTTCCTCAAGCGAGAACGGTTTGTTGTAGTCTTCATTGTTCTCTGACCTGAAATCAATGGGGTGTTTTTCCTCCCTGGTTTTGACTTTTTGGAACTCTGGCGTGTAGTGTGCAGTGGATGACTTTTCTGCTATTCAGGATGCAAGGCAGTCAGCTATTTCTCTGGGGGACGTGACAGTTCGTCCTTGGTTTTTCAGAAGCCCTATTGCATTTGATTCTTTCCCTTTGATTCGCCTTACTGCCTTCCAAACCGCTCTAGCAGAAGTTTTGGCATCCAGACTGCCGACAAAACTTCTCCAGGAATTCCTTTTGGCTGACCGTATGGTTTGTCTAGCCTTTGCTCTAGCTATCCTGAATAGCTTTAGGTTTTCCTGGGAAGGATTCTTTATAAATGCAGCCAGACGTTTTTTCCTATCGCCAATAGCCCCTTTGCAAGCCAATATCAAACTATGGTTTGCTAGGCCGTTTTGAATTTGCGGAGGTTAGGGGGACAACTTTCCTGGCTATACTAAGTAGCTTGCTAGCAAAGGTATCAGATGGGTTCTGTTCATCGAGGATATTTTCTGTGATATCCTCGGAGCATCTTTTTTGGAATTGTTCCCAATCGGCCTTATTCAGTTTCCACCGCTGAGGTCGTCCCAATGAGGGGAGATTGTTAGTAATGATGATTGGGAAGTGATCACTTTCCCGTAGATCATTGATAACTGACCATTTAAAGTCGTCCAGAAGTCCAGGGACGCATACGGTGAGGTCAATGCATGTGAGAGATCCAGTTCCTGTGTGCAAGTAGGTCGGTGACGCATCATTAAGTATGCGTAAATCATGTTGGAGGAAGATATCCTCCAGCATACGACCTCTTGTGTCGGTATTGTTGGAGCCCCACATGGTGTTATGGGCATTGAAATCCCCACGGATTATATAAGGCTGGGGGAGTTGTATCAATAGGTCCTCTATGTCTGTTGGGTTTAATGGAGCGCCTGGTGGTAGATACAGGCTGCAGCAAGTGATAACCTTGTGAAGGGTTATCCTAGCTGCTACGGCCTGTAGTGTGCTCTGTAGTTCTACCCTCTCATGGGGGATGCTGTCCTTCACAAGGATACAGACTTTCCCCTAATGCTCTCTCTGCATCCTCAACATTATTGCTATAAGCACTGTAGCTTCGGAAACTGATGCTATCTTTCAGAAATGTTTCCTGTAAGCAGACATCTAGAGGAGTCTCAAGAGTCCATCAGTAGCTGCATTTCCTCATAATTGGCCTTGAGGCCTCTACAATTATACTGTACAATTCTGGAATCCACGGCTTATTCTAAATGACCTACTTGAAGCTATTTGGCCTTGGGAGGCCCCGGAGGGGTTTCTCTTTATTCCAGTGACCTTGGTATTTTTATTCTTAGGTTTGGATGGAGAGGAGGACAACCCCCTTTTGGGGGAAGTCTTTCTCTCTGGAGAGGGGAGATCCCTATGGTTAGAGCGGAGGTTCTTTCCTCCTCTCTCACCTCGGGCAATCTCTCCGTTTTGATTTCTCCCCTTAGGGAGTTGGTCAACCTCTAATTCGGTAGAGGTTGGGGTGTCTGGCTGGGTTCTCTGAGGAGAACCTGTGTCAAACATGATGTCTCCGGATTCTCCCGGAGTGTTGGTTTTGACATGTTGCTCAGTCTACATGCTCTCATCAGCGAGCACAGAGAACCTGTTCTTTAGCACGACAACAGGGCTTTCTTGTTTCTTCTGAGGTGTGTTCTTTGGCGGTGTTTTCTTCTGGGTTGGAGGAGGAGGAGGGGGTGGTGGGGTCAATGTGTCCGTCTGTGTGGCTATGGATCTTCCTATCTTAGCAACAGCCTGGGTGTAGGTATTTGTCAAGCTAAATTGGCCCTTGGGTAGGGCCAATACAGCCGATTTCGCCTGGCTGAAGGTACATCTATTTCTTGCCTTGTACTCCTGCACGGCAACCTCCTGTTTCCACACAGGGCAGTCCTTGGAGTAGGATGAGTGGCCAGCGTGACAATTTGGGCATTTGAACTGGGCTGTGCAGCCCTTGTCCTCATGACCCTCTCCAGCACATCTGGCACACACTGTTCCTCTTGCAGACTGCCGCGCCGTGCCCTTAACCCTGGCACTTGAAGCACCTCATGGAGTTAGGTATGTAGGGGCCTCACTGGAACTCGTAGGTATCCTGCCTTCACATACTCTGGCGGTGTCCTAGTTCCGAATGTGAGGATAATAGTGGCGGTTTTGACCTCCTCACCATCCCTGCGCCGGGCATGGGTGACTTCTTCAATGCCCTCCACTATTTTCTTCTCGGAACATTCCAGTAGGTCCCTAGAGCTGATTACACCTCTGCTGGTGTCCAGACTCTTGTTTGGCATGACTTCCACTTGGAGATCACAGAGTCTTCTGCATTTTAAAAGCCTAACGCATAAACATAATTTTGTACTGCCTCATACTGCCTTACTGCAAAACATTATATCAGGAAGAGCTAGATCTAGTGCTTACATTACAAGTATTAATTTCAATATTTGTAACGAACATTCTAGAGATTTTACTTTTAGACACGAGTCTAGATCTAGACTAGAATCTAGAGATCGACAGACTCTATTCTATCTAGTAGTAGATCTATTATTATTAGTGATGTTACCCTGCAGTGAGACTGGCTCACTCCCACTGTCACTGTGTTAGGGCTAGGGTAATAATAATACTAATAGTTAGTAATAGTAATAGCCTTAATAGGCTTAAATTAAAAAAAAATTGGACTCTATAACTCTATAAAAATTAATTAAATATGAGTGTTTCTCCAGTACTGGTTACAACTAGGTGTTGGTTCACTAAAAAGTCCGTAATTCATAAGATTGTTATTCAAATGTGACAATTTACATTACATTTTACATTGCATTAAGAAATGGTTAATCAGTTAATCTATAAATTTTGAGCTCATAAGTCAAGGTGCTAGGTAAATATTGAAATTGTAAAAAATGTGTGACATTACGAGATTACCCAAAATGGCGGCTTTTGATGTAACACGGTACACCATGGTATGATTGAATTAATATGGTACTAAAACCAAGGGGCATAAAACTTCCATCTTGGGATATGTTACCAAGATCCTCATATTTCAATGTCATTATTTAGTTTTTCTCAAGGTTATCAAAATATTTATTAAACACAGCCACAAAAATGCGTTTGAGGCGCATCACGATGTGTCCCACTTTATACAGATTTACAATCCTCTATGAATTGTAAACAAGAAATAAATAATATGCTCAACATTGCATTTCTGTTACAACAAGCATTAAAGATTTCTTTTAAAATATTTTTTGCATCTTAAAAGCTTTCTAAACATGCATAACGAGCTTAAATTAGGTCGAGGTGTCCCGAATGAAGTGCCTGTGCTGAGTGTGTTAAGAATGGGATTAGTTTTCCCACGACACTACTTTTTATGAATGAGAGTTCTTTTGAGCATCACAGGTATTGTGTAGAACAAAAGAAGTGCTGTTTCCGCTGGAAATACTAGTGTAGTAATTAACAGGAGTACTTAAACAATAGCATGTCCCACAATTAACCATTGATGCGCCTCAAGCGTCGACACGATCAATCGCCGGCAATCTTGGACAAAAATCTCATTTAATCTGTTTTTTGTGAATCAACAACCCATCAGGTACGTAGATATTTCATTATTCTACTGAAATGTAAGCTTATTACAAATAAGTTTGATTCCAATATCCTAATCGAAGTGCTTTTTTATTACGAGGTTACTAAATTTAACCATTCAATCATGACGTCACTTGAAGCGTCTTGCAATTTAGTCTTAAATCGTAAAGTTATATAATCAATTTTAAAGCCTGTTACTAAACAAAAAGTTTATATTTCTAAAACAATTATGTTGATGTTATAGTAGACGTGTGTAGGGATTTAAAATAATTAATAATTAATTTGTTTTTATTTTGAGAAGTAAATTGGATTAGGCATTGAGGCGCTCCATGGGACCCCGTGTTGGTGTTTTCCATGCATAAATTATGGCGTCACATGTAGCGTCTAATACGAGTTCAGGATTTGTTAAGTTTTCTGTATTCATGGAAAGTTTCAATTAAGATAAAATGATTTTAATATATGTAATAAACTATTTTCATAATCATTTTCAATGAACATTTTTTTTTGACATCTTTCATTTTATATTTTTAAAAATTTTACTTTACATCGTTTGGGGCGTTTCAGTGGACACTACTCCGTTTGTTTACAAATGGTGTCCTAGTTTGCGTCTGTTAAGTCCAAATAGATTTTAGTGATATTTTGTTAAAGATTTTACAGTGTCAGATAATATTTGCTACATCTAAAAGAAATAAAGCGGTACTTTTAAAGAAATATTAAATAATTAATATTTACTTATTACTGTAAATAAGATTTAGAATTTAGATCTATTTGATTGTTCGTTTGAGGCGCATCTCGGACACTTGTCTTTAAAACTTTAAAGAGCTAAACTCTAGATCTAGAAATCTAGACTGACTAGACCTCTAGACCTAAATCTAGATTTACTCTAGATCTAGATCTAATTATGTAATTACAAATGACCAGTGACAGGAAGAGGTTAACGTGTGACCCCGACGAGATAACACAGCAGTGGGTGTTCTCTGAAATGTACATGTATAAACAGAGACAGGATGTGACGTGTCCTTACGTGTTATTCCAGAAGGTACTAGCAATGTCCAGTGACAGATAGAGGTCACAACTTGTGACCTTGGCAAGATGACACTGCAGCCGATGTTTTCTGGAATCTACATGTAAAAACAAAGACAGGATGTGACTTTTCCTCACGTGTTATTCCAGAGGATACTAGCCATGTTTGTGCAACTTTGGACAAGCGATTAGGGACTCTATATAAGCCAGAGAGTTAATGTGAAAGTCAGTCGTGAGTGAGTCGTCGGTACTGTTGTCTACTGTGCGAGACAGTAGAGGAAAGATGTGTACGACTCGATGCAAGTTAACTAGGGTAGAGTTAACTGGAGTGGACTACTGTCGTTAAAGTCTATACAGCGAACTACAGTGGACTTGAGCCGTTACAGTCGATACAGTCGATGTAAGACGTGTGCGGCTCTGATTCGGTAGACTTGAATACGACTTGGTTCAGCTTTGGGAGACCTGGAGCGACACTGGAAAGTGTGTCGTTGGTCTGTCTTGTGGAATACGGCTCGATGCAAGTTGAGAAGAGATGAGTAGCAACGAAGTGAAGAGATGAATTGCAACGAAGTATAGCTAACTGTAAACTGACAGATATTGTACAGTCTTCTATGCTACATGTTACAGTAACAAATTGTTAGAGTTAATAGTCAATAAAGTTATATGAAGCTGAAAGTTTAGTCGTCAAGTTCTCTTTACAGTATTTTTATTTGTGTACCTACTAGTACATTTAGCCAGAAGATTCAGAAATCCGTAACAATATTATAGCTAGATTTACTCTTGATCTAGACCTAGAGTAGAGTGCAAAAGTCTAGATCTAATTCAATATCTAGATTTAGATCTAAACTAGATTATTTATTAGATTAGAAATCATTAGATCTTTTATGAATCTAGACTAGGTCATTAATGAATAGATTTAGAATCTAATTCGAGATTTAATATATTTTTCTTTAGACTTTAAATTGACAAGTATCTAGAAAATTATGTAGTAGATCTATATTATAGATCTATTCTATATTAAAATGTAGATTGTTTCTAAAACAAAGTTTGGTTTAACCTGCACTTAATTTCCATTGTATTGTTTATACAGTATATTTTCAATTATATTGTATTCAGTTCTTTCAGTCTACCACTGAATGATTATAACTTAAGTTAATATAATTAACAGTATTAGTCCTATACTATTGATTGAGTCTATCCCTATCAATCAAGCGATTATGGGCATTACAAGACTAGATTTAAATAATGCACCAATATATAATATATGTTTATGAAAGTTATAAGTATATATAATAGATCAATTTATTTAGATACTAATACATTTTTATAAATTACAGATTTCGGTAAATGGAGTTATCTGTTAGAGTTTCAAGGCGTCTACAAGCCAAGAAAGACTCTAAATTTACAAGCATCAAAGCCTGAGTCTCTAAGACGTGTTACTGTTTTAGAGGGGAGAGAAAAGGAAAGGTTGAGAAAAGCTGCATACAGGGCCTAGTTAAGCCCACATGAAAAAGCTTGGATAAACAGAAAACGCAAAGAAAGAAAACAGCAAGCTAATAGTCCACTTCATGTCATCTCAGCAGAGGTTGAATCACTAGGTAAAGGATTCCAGACTCCAGTGGCAAAAAGAATGGCTGTTTCAAGGGCTTTGATGAAATTGCCTAGGTCACCCAAGATGGTCTCACACAAATATGCTCCCCAAGAAAAAGTAAAGCTGTCCATGACATACGCTTTCTGCGCCTACCTGAGAGAAGAAAGCTCATCTTTCTAAACAACATTAAAGAAAGTATCAAAACCTAACTACACTCCACCAGCAAAAAAAAATTCAGATGTCTAGTGCTCATAGACAAGTACTCTGCAGTATCCTTAGTAAGTACAACAAACTCAGAGGTTGTGCTACTCATTTCTAACATTTTGGTCTTCCAAGAAATTTTATGTCCAAGTGCAAATCAGAACAAATTGCAAGGAAAAAAACGAAGTGATTGAATTGCACAAAATGCCTTGGAAACAATATTCATTTTTACAGTAGAGAGGATGTCTCAAGAACTGATCCCTCTCAATCATCTGTTAGTGCTCAAACAGGAAAACGTTTCATGCAAAAGCTACTTAACATAAGATGCAGTCTTGCTTATGAGTTCTGTTTGAAGATTTTTCTTTATATAGAGGGCATTAATAAATTTCGGATCAAAAAAGGACAGAGAGCTGACATTAAAAAATCCAGCTTCATCACTCGACTTAACTCTATGCCCAAGAACTAATGCCAATTGTGTTCATAAGCTGCAGTGCATTGAAAGATCAGGTAGCAACTGTGGTGTGGATTTAATTAACAAGTATTGAGCCTTTAAAAAATTACACGGATGAATTAGCAGAGTGGAGTATAGTATGTGCTCAAAGATGACAGATGAGTATGTTCAGAGTGATGGTACACTGCGAAAGGTAACAAAGTGGCAACCAGTAAATAAAGAAGGATCTTTCAATGACCTAGTGAGAGGTATTACACCTAACACTATTGCTTACAGAAATAGAAGCTGTTTCTGCTTTCCATGCAGAAATTCATATGGCAGTCAGTGCCTGCATGATGAAATATGTGGATCTTGGAAGGTGTTCAAACTTCAGAAACAAATGGTAAGTACTTGTATTTATTTATTTTTAAATAGCACTTTACAATTATCTGAGAAAAAACATTATTCATTTTAAAATTACCTAATTGATTTCTAAATGAAATTGTTTCTTTCTCTTCAGTAGTGCAATCTCAGTCAAATCTTAAAGACTTTTTGGATGTCAGTCCCATATGCTCAAATTCAAAGGTAAAGAGCTTTTACATATAAACATTTTAAAATTTTTCATTGAATCTTATGTTACCTGTATTGTATAAGTTGTTTTTTAATAATATACCCTGCTAACCAGGGCAGAGTACCAAAGGACTAGAAAGAAGCTAATGTCACCCCCCTATTTAAAAAAGGAGAAATATCTGATCCAGGAAGCTACAGACCAGTATCACTTACCAGCATCACATGTAAAATCCTAGAAAACATAATATGTAGCAACATCATAAACCACTTAGACAAACATAATGTCCTCACCCCATACCAACATGGCTTTAGGAAATATAGATCATGTGAAACACAACTAATAGGACTAATGATGATTTTTCAAAAGGTTTAGATAATAGTGAACAAATAGATGCTATCTTACTAGATTTTTCCAAGGCTTTTGACAAAGTTCACCACCATAGTTTGCTTAAAAAATTAAAATATTTCGGCATTAATGGTCCACTGCATCAGTGGATTAAAGATTTTCTGATAGGGAGAGAACAAACTGTAATAATAAATGGCTCTAAATCAACACCAATAACAGTAAACTCAGGTGTACCACAAGGAACAGTCTT
This sequence comes from Biomphalaria sudanica, assembly GCA_036873155.1. Taxonomy (NCBI): domain Eukaryota; kingdom Metazoa; phylum Mollusca; class Gastropoda; family Planorbidae; genus Biomphalaria; species Biomphalaria sudanica. The sequence continues at coordinate 347,591 of JAZGLO010004311.1, forward strand.
GGGTCCACTACTATTTTTAATTTACATAAATGATTTACCAAATTGCATTAGTTCAGGAACAAAAGTCAGATTATTTGCAGACGATTGCATAATATATAGAACAATAAAAACAATACAAGACACAGATATTTTACAAAGAGAATTAGATAAATTACAGAAATGGGAATCAAATTGGAGCATGTCTTTCCACCCAGAAAAATGTCAGTTGTTAAGAGTAACAAAAAAACTAAAACAAATTAATTCCACTTATCTTATTCATGGCAAACCAGTAACACAGACTAAAAACGCAAAATACCTAGGTGTTATAATAAATGAAAAACTGTCATGGAATCCACATATTGATGAAACTATAAAAAAATCCAACAAAGCATTAGGGTTTATTAAAAGAAATTTCTATAAATCAAATAAGAACATAAAACTAAAATGTTATTTAACCTTGGTTAGGCCAATAATAGAATATGCATCCACCGTTTGGGACCCCTCAACTCAAGAAAACATTAAGAAACTGGAACAAACACAAAATAGAGCAGTGAGATTCATAACAAACGAATATTCACATTTGACAAGAGTAACACCATTAGTAAAATCACTAAATTTAGAAAGCCTTCAGGACAGAAGACTCAAAAGTAAAGTAGCAATTATACATAAAACACTGAACCATAATCTTCAAATACAAAAACAAAATCTAATAAAATACTCTGAAAGACACAACAATAAAGGCACATTCCTCGTCCCATATGCTAGGACAAATTTGTACAAATACTCCTTCTTCCCTAGTGCTATTAGAGCATGGAATGGGTTGCCTGAGCTAGCCAGAAAAACCAGTGACTTGGCAGAATTTAAGTCATTGGTTAATATGCATGACTAAATGCATGACGCGTAGGACATAATCATCTTCTTTTTTGAAGTAACGTCTGTATTGTATAAGATAAGATAAGATAATTTTAGACTCATTTTAGAAATTAAGTATTTCAGCCTCATGTTGTTGTTTTTTCAGGCCGAAACAAATTCCTTCACTAATCAAAAGTACATTGTAAATAGCTGTGTGATTGTCAAGTATGGAGAAATATTCTATCCAGGTATAATTTGTTGCACTGTGTACCTTTTACTTTCAATAAACAAGTTCAAAGTATGTTTTAGATTGAAGTATTAACTTTTCAACATTGCTGGTAATTTATTCTAACAGGAGTTGTGATAGAAGTCCTGGATGATCAGCGCAGAAATAATTTTTTTAAAAGGCACAGAAATAAAAAATATATTTGTATATCCAGAAGTGCAGGACATACAGTTAGTGTATGCAGACATGATTGTTACTGAAGTGATGTTGATACCAAATGGCAATAGTTTAAGAGTTGAATGTTTTGATTTCTGAATTTGTCAAATAAAATTTGTGTACAGTTTTATGCGTTTTCTTTTCTTTCTTTTTTTTTTCAAACCTTTTTCTGTGTGTTAAAACCAACAAAAGATATAAAATATATATTTGTCAATAATTTAAAATAATAATGATCATTCACTTGTGCACAGATAAGACAAAAATGTACACTTACAAACATTATTTACAAAAATGGTGTTCCATGAAGCACCCACGACATTTTGTGAAATTAAAGCAGCATTTTTACAAATGGGTACTTTATGACTAGAATAGTGAACTTAATAATAAGTCTAATGGATCACTTTAGTGCAAAAATAAAATAATTTCTATATTCTCACAGAATATCTTTAAAAAAAACTTTAACTTGTAGTGTCACAGGTGCTACGGTGTCCCAATTTTTAAATTGAGCTCAAATCTACTTTTTCTATGCAAAAGCATAAATTTCAGTATCTAAAGACTAATAACAATAAAGACAGTTATATTATAAAATACAATGAATTTATCAAATGGTAGTTGTTAAATTATCAAGTGGTGTCCCAGTGATGCACCTGTGACGCAAAAGAATAGAATAGATACTGCTGTCAAAATGTACATCTTGCAATTCATTCTATTGATAAATTCTTAAAGTGTTGAAGAAGTGAATACAGTTGAAAATGAAACCAAAAACTTCAACTTTAATTTTTATCATAATGTGACACTTTTTAGCACCAGTACAGGAGAAACACTCATATGCAAGTGTCACTATCTATTACTAGACTAGTAGATCTATAGTCACTAGTGACTAGGAGTAGGATCTCAACTAATATAATATTATAATCATATAATGACTTCTCTGAGACTACTCACTACTGTCACTACTGACTCACTGATCATTCAGTTATCTTTCTTATCTTATATAATACAGACATTACTTCAAAAAAGAAGATGATTACGTCCTACGCGTCATGCATTTAGTCATGCATATTAACCAATGACTTAAATTCTGCCAAGTCACTGGTTTTTCTGGCTAGCTCAGGCAACCCATTCCATGCTCTAATAGCACTAGGGAAAAAGGAGTATTTGTACAAATTTGTCCTAGCATATGGGACGAGGAATGTGCCTTTATTTTTGTGTCTTTCAGAGTATTTTATTAGATTTTGTTTTTGTATTTAAAGATTATGGTTCAGTGTTTTATGTATAATTGCTACTTTACTTTTGAGTCTTCTGTCCTAAAGGCTTCCTAAATTTAGTGATTTTACTAATGGTATTACTCTAGTCAAATGTGAATATTCGTTTGTTATGAATCTCACTGCTCTATTTTGTGTTTGATCCAGTTTCTTAATGTTTTCTTGAGTTGAGGGGTCCCAAACGGTGGATGCATATTCTATTATTGGCCTAACCAAGGTTAAATAACATTTTAGTTTTATGTTCTTATTTGATTTATAGAAATTTCTTTTAATAAACCCCAATGCTTTGTTTGATTTTTTTCTATAGTTTCATCAATATGTGGATTCCATGACAGTTTTTCATTTATTATAACACCTAGGTATTTTGCGTTTTTAGTCTGTGTTACTGGTTTGCCATGAATAAGATAAGTTGAATTAATTTGTTTTAGTTTTTTTTTGTTACTCTTAACAACTGACATTTTTCTGGGTGGAAAGACATGCTCCAATTTGATTCCCATTTCTGTAATTCATCTAATTCTCTTTGTAAAATATCTGTGTCTTGTATTGTTTTTATTGTTCTATATATTATGCAATCGTCTGCAAATAATCTGACTTTTGTTCCTGAACTATTGCAATTCGGTAAATCATTTATGTAAATTAAAAATAGTAGTGGACCCAAGACTGTTCCTTGAGGTACACCTGAGTTTACTGTTATTAGTGTTGATTTAGAGCCATTTATTATTACAGTTTGTTCTCTCCCTATCAGAAAATCTTTAATCCACTGATGCAGTGGACCATTAATGCCGAAATATTTTAATTTTTTAAGCAAACTATGGTGGTGAACTTTGTCAAAAGCCTTGGAAAAATCTAGTAAGATAGCATCTATTTGTTCACTATTATCTAAACCTTTTGAAAAATCATCAATAAGTCCTATTAGTTGTGTTTCACATGATCTATATTTCCTAAAGCCATGTTGGTATGGGGTGAGGACATTATGTTTGTCTAAGTGGTTGTCTAAGTGATGTTGCTACATATTATGTGTTCTAAGATTTTACATGTGATGCTGGTAAGTGATACTGGTCTGTAGTTTCCTGGATCAGATTTTTCTCCTTTTTTAAATAGGGGGGTGACATTAGCTTCTTTCCAGTCCTTTGGTACTCTGCCCTGGTTAAGCGATGCCTGAAAGAGTATTTTGAACACTGCTTAGTTCTTTGAGTAATCTAGCTGGAATACCATCAGGTCCAGACGCTTTATTTGGTTTGGTGTTGGCTAATAGTTTTTGAATTCCATTTTCTTGTACTACTAAATCTTCTATGTTGTCTACTTGGTTCAAATTAAGAATTACCGTATTTTTCGCCGTATAAGAGGCACTTTTTCTTCTCCAAAACTGGGGGGGGGGGGGGGGGGGGGGGGAAAGTTGGTGCGTCTTATACGGCAAAAAATACGGTATGTCTTTGTCTCCTGGGGCTGAGAATGCTGATGTAAAGTATTTGTTTAGGATGTTTGCTTTAGTTTCATTATCATTATGTATTATGTTATGTTCATCTTTTAATGGCGCTATGCCTGTTGTTTCCATTTTCTTAGACTTAATGTATGACCATAGGTTTTTGTTGTTATCTTTAGATATTACATTGTTTATGTATTCACTCTGCAGCTGTCTGCTTACTTTTTGGGTTAGGCGTTTAATTTTTATATACTTTTTGTAAACTCTTTCTGCCTTGGTTTCTTTAATTTTTCTATATAGGTTTTCCTTCTCTTTACAAAGCTTTTTTAGTCTATTATTAAACCAGCATTTATTTATTTTGTTTGATGTGTATTTAGTTGGTATATGATTTTCTATAATACTTTTAAGATGGTTTTTAATGAAATTCCAGAGGTCATCGACTAGTTGGTTAATGTCTTTTTCTAATAAGAATGTTTGTTGAAAGTTTAATGCAGCTTGGTGTAGTTTTGTTAGGTTACATTTATTCCAGAGTAAGATTTTTCTTTTGGGTTTTGTATTGGCTACTGCTTTTATCTGACTGTGTATTTTTATGATCTCATGGTCTGATAGACCAGGGATAATATCATAATCAACTACTAATCCAGGTCTGTTGGTTAAGAAGAGATCTAATGTGTTGTTTAATCTAGTTGGCTTTTTAATTATTTGATCTAAACTTAGGTTGTGTAAAGTTTCTATGAAAAGCTCATTTATGTCCTTAAGGTTTTGGTGTTTATCTATGGTTAGTGTTTTCCAATTTAGTTACTGAGAAGTGAGCGATCTAGACTGAGACTCTTAACACTCTAACAGTACTCTAACTCTAGGTCTAGACTCTATGTTACTTATAACTACATTCTAGATAAGATTCCTAGGCCTAGATCGACTACAGTCTAGACTCTAGACTAGACCCAGAGTCTAGAGCCTAGGCCTAGAGTGGCTAGAGTTAGAGACCTAGACTCTATAGTCTATAAAAAAAAGTAGTAATTAGTAGTATAAAGTCACTAGTCTAGAATAGAATCTAGTCTAGATTCTAGATCTAATATACTATATATTAGTTTTATATATAATTATATATAATATATGACTATTGAATATTGTCTATAGATTTAATCAATTTTTTTTTAAATAGGTGCTAGTACTCAGTGATGGATTGCCTAACTTTTCTAGATCTAATCATTATCTAAAAAAGTAATAATAAACGTTAAAATACAAGAAAGTAATAATTTTTTCCCCACATTGAAAAGGTGCCAGTACTCCGTACCGGTGCATACCGTCACAAAAAAAAAGCACTGGATTTAATAGATCTACAGTATAATAGTCGGTGTTAGTTTATGTGACTTGTGACTAGATATTTAGAATCAGGTTCCTCCTATATTTTAAGAATATGCAGAAAAAAATGCAGATTACAAATATGTAATTTCTGGAGATTATTAGTTTTCAAAAATATATATTACATTTTTGTTTTATTTTTTATTACTGTATATTGTCATTGGAAATATATTGCCATTTTACTTTGTTTAGACTCAACACTAGACTATCTCCTTAACTCTGGATGTAGGTCAAAGCTTCAAGTTAAAGTGTTCATCTAGGGCATGAATACATCTAAACAAGACAAATCTTTCACCTTTACATTCATACTCAAGTTTTACTTAGAATATTTTTTGTTTCTTCTAATACACTAAAAGTGAAGCCCAGATTATAACAGCAACAATTACTACTATTTATTAAAATTGGTTCCATGGGAAAGGCTTTGAGTGTCACACATGGGGTAAAATCAGGAGCCAGTGACCCCCTTAGGTAGTTTACAGAACTCAGTGCTAAGGTAGTTTACAGAACTCAGTGCTACACCCAGTCAGAGCCAGAGTGTTGGATACATCAGCTTTGTTCAGAGAGGGGAACTGCTGTGTGGGCAACATAATTTCAACAACTGCTAATTCCCAGGCATTCATTTCAATCTTGAGATGATTCATAGTCACTTTGCAACGAATTTAGGCACCGGATATTTAGGCACAGCGTATTTATGGATATTTAGGCACCCGGAAATTTAGGCACCGGAAAATTAGGCACTCTTCAATAAGCGATCTTTGTTTTGAAAAACAAAATGTTAACGTATATTTTATCCTTAGGCTATGGGCTATCGGTGACATTATAATAAATAGCAACTATAACGATTCTAACTAAAGAAAAGCTGACAAAAAATTGAGAAAAATGACAATCATGAGAATGTGTGAAAAAAAAGAGTTATTATATAATATAGACATCACAGGATTCAGGGGAGGGGAGGAAGAGATGATTCTCCGCTCATTGCTTCCCTCCATCACCAACCCCTAAGGTTGACTGGTGAGTTTTTTAAATTGATGATTATGCAAATTGTGTAAATATTTAGTTACTAATGTAAATACTTAGAATTAAAAAGTATTATAAAATATTTTTATTATGTCGGGGAGTGTTGGCAATAAATGTAATCGCAATCGCCCTCTGCTTGTGGGAAAGGGAGGAGTAATACTTTTAAAATGGGATGGGCGGGGTGGGGCGCACACACTCTCACTTAAATGAGAGGATTTCTCGCAGGTAGATGTAAACTAGGTCGTAAAGTTACGTAGTGAATCTAAAGGCTACACACTGGACTAAAGGGTATGGAAACACAAAGGTGTTACAATGGAAGTCTGGGGATTATATTTTAGAGGCCTTCCAAAAACTTGGGTAGACACATTTCTGTTAAAACCATCATAATAATAATTACAGTAATAAAAATAATAATAATATATAAGGGAAATGCAGATAGTTAAATTTCATAAGGCAGTGTTTAAAGGGAAACGAGTGTTTTTTGTTGTTTTTTAAATCATATATGTGTGTGTGTGTGTGTTCAATAATGTGTTTATGAAACCTTTTTTGTCGTTTTGTCATTCTGAAGAAAAAAAATTGTACATGGTACTGAACACAAAAGGAATGGGGGAATTAAACCTTCTCGAAAATTGTAGAAAATATGTTTGGTTTATGATAAAGAAGGCGGGGTTAAATTGGAACATCAACAATCTTCTATAAGCAGAATAAGTATTAATAAAAGATCAATATTCCAAAAAAATGATATTTAAATTTTTAACTCATCTGTCTTTTCCATAAACTTTTTTTTACATTTTCAAAGCATTATATTTTATCGTAATTTCTAGCCGTTTTGCAATTTCCATTGCAATTTATATAAATATTATATTACATAAATTTACATATATATTCAATAAAAGTAAATTACCACATTTGAAGGACGTAACACACCTATACACTCACACAATAGATCTTCCTGAAGAGGTTACCCATTAACAATATAAAAGAAGGATTGTTGGTAATAGATATTAATGCTATTATAAAATATGTATGCTGCTTTAGTTTATCAACATATTTAATTCCTATAAGTAACGCCCGCAATTCCCTCCTGCTCATTCCCATTCCCACTATAAGAATTTTCTCCAGACTTCCATTTTAGCAGTTATGTACAATGCTGTACCATGCACTGTACTCAAGTGTGTAGCCTTGAAACTCATTACATCATTTTCACGACCTAGTTTAACATCTACCACCGACAAATCCTCTCCTTTTAGTGGGAGTGCGTAGAGGAGGAAGGGCTAATGTCAGGAAGCAATGAGAGGAGAATCATCTCTACCTCCCTTTCCCTGAATCCTGTGAGGTCTATATTTTATAATGACTATTAATCTGGAGTCATTTTTTCCACACATTCTCACGATTGTCATTTTTTTCCTCGTTTTTGTCAGCTTTCCTTTTATATCATGAACATTCAGTAAGAATCGTTCTAGTTGCTATTTTTTTGATAACGTTACCGATAGCCCATAGCCTAAGGATAACATATACATTAACACTTTAAAACTATTTTCAAAATTAAGGTCGCTAATTAAAGAGTGCCTAATTATCCGGTGCCTAATTTTCGGCCATGTCAAAAAGTGCCTAATTATCCGGTGCCTAAATTTCCGGGTGCCTAAATATCCGGTGCCTAAATTTCCATATACCCTTTGCAACAGACATTAGCAATTGAGTTATTCTTTATCTACTACAGAGACTACTAATATGCCTTAAGGGTTTTGTCTAGTATTATGCTAAAATAAAAAACACTAAAAGTCTATAAAATAAATAATTGCAGAAGTGAATCAACGTCATTCAATACAATCCTAATCATTTTAAAAGAACACAGAACCGTTATAATTTCTCAGCAATTACATTAAAGTGGTGTTCTGTGACTGTGGTCAGTGTTCAGTGACTGTGGTCAGTGTTCCGTGACTGTGATCAGTGTTCAGTGTTGTGATCAGTGTTCAGTGATCAGTGTTCAGTGACAGTGATCAGTGTTCGGTGACAGTAATTGTGTTCGGTGACTGTGATCAGTGTTTAGTGACTGTGATCAGTGTTCAGTGATCAGTGTTCAGTGACTGTGATCAGTGATCAGTGTTCGGTGACTGTGATCAGTGTTTAGTGACTGTGATCAGTGTTCAGTGACTGTGATCAGTGTTCAGTGATCAGTGTTCAGTGACAGTGTTCAGTGACTGTGATCAGTGTTCAGTGAGAGTGTTCAGTGTTCAGTGACTGTGATCAGTGTTCAGTGACTGTGATCAGTGTTCAGTGACTGTGATCAGTGTTCAGTGACTGGGATCAGTGTTCAGTGACTGTGATCAGTGTTCAGTGATCAGTGTTCAGTGACTATGTCAGTGTTCAGTGACTGTGATCAGTGTTCAATGACTGTGATCAGTGTTCGGTGACTGTGATCAGTGTTCGGTGACTGTGATCAGTGTTCAGTGACTGTGATCAGTATTCGGTGACTGTGATCAGTGTTCAGTGACTGTGATCAGTGTTCGGTGACTGTAATCAGTGTTTGGTGACTGTGATCAGTGTTCGATGACTGTGATCAGTGTTCAATGAACAGGAAAACACAAAAACTGCATTGGGTGTTGAATTGAGCCAGTGTATTTTCAAATCAAATCTGAACTATGACTTGTACTATATAGGATTACAGCTATTTCTTGTAGTGCATAGGATTACAGCTATTTCTTGTACTGCATAGGATCACAGCTATTTCTTGTACTGCATAGGATCAAAGCTATTTCTTGTACTACCTAGGATCACAGCTATTTCTTGTACTACATAGGATCACAGCTATTTCTTATACTACATAGCTATTTCTTAGTGTCCATTAGTTGAAGAAAAGAAAGTTTTGTGTGTTAAGTCTTCACCAAGTAAAAAAATATAATACATTTTTTTCCTACTTTCTGAAAGTCAGTATTCAGATTAGTGAATCTAGGATAATTATCTTTATTCTTTTATTTTACAATTTAACTCTTACTATTACTTTTCAGATCATGTATAGAATCTAGCTAGATCTAAGTCTAGAGTCTACCCAAGTCTCCAGATCCTAGAATGCCTGTGTGTCAATTTTTCCTGGAAGGCCGATGCAGATATGGAGAACGTTGTCGGAATGAACATCCTCGAGGTCAGTTTTTTTTTCAATGCTCAGAACATTGCGTCATTAGAATCTAGAGATGAAGTCTGTCAGGGTGGGATTTCAGATTAGCTAGGGTATGATATTATGGTCCCGTATCCCAACCTGAACAGAGTAACGCAAGAACATAAAGGTAATAGCATGTAAAATACACACATTGAATAAAAGTTATTCAACGTGAACAATATTAATGACAACGTAAGTTAATGTACATTATTTAACAACAAGATTGTACGTTTAACAATTTAATGAATATATGAAATGATGAAGCATTGTGACAAGAGGGACAATAAGGGTGGCTACCTTTATTTTTTTTATTAGAGTTAGTCCCCTTTATTACTTGATTTAAGTCCCTGTCCCTGTTTACAATTGCCACTCTCTCTTGAGTCTTTCAACTGACCAGTGTAGCTTGAACTAAATCTATATAATGTTTAACTAATACTTGTGTTGTACTATTGTTGTGTTACTCAAGAGGAGTGTGCCACTGTTGTGGGAAGAGTATTTCGATAATGAGCTAAGTAGACTTTATCGATTTGTTAGTACTAAGTTGATTTATGTAAATGGTATAGGTCTACTTAGTCTCTTATCCTCTTCTGTATGTCTTTTTTTTTAAGGACATCTTTTGTTTAGATACGAGACAGTAGTGTGTCTCATGAATGACGTCATTTCATTGTTAATGCATGTATGATATTATTGTAAACCATCTTTTTTGTTTTTTCGGCATAAGACATTATTGTGCCTCTATGATGGTGGTCCTTTCATTATATTGACCGGAAACTGTCTTGCTACTTTGCTTTGTTTCATTATGTCATTTTCTTTTGTGAGCCTTTATTGCCATTTATATTTTTCATGATCTTTTTCTTTTGTTTGTAAATAAACTCCTTTTTTTTTTTGTTGCAACTGAAATCTCAAAATTATTATTTGTTTGTCTCGGTAGTTCTATACATCTAGAGGCTATAGTTATTAGCCTAGATAATATAATTGGGACCACAAAGTACCACTGGACTAACTTGCCAGTACAGTACAGGTCACTGGTCTTATGACCTATCCTATTTCTAGGTCACAAGCATACATTACGAATAAATATCAATAGCAATTACAAACTACATTCAAAGGAACTATAGCACACCTTAATCTCAGTGCCATAGTCCATCAGGGCTCAACGCCCAACCCAACGCCACGGGCAATATTCAAATACCAAGCCTACAACTCAGACTCGACCCCAGCAGAGTCCCAAGCCTGCGTCCCTAGTTAAGAAAAATATACACTCCTTTAATACCGCCATTCGCACAATTATAAAAAGAAACGATTTTAGATCTACGAGATTTAGAACATAAACTAACTTACCCAATACTGGGGAAGAAAACCCATAAGAGAAACTCACAGGAGATCTAGCCTCATCACACAACAGAAGCAAAACAAGTAAGCAAAAATGACATCAACAAAAGCGCGTTCCTAGAAAAAAAACTCACTCTGGTACACAAAGTTAACACCAAAAGAAGATGCGCATGACAAAGTCTAGCTTCTAATTGAGGTACAATAGTTTTCAAAGGTTATTGATTTCCCTAGAACATTGACCAGGTCACCACAAATACAATACCTTGTCAAAAAACCCAGCCTCCTCTGACACAATTCACAAATGTGGCACATCTAGTCAGCTCTGACACAATTCACAAATGTGGCACATCTAGTCAGCTCTGACACAATTCACAAATGTGGTACATCTAGTCAGCTCTGACACAAATCACAAATGTGGCACATCTAGTCAGCTCTGACACAATTCACAAATGTGGTACATCTAGTCAGCTCTGACACAAATCACAAATGTGGCACATCTAGTCAGCTCTGACACAATTCACAAATGTGGTACATCTAGTCAGCTCTGACACAATTCACAAATGTGGTACATCTAGTCAGCTCTGACACAAATCACAAATGTGGCACATCTAGTCAGCTCTGAAACAATTCACAAATGTGGTACATCTAGTCAGCTCTGACAAAATTCACAAATGTGGTACATCTAGTCAGCTCTGACACAATTCACAAATGTGGTACATCTAGTCAGCTCTGACACAATTCACAAATGTGGTACATCTAGTCAGCTCTGACACAATTCACAAATGTGATACATCTAGTCAGCTCTGACACAATTCACAAATGTGATACATCTAGTCAGCTCTGACACAATTCACAAATGTGATACATCTAGTCAGCTCTGACACAGATTTTCAGATTTTTCAATGGTAAATTTTTTTTACCTTCAAGAATTACTTTTTGGCTAAGTTATTTTAAACAATGTTGGTTTGATGCACTGGCGGATTAATAATATATACTAATTATTTATATTCCAACCTTTTTTTAGATTATTTCGCCCCCCCCCCTCTCTAGTATGTTGGACTTGGTAGGGTCAGGAGGTGCAATGCATTTGTAGAAATCACAGCTTGTAAACCGAATAAATTAAATATCTATATTAAAATTTGTTATTGGTGTTTTAAGCGATCTTTATATTATGGCATTCCCCTGTTGGTGATTGAGGGGGGGCGAATACTGCCCTTCCCAAATAAACCCTTTGAGTGGAGGGGGGGGGCGGTCCTACTTTTATGGGGAAATAATAGTTTGTGAACAAAACTAGTTGAATTAAAATATAAATTTTAAATTATGTCACTCCCCTTCTGGTATCCTGGCCGATTCGGTGGGGTAAGGGGGGGGGATAGCGACTTCTGTCCTCTCCACTCTAGCCCTCTGAGTGGTGGGAGGGGGGGTCCTATTTTTATTGAGAAATCAAAGTATGTGAACAAAATTAGTTGAATATCTATATAATAAAAGATACGTGAATCCATTTGTATATTATGTCGCACCACACTCTAATCTCAAATGTTATGTAAAATGAAAAAGGGTTGTACCAGGTGGGAGGGGCGATACATGCAATTGCCTTCAGCCCATCGGACAAACGAATACTTTTTCTTTTTTGTATTATAGTTAAGAAATTACAAAATTAAGAAAAATCTGTCACTAATATAATTTACATATGTTCTAAATTTAATTCTTATATCGAGTCGCCCCACATCTATTCTTTAATGCCAAATGCAATCATTAGCAGAAATTATAAAAAGGAACGAGGATTAATCATTGAACTGTAGATGTCAGGAGAATGTGTTTGTGCAGTGAAGAATGTAAAAAAAATGCTTTTGGCGTCGGGGCAAACACTGATGAATAATGAGCTATAGATGTCAGGAGAATGCGTTTCTGCAGTGAAGAATGCAAGAAAACGGTTTTGGCATAGGGGCTTTGCCCCGAACACCACTGATCAATAATGAGCTGTTATTGTCTGGAGAAGGCGTTTCTGCAGTGGAAAAAATGCAAGAAAATGCTTTTGGCTTTTACCCGAAACCCACTGAGGAGGCTTAAAGCGCTCTCCCAGCCCCCCAAGCTATCAAGAGAAAAGCCTTAACATTATTGTTTTTTTTTTCGTTTTTTTTTCTTCTTCGAGGTTGAGAAACACTGCTTTTTACGCATATAAAAAAAAAACATTCACAGACCTCTCTTTATTCAGGTCACTCCTTCATGGAGAAACCTTGGGAGACGCTGATCTCGAATATTGCTCTATAGATTTTCCTATAAGACTGTTATAATTTTTCAAAGTAAAAAATAAATAAATGTAGATTTGGCTAGAGACTTAATCTAAGTCTAGATCAAACATTGATTTTGAAAGCACTAACCTGTTCAGGAATTCCCAAATGTAAGGCATTTATTGATTCAATTAATGTTTGAGCATCTTCTTTTCAATCTAGATTAAAAGGCCCAGATCTGTATCATTTGAATTTATCAATATTAAATTTTAAGTTCCTTTAAGTTTATTGATAGATTATCTAATCTTTGCTTATATTTTTACATACATCTAATATAGATTCTAGATCTAGAAGACTAATGACTGATGATATCATTGTCTCTACCGATGATGTAAAGACTGATGATATCATTGTCTCTACAGCTGATGTAATGACTGATGATATTATGTCTCTACAGCTGATGTAATGACTGATGATATTATGTCTCTACAGCTGATGTAATGACTGATGATATTATGTCTCTACAGCTGATGTAATGACTGATGATATCAGATCTGTATCATTTGAATTTATCAATATTAAATTTTAAGTTGCTTTAAGTTTATTGATAGATTATCTAATCTTTGCTTATATTTTTACATACATCTAATATAGATTCTAGATCTAGAAGACTAATGACTGATGATATCATTGTCTCTACCGATGATGTAAAGACTGATGATATCATTGTCTCTACAGCTGATGTAATGACTGATGATATTATGTCTCTACAGCTGATGTAATGACTGATGATATTATGTCTCTACAGCTGATGTAATGACTGATGATATTATGTCTCTACAGCTGATGTAATGACTGATGATATTATGTCTCTACAGCTGATGTAATGACTGATGATATCAGATCTGTATCATTTGAATTTATCAATATTAAATTTTAAGTTGCTTTAAGTTTATTGATAGATTATCTAATCTTTGCTTATATTTTTACATACATCTAATATAGATTCTAGATCTAGAAGACTAATGACTGATGATATCATTGTCTCTACCGATGATGTAAAGACTGATGATATCATTGTCTCTACAGCTGATGTAATGACTGATGATATGTCTCTACAGCTGATGTAATGACTGATGATATCAGATCTGTATCATTTGAATTTATCAATATTAAATTTTAAGTTGCTTTAAGTTTATTGATAGATTATCTAATCTTTGCTTATATTTTTACATACATCTAATATAGATTCTAGATCTAGAAGACTAATGACTGATGATATCATTGTCTCTACCGATGATGTAAAGACTGATGATATCATTGTCTCTACAGCTGATGTAATGACTGATGATATTATGTCTCTACAGCTGATGTAATGACTGATGATATTATGTCTCTACAGCTGATGTAATGACTGATGATATTATGTCTCTACAGCTGATGTAATGACTGATGATATTATGTCTCTACAGCTGATGTAATGACTGATGATATTATGTCTCTACAGCTGATGTAATGACTGATGATATTATGTCTCTACAGCTTATGTAATGACTGATGATATTATGTCTCTACAGCTTATGTAATGACTGATGATATTATGTCTCTACAGCTGATGTAATGACTGATGATATTATGTCTCTACAGCTGATGTAATGACTGATGATATTATGTCTCTACAGCTGATGTAATGACTGATGATATTATGTCTCTACAGCTGATGTAATGACTGATGATATTATGTCTCTACAGCTGATGTAATGACTGATGATATTATGTCTCTACAGCTGATGTAATGACTGATGATATTATGTCTCTACAGCTGATGTAATGACTGATGATATTATGTCTCTACAGCTGATGTAATGACTGATGATATTATGTCTCTACAGCTGATGTAATGACTGATGATATTATGTCTCTACAGCTAATGTAATGACTGATGATATTGTCTCTACAGCTGATGTAATGACTGATGATATTATGTCTCTACAGCTGATGTAATGACTGATGATATTATGTCTCTACAGCTGATGTAATGACTGATGATATTATGTCTCTACAGCTGATGTAATGACTGATGATATTATGTCTCTACAGCTGATGTAATGACTGATGATATTATGTCTCTACAGCTGATGTAATGACTGATGATATTATGTCTCTACAGCTGATGTAATGACTGATGATATTATGTCTCTACAGCTGATGTAATGACTGATGATATTATGTCTCTACAGCTGATGTAATGACTGATGATATTATGTCTCTACAGCTTATGTAATGACTGATGATATTATGTCTCTACAGCTGATGTAATGACTGATGATATTATGTCTCTACAGCTGATGTAATGACTGATGATATTATGTCTCTACAGCTGATGTAATGACTGATGATATTATGTCTCTACAGCTGATGTAATGACTGATGATATTATGTCTCTACAGCTGATGTAATGACTGATGATATTATGTCTCTACAGCTGATGTAATGACTGATGATATTATGTCTCTACAGCTGATGTAATGACTGATGATATTATGTCTCTACAGCTGATGTAATGACTGATGATATTATGTCTCTACAGCTGATGTAATGACTGATGATATTATGTCTCTACAGCTGATGTAATGACTGATGATATTATGTCTCTACAGCTGATGTAATGACTGATGATATTATGTCTCTACAGCTGATGTAATGACTGATGATATTATGTCTCTACAGCTGATGTAATGACTGATGATATTATGTCTCTACAGCTGATGTAATGACTGATGATATTATGTCTCTACAGCTGATGTAATGACTGATGATATTATGTCTCTACAGCTGATGTAATGACTGATGATATTATGTCTCTACAGCTGATGTAATGACTGATGATATTATGTCTCTACAGCTGATGTAATGACTGATGATATTATGTCTCTACAGCTGATGTAATGACTGATGATATTATGTCTCTACAGCTGATGTAATGACTGATGATATTATGTCTCTACAGCTGATGTAATGACTGATGATATTATGTCTCTACAGCTGATGTAATGACTGATGATATTATGTCTCTACAGCTGATGTAATGACTGATGATATTATGTCTCTACAGGTGGGGTCCAGAGAAATCTGTTTGGAGGAGGAGGAGGAGGAGGAGGGGAACGTAAGATCACATTTAGAGACAGCTTTAATAATGCTGGTCAGAATGAAAAGTACAAATGGTCTTCAAGTAACCAACAGAACCAGGCCACGTCACAGAGCTCACTAGATGTTGTGTAAGTGTTTTCATTCAATAAAATGTACACAATTTTGGTCTCAGCAAATGTAAATTATTCACTCCTAACATACCTAGGGGATACATTCCTAGAAGGATTAGTTTAAGGTATGCACAGTTAATTCTTAATGTATGTATGTGGTTTAGTGCTAACAATAGATCACACACAAACACAAGTTGCTTTTTATTTCAAGTAAATTTTTCCTCTCTTTCAGGAGTAATTTGCCAAAAGAAATGGAAACTTTTGAAAGTTCTAAAATGTGGCCTTTGACATGTATTGGTCTAGAAGGATATACAAAGTCTTTACCAGGTAAGCAGCCAATTCAATACACATAGGTCTGCTTATTTTATTACATAAAGTTTGTGTGCACCACAGACAGGCTACACATTTACCTTGGTGAAACACTGCAAGGCATCCATCCCAAGAAATGAGAGATGAGCAAAACTTAAGTAGACCAAGTGGCATAGCTAGGGTGTTGGAGGAGAATTTAAAAATCCCCAGGGCCTCCAAATGAGTTTTTTTTACATTAAATATATTACTGGGTTTGCATATATATATATATATATATATATGGCTCCTTTTGTCTCGAAAGGCAATGGATGCGCCCAAATGAGTCACTGGTTTTGGCTTAATCTTGAGACGGGACAGAATCTGGCAATTCTAGAACGGCAGACTTTGCCACAATTCATACATGTGTATGCCTCTGATTTAGGGCTAGCGGACAGGGCAGCTTTCTTTTTTTTTCTCTTGCTTAAGGTCGCTTCAATTCTTTTGTTCTCAGCGAGGGTTGTCCCAGCACGCACAGTCTGTCTCCATGCACTCCGGTCTTTGGCTATGTTTTCCCACATACTTTCGCTGATGCCTGTGGCTCTCATGTCTCGCTTGCAGACACCTCTATATGTTAGTCTTGGGTGGCCCTTGGGTCTGACTCCTTCCACAAGCTCGGCATATAAGATATCTTATGGGTTTGCATAGTCATGTGATATTGCACTCATTCTGATCTTTGATTGCGTGTACACCAGTAAAGTACTTGACCTGTGTGTGAAATATAACAGAAGCGTGTCAAATATTTGATAAGTGTTTCAAATAATCTACCTGTACATTTGATTGATGGGCAATGTATTCTTATACAATCTAGCTCCTTAACATCAAATACTTCAAACAGTTTTGGAGGGTCCAGTCTCTAATTACCATTGAATAGAAATAATTTTATAATGCCTTGATAAATAGTGACTATCTAAATCAGGGGTGGACAACCTTAATAGCGCATGCACCAAAAGTGGCGGATTGTATGAAGACAAGTATGAGAAAAAAAATTAAGAAAAACCAAGCATGCTAGCAAAAAATGAAAACAAACAATTTCTAGAAAAGAAAATTAGCAGGAATTTAATCGACTAGCTATTATAATCCCCAAATCAGCTTTAATGTTTAAAATACACGTCCTAATGCAGGAACTATGTAATCAGATTACTACACTTAAAGAGACAAATAAAAATGCAGTTTTTTGGATTATGGGTGATTTCAACCTACCTGATATAAATTGGAAAACACTAACCATAGATAAACACCAAAACCTTAAGGACATAAATGAGCTTTTCATAGAAACTTTACACAACCTAAGTTTAGATCAAATAATTAAAAAGCCAACTAGATTAAACAACACATTAGATCTCTTCTTAACCAACAGACCTGGATTAGTAGTTGATTATGATATTATCCCTGGTCTATCAGACCATGAGATCATAAAAATACACAGTCAGATAAAAGCAGTAGCCAATACAAAACCCAAAAGAAAAATCTTACTCTGGAATAAATGTAACCTAACACAACTACACCAAGCTGCATTAAACTTTCAACAAACATTCTTATTAGAAAAAGACATTAACCAACCAGTTGATGACCTCTGGAATTTCATTAAAAACCATCTTAAAAGCATTATAGAAAATCATATACCAACTAAATACACATCAAACAAAATAAATAAATGCTGGTTTAATAATAGACTAAAGAAGCTTTGTAAACAGAAGGAAAACCTATATAGAAAATTTAAAGAAACCAAGGCAGAAAGAGTTTACAAAAAGTATATAAAAATTAAACACCTAACCCAAAAAGTAAGCAGACAGCTGCAGAGTGAATACATAAACAATGTAATATCTAAAGATAACAACAAAAACCTATGGTCATACATTAAGTCTAAGAAAATGGAAACAACAGGCATAGCGCCATTAAAAGATGAACATAACATAATACATAATGATAATGAAACTAAAGCAAACATCCTAAACAAATACTTTACATCAGCATTCTCAGCCCCAGGAGACAAAGACATACCGTATTTTTTGCCGTATAAGACGCTCCGGCATATAAGACGCACCCAATTTTAAAGGAGGAAAATCTAGAAAAAAAAGATTCTGAACGTACCGTATTTTTTGCCGTATAAGACGCACCAACTTTTCCCCCCCAGTTTTGGAGAAGAAAAAGTGCATCTTATACGGCGAAAAATACGGTAATTCTTAATTTGAACCAAGTAGACAACATAGAAGATTTAGTAGTACAAGAAAATGGAATTCAAAAACTATTAGCCAACACCAAACCAAATAAAGCGTCTGGACCTGATGGTATTCCAGCTAGATTACTCAAAGAACTAAGCAGTGTTCAAAATACTCTTTCAGGCATCGCTTAACCAGGGCAGAGTACCAAAGGACTGGAAAGAAGCTAATGTCACCCCCCTATTTAAAAAAGGAGAAAAATCTGATCCAGGAAACTACAGACCAGTATCACTTACCAGCATCACATGTAAAATCTTAGAACACATAATATGTAGCAACATCACTTAGACAACCACTTAGAC
Organism: Biomphalaria sudanica; assembly: GCA_036873155.1. Taxonomy (NCBI): domain Eukaryota; kingdom Metazoa; phylum Mollusca; class Gastropoda; family Planorbidae; genus Biomphalaria; species Biomphalaria sudanica. Next base: position 366,783 of record JAZGLO010004311.1, read on the forward strand.
AAACATAATGTCCTCACCCCATACCAACATGGCTTTAGGAAATATAGATCATGTGAAACACAACTAATAGGACTTATTGATGATTTTTCAAAAGGTTTAGATAATAGTGAACAAATAGATGCTATCTTACTAGATTTTTCCAAGGCTTTTGACAAAGTTCACCACCATAGTTTGCTTAAAAAATTAAAATATTTCGGCATTAATGGTCCACTGCATCAGTGGATTAAAGATTTTCTGATAGGGAGAGAACAAACTGTAATAATAAATGGCTCTAAATCAACACCAATAACAGTAAACTCAGGTGTACCTCAAGGAACAGTCTTGGGTCCACTACTATTTTTAATTTACATAAATGATTTACCAAATTGCATTAGTTCAGGAACAAAAGTCAGATTATTTGCAGATGATTGCATAATATATAGAACAATAAAAACAATACAAGACACAGATACAAAGAGAATTAGATGAATTACAGAAATGGGAATCAAATTGGAGCATGTATTTCCACCCAGAAAAATGTCAGTTGTTAAGAGTAACAAAAAAAAACTAAAACAAATTAATTCAACTTATCTTATTCATGGCAAACCAGTAACACAGACTAAAAACGCAAAATACCTAGGTGTTATAATAAATGAAAAACTGTCATGGAATCCACATATTGATGAAACTATAAAAAAATCCAACAAAGCATTAGGGTTTATTAAAAGAAATTTCTATAAATCAAATATGAACATAAAACTAAAATGTTATTTAACCTTGGTTAGGCCAATAATAGAATATGCATCCACCGTTTGGGACCCCTCAACTCAAGAAAACATTAAGAAACTGGAACAAACACAAAATAGAGCAGTGAGATTCATAACAAACGAATATTCACATTTGACTAGAGTAACACCATTAGTAAAATTACTAAATTTAGGAAGCCTTCAGGACAGAAGACTCAAAAGTAAAGTAGCAATTATACATAAAACACTTAACCATAATCTTTAAATACAAAAACAAAATCTAATAAAATACTCCGAAAGACACAAAAATAAAGGCACATTCCTCGTCCCATATGCTAGGACAAATTTGTACAAATACTCATTCTTCCCTAGTGCTATTAGAGCATGGAATGGGTTGCCTGAGCTAGCCAGAAAAACCAGTGACTTGGCAGAATTTAAGTCATTGGTTAATATGCATGACTAAATGCATGACGCGTAGGACGTAATCATCTTCTTTTTTGAAGTAACGTCTGTATTATATAAGATAAGATAAGATCCAAAAACCTAGTACATGTTGGTTTTGTATTATTTTGAGCCTGGGGCATTTTTTGATTTTACCTATTTAAGCTTTTTTGTTATTAGAGAATTTGATCATAATTTCAACATTTTCAAAGAACTTATTTGCCTTTACTTAAGTTACTTTCAGGAAAAACCAGATGGTCAGACATTACGATTACTGAGAAAACATCATTTAATTTTAGCGAAAAGGCCTTGGCTATGTTTCATCAAGCTCACATCTGCAATATTATAAGTCTTAATATCACTGCCTGGTATGGCAATCTGAGCATTAAAAATGAAAATAAACTTCATAGAATCCTAAATGCTGCTGGTAAAATTATTGGCAAAAAACAAATCCATTTGGGCAGCTATTTGAGACAAACATCCATAAAAAGCTAAAAAGATTCTAGAAATAAAAGATCACCCTTTGGGTCACGATTTTGTGATTTTACCATGACAAAAGAGATACAAGACACAGATAGCAAAGACACACTCTCTTTTTTCCCCCTGGCAATCAAATCATTAAACAGAAACAATCTGATATAAACTTTTCACATGTAAAGGTTGAGTGAAATTGGTGGGAATGTACATTTTGTTTTTTAATAGTGTTACGTATTTCAGAATCTTATGGCTAAATGTACTAGTAGGCACACAAATAAAAAAAAACTGTAAAGAACTTGACGACTAAACTTTCAGCTTCATATAACTTTATTGACTATTAACTCTAACAATTTGTTACTGTAACATGTAGCGTAGAAGACTGTACAATATCTGTCAGTTTACAGTTAGCTATACTTCGTTGCAATACATCTCTTCACTTCGTTGCAATTCATCTCTTCTCAACTTGCATCGAGCCGTATTCCACAGAACAGACCAACGACACACTTCCCAGTGTCGCTCCAGGTCTCCCAAAGCTGAACCAAGTCATACTTAAGTCTACCGAATCAGAGCCGCACACGTCTTACATCGACTGTATCGACTGTAATGGCTCAAGTCCACTGTAGTTCGCTGTATAGACTTTAACGACAGTAGTCCACTCCAGTTAACTCTACCCTGGTTAACTTGCATCAAGTCGTACACATCTCTCTTCTACAGTCTCGCACAGTAGACAACAGTACCCACGACTCACTCACGACTGACTTTCACATTAACTCTCTGGCTTATATAGAGTCCCTAATCGCTCTTCCGAAGTTGCACAAACACTGCTAGTATCATCTGGAACAACACGTGAGGAAACCTCACATCCTGTCTCTGTTTTTACATGTAGATTCCAGAGAACACCTGCTGCAGTGTCATCTTGCCGGGGTCACAAGTTGTGACCTCTATCTGTCACTGGACATTGCTAGTACCTTCTGGAATAACACGTAAGGACACGTCACATCCTGTCTCTGTTTATACATGTACATTCCAGAGAATACTCGCTGCTGTGTTATCTCGTCGAGATCACACGTTAACCTCTTCCTGTCACTGGTCATTTGTAACAATAGTTATAATGTTTTGTTTGGTGTAATGCACAAATTGCAAGACAAATTTCCTTTCGGACAATAAAGATTATTATTATTATTATTATTATTTGAGGAAGCAAAGCTATGTCTAGGAAATCAATTTAATGTTAGTCCACTAAAACCGTCAATGACTGGTAGAGTTACTGGAACTGTAAATCTTAAATAAAAGAATTTTAGATAGTTCTCTTCTGAGATATCATTGCTTTATACACCAAGAGGCTGTGTTTGTGTGGGGAACAATTTGAATTTCTACCATGTAATGGAGACCATGGTTGAGTAAACAAGAGAATGTATAGACACTTGTGTATGATTTGTAAGATCCTTTATTGTGAGGTGTGTTAACTTGCTAAAGAAAAAGATCTCAGAAAATTTTGGAAACTGAAAAATATTGCACTTGATTTTCTAGAAGAGAAAGATGTGCTGCCTAAGGTCTTCTGTGTGAGGGAATGTTTAATGGAGCTTGATGTTACTAGACATCTCAATGACCTACATCTAAAACTGCATGGCAAGGAGAAAATGTTTTTTAGTTTTGTAAATGATATCACAGTGATTCAAAATGAAGTTAAAACTTTATCTTTCATTAACAAAAAAACAGATTTGAGCCAATTCCCACATTAACAAGCACAAGTCTTGAAGATCAAGTCAATTTTACAGAATTCATAGAACAGTCGTTGAAATGAAATGGCTGAAGAGGAAGACTGTAGGATTGATTTTATTAAGCACATTTTCAGTTACTGAACAGAATATTCGTAAGATTCCGTAAAAGCAGAATTTATTAATCTGAAAACAAATTTAGTACTCAAATTGGAATTAAATGACCTTTCCTCATTACCAAATGCATAGGAATTATTCATTTTTGGTGTTCATTGCCATGTTAACATTTTACAAAACTAAGAAAATGTGCCAATAGTTAAGTCTGTTAGATACTGATATGAGCAAGCATTTTCATCCATGGAAATGATCAAAAACAAACAGAGGTCACGGAATTAACTCTAAATATTACAGATTTGGTGAAAGCAAGGTCAGAAGTCTTGCTAAAGCTTGTTTTATATAATTTTGCCTGTGTATGAAATAGTTTTTATTTAAAACTGCTAACAGTGTTCATTATTTATGTTTAGTCTATAGTCCATATAGAAATAATACATTTAAGTTCATAAAAATTTTAAATGCTGTTAACAAAGACAGACTTTATTTATTTATTTTTTGTTAAATTCTTTCCTCTATAACATTCTAATATGTATAACTGACCAAATAGGTCAAAATGACCATACTTTAAAGAACTGAAACTTGTTAAATTTGAAGTGGTGCATCTCAATTAGAGGTGAAAAAAAAATGTCGCCCCCCCCCCCGCCCCTTCTAACTATTTTTTATGTAATGATCATGCAACTAAGCCATTGTCCATACATTTAGTGTCCATGTTTCTGATAGCATGTCTTGTGACTCTGTTCTAGACTTTGTGGATACAAGTTTTGAAGAGCTAAGACTTGCTGCTTATCAAGCCCTGAAGGAAAACAATTTCAAAACCTTTGTAAGTTCTGTAGTCAAATGTAGTGCAGTTTTACAGCACAGCATCAAGTCAAGAGTCCACCTAGTGTATTCTATATGGCAAGGTTGTACATATCACAGCTAAGTTGTACATATCAATGTTGTACAAATCACATCTAGGTTGTACATCTCACATCTGTCAGTGTTAAGAATTATATATGTTGCTCCATATCTTAACAAAATTAAGGTCCAGAGGCCTGACAAGAACATCATTTACAAATAGTATTACATAGAGTAACCAACTATGTGGTGGATTTAAAGAAAAAAATTATGTGTTATTTAATTATATGATACTTATATATGTACAATGAGAATGATAGAGTGATGAATAGATATTATATACATGTATGTATTAATAATCAAATATAAGCACCTTGCTGTTGCTACAAATTTGTCACCATGGTTTCATAGTAAACCAGACGCTAAATGATGATGTCACAATGCTGACAACATCAGCAATGTTAGAGTTAGATTTCAACTGACCCCCAACTGGCACCAACTTTTCTGTAATGGCCACTGACACTCCCGTTGTCAATGATTGACAATCTGACAATGACATTCAAGACTGTAGTAGAAACCTCTGAGAGGATAATACACTCCAACACTAGCAAACATAAATGAATAACAGCACCAGGGACCAAAGTTTTTAAGAGAGAAAGTAGTGAATTAAAATGCTACAAAAATAAGGGCATGCGCCAACCGAGGCTCGAACCTGTGACTCCGGATTCGACACCACCGCCTAGCGATAACGCACCAAGCGAAACTAACCTCTAGACCATCGGAATGTCCAAAAAACATTCTTCTGATCCAGAGTCATTTCGCCCGTATGCAAATTACCACCCCAGTGGTCAAAGGTCACAAGCCCCAGCTAGCCCCTCCCCCACCCTCGCAGCATACACTAACAACTTCGATAGCGCCGACACAGACAGCCGTTAGGCATGTATTAGACAAACGATGGCTCTATCTAATTGTATATCTCTCACAAAGACATGTGGACAACATAAACACATTACATATAGAAGCTTCAGTGGGTACGAGCAATAATGCTGTAAATGTAAACAGAGTTGAAGCTAGGTGCTGAAACAAATGATACATACATACGAAAATAAGGGCATGCGCCGACCGAGGCTCGAACCTGTGACTCCGGATTCGACACCACTGCCTAGCGATAACGCACCAAGCGAAACTAACCTCTAGACCATTCTTCTTCATGCCCTTATTTTCGTAGCATTTTAATTCACTACTTTCTCTCTTAAAAACTTGGTCCCTGGTGCTGTTATTCATTTATGTTTAATATATGTATGTATTATTTGTTTCAGCACCTAGCTTCAACTCTATGTCAACACTAGCAAAGAATCATGTTCAGTAATACAACACTGGCATCCTATAAACAAAATAAACACAACATTCAACTTGTACTCTAAAACTTATCATAGTGACAACCTCATAGAACATACAATAAGAGATATCACAAACGAAGTAACTCACCTTAAACAGGGGTCCAAAAATCCTACCAAATAATAATTCCAAGGAAAAAAGTATTTGTTTAAACAAACTAATAATCTTTTACGGACCAAGACATAGTCCGTTTCAACCAGCTTCAGAGGGTGAACTGCCTTATGACAAAGAATGACCAATAAATGTCACTGGACTATGTGATGAAGCTAACAATTCAAAACAAAAATACAAGACGCTCTCACCCCCGTACAAAGTTTACGAGTAAAGAAAAAAACAACTTAACAGAGTAGGGAGAAAGCAAAAGACACTTGTCTAAACCACTGGTGACAAGTGCATCAAGAGGGGAGGGTACCTGGCAATGACCAGTCTTGGAATAAGGGGAGGTCAGACATGAAAGGAGGAGAGAAACTCTTTAATCAATATGTGATTTAGTTGAGAGCATCTCCTCATCCAATCTAATGTTTATTAAATGCTGGATAAGGGTTGGTCAAATTCCCAATATGCTCTCTAATATATATATATATATATATATATATATATATATATATATATATATATATATATATATATAAAATGTCATTCATTGGCATTGTAGCCAGTAATTAGGATGAACTAAAAATTGAACATTGATTGAATATACTCTAAACTGAATCATCCTTGAGTTGACTAGGTGGTAATATAACTTAGAAATACATTCAAAGACATCATACCAATAGAACAGTTCCCCACCAGTCTCTAACACACTTCTGAACAAAAGGATATCCTAGAGCTGCTGTCTGTCTGTCCTCTATTTCTGACCACCGCTCATTCTCTGTCCTCTATTTCTGACCACTGCTCATTCTCTATGTCCTCTATTTCTGACCACCACTCATTCTCTGTCCTCTATTTCTGACCACCGCTCATTCTCTATATGTCCTCTATTTCTGACCACCGCTCATTCTCTGTCCTCTATTTCTGACCACCGCTCATTCTCTATCTGTCCTCTATTTCTGAAAACCGCTCATTTTCTATCTCTCCTCTATTTCTGACCACCACTCATTCTCTATATATGTCCTCTATTTCTGACCACCGCTCATTCTCTGTCCTCTATTTCTGACCACCACTCATTCTCTATCTCTCCTCTATTTCTGACCACCACTCATTCTCTATATATGTCCTCTATTTCTGACCACCGCTCATTCTCTGTCCTCTATTTCTGACCACCACTCATTTTCTATCTGTCCTCTATTTCTGACCACCACTCATTCTCTATATGTCATCTACTTCTGACCACCGCTCATTCTCTATCTGTCCTCTATTTCTGAAAACCGCTCATTTTCTATCTCTCCTCTATTTCTGACCACCACTCATTCTCTATATATGTCCTCTATTTCTGACCACCGCTCATTCTCTGTCCTCTATTTCTGACCACCACTCATTCTCTATCTCTCCTCTATTTCTGACCACCACTCATTCTCTATATATGTCCTCTATTTCTGACCACCGCTCATTCTCTGTCCTCTATTTCTGACCACCACTCATTTTCTATCTGTCCTCTATTTCTGAACACCACTCATTCTCTATATGTCATCTACTTCTGACCACCGCTCATTCTCTATCTGTCCTCTATTTCTGACCACTGCTCATTCTCTATCTGTCCTCTATTTCTGACAACCGCTCATTCTCTATCTGTCCATCTATTTCTGACCTCTGCTCATTCTCTATCTGTCCTCTATTTCTGACCACCCCTCATTCTCTGTCGTCTATTTCTGAACAACAATAATTCTCTATCTGTCCTCTATTTCTGACCACCGCTCATTCTCTGTCCTCTATTTCTGACCTCCACTCATTCTCTATCTTTCCTCTACTTCTGACCACCGCTCATTCTCTGTCCTCTATTTCTGACAACAGCTCATTCTCTATCTGTCCATCTATTTCTGACCTCTGCTCTATCTGCTCACATCTCTCTACTGCCATTGAATGTTTAATGTCATCACCTGACTGACTCTGACTGAGAAGAGATTCTTCACTTGGATATCTCTCTGTTGCATTTTATGTCTTGAGAGACGATATTTTCCCTTTGCAACTTCTTGTGTGACTAAAGAGGCCAATCCTTGATACACAGCTGCAATTGCAGGTTGGGCATATGTGGTCACCAGGCGCCGTTGCATTTTCACCCTTCTTTCTGCTTCTGTTGTGTATGACATCTGCAATCCTAGACCCTTCCTTTATGCTCTCTCTCCATGTGGATCTATCCAATGCTACTTTTTCCCAGCTGCAAGTGTAGATTTTGAAGAGCTTCATGTTGTGTTTGCATACATCCATTTACAGTAAAAGTGGGCGATCAGCGGCTCTCCTGCCTTCTATTAGATTGCCATACAGAATGTCTTGTGGAAGTCGACCTACTTGCATTCTAAGAACATGGATAGTTTGATATACAGACACATAAACAAACTTTCATTCCAATCACAAATCAATCCATATGGTAATCCATACAGTAGCAGCTTATTCAAATATCCAAAAACCAGGAACTTAAACCAATGTTTGAACAAAAAGTATTTTTGGTTTCAAAAACATATTTCTAGTTTATCTTTTCAATACATTAGAATCACTGCATTGGTTCTTACCATTGCAGTGATTCTAACCCTAACCAAATGTTGCATTAGTTCAATGTCACACCAAGTGCTGCATTAGTTCAATGTCACACCAAGTGCTGCATTAGTTTAATGTCACACCAAGTGTTGCATTAGTTCAATGTCACACCAAGTGTTGCATTAGTTTAATGTCACACCAAGTGTTGCATTAGTTCAATGTCACACCAAGTGCTGCATTAGTTTAATGTCACACCAAGTGCTGCATTAGTTCAATGTCACACCAAGTGCTGCATTAGTTCAATGTCACACCAAGTGTTGCATTAGTTCAATGTCACGCCAAGTGCTGCATTAGTTCAATGTCACACCAAGTGTTGCATTAGTTCAATGTCACACCAGGTGTTGCATTAGTTCAATGTCACACCAAGTTGTTGCATTAGTTCAATGTCACACCAAGTTGTTGCATTAGTTCAATGTCACACCAAGGTGTTGCATTAGTTCAATGTCACACCAAGTGTTGCATTGATTTATACTGACATATTTAAACAGCAAGTTCTTGAAATGTTTCAAGTCCTCAACACTTTGTTGTATGTTCTAGGCAGACAGATATCACCAACAGCTTGAAGAAGTGAAAACAAAGAGAGATGTCTTAAAGCACTTTACCATGGAAACCAAATCTAAACTGGTAAATAGGAAACACACAAAACAAATATATCTCACAACTCTTTATTGTAGTCCAGAAAGTTGATAGTTCAACTGTTCATTTCTTTGTGTTCATATTTGTATCATTTTGTCGGGATACTGGGCAATGGTCAAACTTGTTTGTATTCTATGTCACTGAAAGTTTCTAAGTTAACAGTCAAACCTGTCTCTATGTCACTGACAGTTTCCAAGTTAACTGACAATAGTCAAACTTATTTCAGCTTTGAGTCACTGACAGTTTCTAAGTTAATTGTCAATAGTCAAAAAACTTATTTCTACTCTGTGTCACTGACAGTTTCTTTCTAAGTTAACTACACTATTGCTTTTCTTTATTAGAACAACCCTCCTTAAAAAAACAAGTTAAATGACTCAGTATCAGACAGCCATCTCGTTTAAGCAAAGTAGTTTCTGCTCTTATTTCATGTCAATAGTTAAAGATAAACCACTGTATAGTGAAGTCCTGTGTACCTAAGTTTTAAGATACACCTCTGTAGAGTGAAGTCCTGCGTACCTAAGTTTTAAGATACTCCTCTGTAGAGTGAAGTCCTGTGTACCTAAGTTTTAAGATACACCTCTGTAGAGAGAAGTCCTGTACCTAAGTTTTAAGATACACCTCTGTAAAGTGAAGTGTTGTGTAAACTTGTTCTGGAGTGAAGTTGTATGTTTCTAAGGTAGCGATAAGGAGGGCATTAGTTTTTGATGATGATGAAACCATGAGCTGGTCTGTAAATTTATGTTAAGAAGTCAAAGGGGTGAAAATGGAGCGGGAGAATGATTCCAGATGTGAGATAGAAATCACATGTGTTTGTAGTGAGTTAGATTTTGTTTCAATATTTCATTTTGTTACTGTCTCACCTCCAGTAGAATCTGTGTAGATTGTTCTTAATAGTTTCTATTTTCAGTTTTTGTTTACAAAAGAAGTTTGTTCAAGTTTTTTGAAGTTTATTTGTGTGTAAGTTTAAAGATACAGTACTGTAAGGGAGGTCTTGTAATTTTGAGAACCTGATCTTATCTTATCTTATATAATACAGACCTTACTTCAAAAAAAGAAGATGATTGCGTCCTACGCGTCATGCATTTAGTCATGCATATTAACCAATGACTTAAATTCTGTCCAGTCACTGGTTTTCCTGGCTAGCTCAGGCAAAGCATTCCATGCTCTAATAGCACTAGGGAAGAAGGAGTAATTGTACAAATTTGTCCTAGCATATGGGACGAGGAATGTGCCTTTCTCTTTGTGTCTTTCAGAGTATTTTATTAAGTTCTGTTTTTGTATTTGAAGATTATAGTACAGTGTTTTATGTATAATTGCTACTTCACTTTTGAGTCTTCTGTCCTGAAGGCTTTCTAAATTTAGTGATTTTACTAAAGGTGTTACTCTAGTTAAATGTGAATATTCGTTTGTTATGATTTACCATGAATAAGATAAGTGGAATTAATTTGTTTTAGTTGTTTTTGGTACTCTTAATAACTGACATTTTTCTGGGTGGAAAGACATGCTCCAATTTGCTTCCCATTTATGTAACTCATCTAATTCTCTTTGTAAAATTTCTGTATCTGACTTTTGTTGCTGAACTAATGCAATTTGGTAAATCGTTTCAAATTGAAATTGAAATTAGTAGTGGACCTAAGATTGTTCCTTGAGGTACGCCTGAGTTTACTGTTATTGGATTAATTTGTTTTATTTTTTTGTTACTTTTAGCAACTGACATTTTTCTGGGTGGAAAGACATGCTCCAATTTGATTCCCATTTCTGTAATTCATCTAATTCTCTTTGTAAAATATCTGTGTCTTGTGTTGTTTTTATTGTTCTATTTATTATGCAATTATCTGATATTGGAAAATATCACCTGTTTGGTATTATCATGTTCTACACTAGTCTTATGTTGGATGTAATCATGTTCTACACTAGTCCTATGTTTGGTTGTTAAGATGTTTTACTGTTTGCATAGTTGTAATACGTCAAACACAATACAATTTTTAATTATTCTAATATTTCTGTTCACAATGTGCTTGTCTCTTTCAGATCTCATTTTTGGATGCTGCCAGAACACAACTGTCTCAAGGGTATTTATTACAAAGCTTATATCAACTCGCTCTGTCAGTCTGTCTGGTAAAAAGTTTGTACACGTTATTTCTCCCACACCCAATCTCGGATCAAGCTGAAAATTTGCACCATTATTTCTTTTACCTGACAACACAAGAATCAATAAATAAAATGTAGCTACTGGTAATTAATTATTTTATGTGGTATCTCGAAAAAGGGAAAGAAATTGTTCTTGACTGAAGTAGTGGTATAAACTGAATTAGTCCCCTTTATAGGCCGTCATCTGAGTCTTAGTGAACACAAAAATGAAATAGGACAAGACTATAGAAATAGATTACTCTACAATTCGCTGTGTTCATAAGAACTTCCCTAGCAGAATGGGTTATACAATGTCAGCTTGAGGAGCCTTGAGTTCCAATTCAGGTTGTTCCCCCTTTTTTTGTTTTCACAAAGGCTATTTTTTTGTTAGTTTAGATCTAATTAAATTGTTTTAATTACTTAATTGATCCAAACTAATTGATACAACTATGCTTAATATAAGCTTAGTTGTTTTTTTAAAGTATTTTTTAAATATTTTCTTATTATTATACATAAAATTTAACAGAAATATTATAACCTACCCTTTTTTTACAAAGGTTATATATATCAACTGACTCTGTCTGTTAAAAAGTTTGTGCACATTATTACTCCCACACCCAATCTCAGATCAAGCTGAAATTTTACCTGACAACAAAAGAATCAATAAAAAAATTAGCCAATTAGTTAGTTTTAATTATTGGTAGTTAATTATTTTGTTTGATAAGAGAAAGAGACTGTACTTGAGTGGAAGTTAAGCTGCCAATTAGTCCCACACCTTTTTAGTTGGCCACTTGAAAGTAAGGTAGAAACAAACAATAGATAAATATACAAGTTTCTATTTCCATACAAAACACTTCACCTAATTGTCAGGAGTTGATAGAATGTCGGCTAGAGCCATGAGTTCCAATTTAGATTGTTACCCCCCCCCCCCTTTTGTTTTAATGCTAAAATTCAACCATTCAGCCACAAGCCATTTCTTTTCTGTCGTCCCCCTCCCCTCATTTTTCCAACTGGTCCACATTAGTGTGTTAGTATCTTTTGATTAGAGTAACTTAAACCCTTTAGTAAAATCACTACATTTAGAAACACATCAGGATAGAAGACTTAAAAGCAAAGTAGCAATTATACATAAAACACATCACCATAATATTCGAATACAAAAACAAAATCTAATAAAATACTCAGACACAAAGATAAAGGCACATTCCTTGTTCCATATGCTAGGACAAATTTGAATTTGAGTCAGCCAGGAAAACCAAGAACTCGGCAGAATTCAAGTTATGCATGACTAGATTGACCTAGGAATATGCATAGGATGTAATCATCTTCTTTTTTGAAGTAACGTTTGTATTTTATAAGATAAGATAGGATCATAGCATATTGAGAAAACTTAAAGTATGAAATAGCACTAAACAAATACATTTAGTATAAATATTTCTACTCACACAGATTTCCTGTTGTTGGTCTAGAATACCTAGATCTATTACAAACTTAGTTACATGACTGATCCAAACTAGTTGATACAATTACACTTGGTATAAGCTTTGCTTTTTTTTTTTTAAAGTATTTTTTTTAGCTTTAAACATTTTCTTTTTTTTTAGCCCAGAAACTCATGGATCTGAAATGAATACTTCTAGTCTGTTTAACCAACAAAAGACCAACTCAGCATTCAATTCATTGAGTCTATTTAGCCAACAAAGCCCAGTCACTGGTTCACACAGCAATGTTGATCTACTCAGCACTGGGCCAAACACTTGGTTTAGTTTTAGTCAGTCTGCTCCAAGAGGTGGAGATGTGGGAAGGTGTTCATCAACTGCTGCTGCTGCTTCACATTCATTGGGTTCCACTGTTTCCTTTGGAAAACCTGCTGCCACAGTCACTTCCAGTTCAGTCACAAACTTTGGAACTCCTGCAATGACATTGTTTGGAAAACCTGTGAAATCTCTTTTTGGAGAAGAGAACAAACCTACAACAAACCAAAACATTTTTTCACAACCTTCTTCAATATTTGGTGGAAATGCTGCCTCTACATTTGGTGGCAATGCTGCCTCTACATTTGGGGGCAATGCTGCCTCTACAATTGGTGGCAGTGCTGCCTCTACATTTGGGGGCAACGCTGCCTCTACATTTGGGGGCAATGCTGCCTCTACATTTGGTGGAAATACTGCCTCTACATTTGGTGGTAATGCGGCCTCTTCATTTGGTGGAAATACTGCCTCTACATTTGGTGGCAATGCTGCCTCTACATTTGGGGGCAATGCTGCCTCTACTTTTGGGGGAAATAATGCCTCTACATTTGGTGGAAATACTGCCTCTACATTTGGTGGTAATGCTGCCTCATCATTTGGGGGCAATGCTGCCTCTACTTTTGGGGGAAATAATGCCTCTACATTTGGTAGAAATACTGCCTCTACATTTGGTGGTAATGCTGCCTCATCATTTGGGGGCAATGCTGCCTCTACTTTTGGGGGAAATAATGCCTCTACATTTGGTGGAAATGGTATCATTGGTGGTTTTGTGTCCTCACAGACAAGCACTCCCTTGATTCAGTCCTCTCCAGGTAAACCATTTCCAAAAACAACAGTTGCTCAGGCTTCTGGAATCTATTCTCAATTGACTGATCTCAATGATAAAGAGAAAGAAGCTTTTATGGCCAAGTCTTTTCAGCTGGGTCACATCCCCCTTCGTCCACCACCAGTTGAACTGATCAATTGAAAGAGAAAGTCAACCAAAGAACTTATCTAGCAAAAAGGATGCTAAAAGCATAAGCAATGTGACTGATAGTAACAATAGGATTTCATGAGACAACAGGAGACTGGGCTCATCAGGATATATGACAAGCAGAATGTAATAAGTTTTAAAATAACTAACAAGATGTAATCACAGCTTTTAAATAACTAACAAGATGTAATCAGTTTTTAAATAACTAACAAGATGTAATCACAGTGCTTTGTTTCACAGTATTTTAGGACTAGTGACTAGAGTGACAACTAGGCCTGTGATAAAAGCATTGTTTTTATATGTCCAAATAAAAAATGTTTACTTCTAAATTTGTTGATTGATTTGGTTGTCAACTGGTTGTCAGGAAGATATAGATCTCAGAATCTGGTTAGAACTAGGGCAGCTTGACTTTAAAACTGAAGGAGAGAAAACCTGTCAATGTTTTCCTAAAGCTACATCAAGACTCAAATTCCCTGCTCAGACCTGAGACAAAGTATTGCCACTGCCATCTACCAAGAGTGGCAGGATCGATGGGAGGCTGAGACTCACAATAAACTCAGGCAGATTGTGGCGGATGTCAGGTGGCGGTCCACATCTAAGGGTCTGACAAGGCGTGGTAGCACGACCATGTCTAGACTTAGGATTGGCCACACCTACATCACGCACTCTTTTGTGCTGAAGAAAGAAGAGCCCCCACTTTGTGAGTATTGTGACTCTCGCCTCACCGTGGAACATATCCTGCCCCAGATACCAGGATGTCAGGGGAAAATATTTTAGAGCCACTAATTTAAAAACACTACTCAATAATGTCGACCCTGGGAAGATACTGGGCTTTATCCGGGAAGTGGGATTGTCTACGAAGATCTGATTTCTAAACTCTGTACTTTTTACATTATATTTTTACCAAATTATTAAATTTTTACTACCTCTACTATTTTAATTGTAAATAGACCTTGATTTTAATTATTTGACGGTATAGAATTTGACCTTTGTTGTGTGGAGGGAGAGTGGCCCTTGAGGGACTGCAGGCACGACATGGCCTAAATTGTGCCGATGTGCACAAAATCACAAATCACTCAATGGACCCATCCTTTAGGAGTTATTTACCTGTTAACAATAGCCAACCTTTATGATTTATTTACCTGTAGAAGTACACATCCCTTATGATTTATTTACCTGTAGATGTACGCATCCATTATGATTTATTGATACGTTGAAGTGTTTCTAAAGAAGATTTCATTAAGACCAGATTTGCAAAGCATCAAGGTGCAAAGTAAATATAAGATTTACCAAGAAAAAAGTCATTATATGATGTCACGAATTTTATTTTGTGACATGATATTTGTGAGGTGCCATCATTAGGTTTCAAACTCTTTAAGAAACATTGAAGAAATTCAAACTTGAAACTATAAATAAATAAAGATACAATTATTAAAATCTCGTAACTCACGAACTATTTACTTTCAATCATTCCAAGTTTCTCCTGCTCAAATAAGATTCTCTCCTCTTCTATAATCTCTTGATAGAATCCTAACCTCTGTTCCTTCCCTGTAACTTCTCTCTTGATAGAATCCTAGCCTTTGTTCCTTCCCTGTAGCTTGCCTCTTGATAGAATCCTTTATCTGTTCCTTCCCTATAGATTGTCTCTTGATAGAATTCTAGCCTCTATTCCTTCCCTGTAGCTTGTCTCTTGATAGAATCCTAGCCTCTATTCCTTCCCTGTAGCTTGTCCCTTGATAGAATCCTATAGAACCCTAGCCTCTGTTCCTTCCCTATAGCTTCTCTCTTGATAGAATCCTATAGAACCCTAGCCTCTGTTTCTTCCCTATAGCTTGTCTCTTGATAGAATCCTATAGAACCCTAGCCTCTTACTTCCCTATAGCTTGTCTCTTGATAGAATCCTAGCCTCTGTTCCTTCCCTGTAGCTTGTCTCTTGATAGAATCCTAGAGAACCCTTGCCTCTGTTCCTTCCCTCTAGCTTGCCACTAACACAAGGTTACAGTACGTGTTGCTCTCTACCTTCTCGTTGTCTTAGTCACTACATAAACTTACAGGAACGACCTTTCGATCTCACTTCTTGTCCAGACAACCTACACCGCTTCTCACCTGCTGAACACAACGGCAACGATCCCTTCTACAACTCAAATGGTTCCTACCTATCTCTAGTTATATTTCTCCATCTACTTAGCCGGAATCATCGGTCCACCATCTTGTTTCTTTTCTCTGTTCATCATTCTTCTAGCCAGCTTTATTGCTGCTGAGCTGTGAGCTCTTTTGCAGACTGTGCCAAGGAAAAATAGTGTGCTGTTTTCTTCAGTTGTTCAGCACTGCCTTACAGGGTGTTGGTTATGTTGGGCTGTAGTGGTAGTTGTAGGGTCTGCCTTAGGTAGATTAGGAAGGGGCATTCAAATAGGATATGGTTTACGGTTTCATAAAGGTGGGCGCAGTGTCTTCCAATTGGGAGTTGTGTGGGATTTATTTTATTGAGATGGTAATTTAATAGTGGTGTGTGTCCTGTTCTTAGTTGGAAAATTGTAGATTGTTCTTTGCGGGGGAGGAAGTTAATACTGTCCAGTTTGTTAGGCATAGTCATTTCTTTGTACATGGCTCTGCCTGTGTTTCCTGATGCCCATTGGTTGAACCACTCCTCTTTGTGATTGTTGACTAACATTGACCTTAGGGTGAGGTAGCTTACAGGTCTGTCTGGTTGTTCCATAGATGAACCTGCCTTTGATAGCTTATCTGCCTTTTCATTTCCCATGATGCCAATTTTATTGAGATGGTAATTTAATAGTGGTGTGTGTCCTGTTCTTAGTTAGAAAATTGGGGGGGGGGGCGGCGAAATTTTTTTTTCTCTAGAATTTGTATATAGATCATAATCATTTACACTTACACTGTTCATTGTAATATACCTGCTGCAGCTTATCATTTCTAATCGTCGCAAATACAGGAGCAGAAGTGAGTAGTCAGAACGAGGTCAGTTGTTAATGTTGTTCACAAAGAATCAAAATGTCAGATTTCTGAAGGCACGTCAATACGACCTTGTTCCTAGTGCATGATTCCTAGTTGTACTTGAGGGATACAACAATGGTGCTCATAGGCAAGGACAAAATGGAACTTTCTACAAAAATGGATTTAAAGCAAAGGCATTTTTGGAAGTGTCCAACTCAGTATTAATGACCTCCTTAGACAATTCCTGCACGGTCTACATCAGTGATTCTCAAAATGGGCTATATAGACCTCCAGGGGTCTACGAAGACTTCTAAGGGGTCTACGAAAGGGAAAAAACAAATTGGGGGTTTACGAGATATCCACGGGGATCTACGATAACAGATTTCATTTAAGCATGTCGTGACTTTAATTTTAACATCAAATTAATGTAATTCTTTCATACACTAATAAATGATTTGTACCCGAGTTAATCCTTTAAATATTTATCCTGTTATTCAAACGAAAAATTGTTGTATCTAATTTAAATACATATTTAAATAGCTTCATTTTGTCTACATGCAACCAATGTTTAACAAAAAGAATGTAGACTGTACAGCGTTGATTACTTAAAATTGGTATTTATTCCTTCCTTGTCATACTAGCGGTTGTAAGTGCCTCTTTATACCGATATGAAATCAATTATGCTGGAGGATCATTTGAGACAATGCCTGCACACTGACAAAATAGATAAAGATTAGAAAAACCTTCGAACACTTTAAGATCAGAATAGACCCACAAAATCTCTCTTCGACACCATATAGAGAAGATAATAGTTTGTGACTGTCTTACAAAATCTCTTTACATAAAGTAAACTATCGGAAAACACTCTAGGTAATACATTGATTTAACCCGTCGTCGTAGTTGTAAAAACTGTTTGACACAATCCTACATCTGATAGTATTAAAAGAATTTCTTTAAGCAATAATACAGTTCAAGGTCACATCTGTGGCATGAGTTATACAATTAAATGCTTCTTTTGTAATTTTTTTCCGACATATACAGTTTGGGATCAGCGACGTCACAGGCTCTGACAGGGTGTAGCGCTGTGTGCTGCAAACTGCCTAAAGGTTGCCGGCTCCTTATTGTTAACAGGGTTGACCCACGAAACCTTTCCCATGTTCGGGTATAGCTGCAAGGCAACACAGTTTGAATTCAGTTTTCCTTCTGCTAGGTGGACTGCAAGCCAAGTCTAATGAGCCCTTCCTGCCGAAAGCTTACTGGCTTAGGTACTCACTAGGTACTCACATTTGCCCAATCTCCAGCTAGTGAAAACAGTTCTGCGCACCCATTATTTGAGCCAGACTTGAAAGATAAGAAATACATGAGAGAATGCTCTTTGTGAAATCTTTTACAATGATATAAAAGACTAAATAATTAATTGATTGATTACTATTTAATGTTTGAGGACTACTTCATAGAACAACAAATTCCTACATGAAACATAATATCCGTAGCAACGGATAATAGATGTGCAAAAAAAGAAAAATAAACAACAACAAAAAAAAATGTCCAATGTGTTTGGTGACTCCAGTTATAAATATAAATTGTTTTTTTAATTAGTTTAAATTTGAATTTTACCATTAAAAAAATAGATCTCTATAACCTTGTGTGTAGCTTTAAATTGTTTTTGCACTATTTAACTCACTATTGTTAGAAATTTTTAAAATGTGTTGATAAATTTGCAAAAATTCAATACAAGTTAAGTAGGGGGTCTACTGAAAGCCAGAATACATGGCAAGGGGTCTACGAGACAATAAAGTTTGGGAACCACTGGTCTACATGAAAGAGTTCCCTTTGATCCGACTTACGCCCCTTTCAGTTGTCAACCGACTTCTGACTGGGCAGCCTTGTTCTAGCCGTTTAAATTTGTCGAATGCCAACATAACGGCTCGCTCCCTTCCCAACCTCAGAGGTGGAAGATCTGGTGTCATGTGACTTTACCCGCAGCGATATGTGTTGTACGAGATGCACCGCACAGAATCTAAGCCTGCTAGACAACTCCGCCCCCTTTCGATTTCCCGCGCTTTTACACCAGCGTAGCTCATTTCTTTTCTTCCTCGATAAGTTGAAGAGAACAAAACTACAACTCAGTCAACAAACTAAAACATTTTTATTACAACCTTCTTCAATATTTGGTGGCAATGTTAACTGTATTTTCTACACAGTCGTTCACCCTTGCAGCAGTAAATCTTTGTCATTCATTGTTGAGTGCACTGGTTTAATCTAAATATAAATGTCGACAATATAGACTCTATTATCTTGATAGTTGTAGTGGTTTATTTTCATTTCACTTGAGATTTTTTGAATATAGAGTAGAGTCACTATTGCGGAACAGTTTGCAGCTACTTTAAGTTTTCAATTTTTTGCTCCGTAATGGTTAAACCTATGAAAAAACTAAAAGTATCTAGGCATTGCCCATCCATTTTCCGATAAAAATAGATGCATTGTTTAGTTTTTCAACAGATATTTAAATTTTACATTCAAATCGACTGAGATATGGTCAGTCACAATTACGGAACAGGATTTTTTAAGAAGTCACAATTGCGGAGCACGGTATAAATGTCGGAACAACGTCTATATAAAGCATATGTGAGCTTGCGCTCCCAGAGCTATTATCGTATGTGTATTTTCATAGGCTATATCTGTTCTGTAGATTCTTTTTTATAGGTTAGTGTTAGATTTTATACCACATATTTTTATATAGGATAGTATATATTGCTATGTCCTCCATGCTGTTTCTTGGACAGTTGACCAGTGTACGTCAGTACAGCATCTTTGTCTGTGTGACGAGAGGTCTTGGTGATCTTAAATGCTAGTATTGTTTTCAATATTTTTATTTCTGTACCTGGGACGGCCTGTAAGTTTATAACTATTTTATATTTTCTTTTACTAGATCTATGTCACACTATGTGTAAATATGCTAGATATATCTTAATTTAGTTCTTTTGGAATATTTTTCAAAAGAGTGACAGTTGTTCCCAACTTGCTGTATTAAAAATGGTGGCGGCCAGCTTAGCCTGATATGTTGTTCATGCTCTAGGTCTAGTACAGCGGCTCTCAACCTTTTAAGTTCGGCGACCCCTTTTTACAATCCCCCACTCTGCTCCGACCCCCCCCCCCAGACACACAGCAATAGAAGAGTAGACAATACCAATCCCTATTTTCGATGGTTTTAGGCGACCCCTGGCAAATGGTCAATCGACACCCAAGTGGGTCGTGAACCACAGGTTGAGAACCCCTGATCTAGTAGAATATATGATTTTGTATTTATAGTTTTACATTTATGTATTGCAGGCTATTTTTACTGCTAAATATAACTGCTGTTTTAAGCTGCTGAATATTACTGCTAATATTGCTGCTATTACTCTGGTGTAGATCTAGAATAATCTAGATTTATTTTGTTTCTGTAGTGTTGCCTTAGTGGCTTAGTTATACAATAGTCTGTTTCTGTTCTTAGTGAATAGTAAAGTACTAAGGTGTTCTTGTTTTAGTGTTAGTGTTATGGGTTGGTTGTAGTAGTAGGATATTGTAGATCTAGAATCTAGACTAGTTTATTGTAGTGTGTTTGTGTAGGTCTAGGTCTAGTGTAGTAGTTGTAGTGATTTAGACAATTTAGTTAGATAGTTGGTTTTATCAGTTTGTGTTAGATTTATAAGTTGTAAGGTTAGTTTGTTGGTGTTTGGTAAGGCGTAGATTTAGAGAGTTGTTTATAGTGGTTAGTGTATTAATTTTATTTTATTATTGATTTATTTTTTTGTATGTTAATAAAGTTTCGTTTTGTTTATTTATCCTAAACTAAAGTTCGTTATCTTGTATTAATTTAGTATAGTTTAGTATGTCTGGTTATTTAGATGACTCTAGCCCCATGGTCGTAGACTGAGGTGTCACAGATTGAGCCCACCCAGTAGCGATAACATCTGCCTACTGTATAAAATTTAATGTTGAGCAGAGAAAAGGTCCTCACTCTCGCGCCTCCTGACCTGCTCACACATATATTTATTAGTCTTATATAATATTTAATGGCTGTGTGAAGCGTCTAGTGTGGTAGCTTGACTTGTTGCCACCGCTGGCTAGCATCTGTGAAAGGGGAGCAGTTTTGTAAGTCTCTCTTGCCAGTACATAGCCTCTCCACAGCAAGTCCTATGCAGTACCTCCTCGTGGTGGCAGATGGAAACTGAGGCTGCGAAGCCTCAGGCTAAACTGCAAGGGTCTCGGAGGAGGTTTGGCCCCAAGATGTGAGGCAGGCATGGCCCGTCGGCGTGCGGACACGCCCTGTTGCCCACAAACCAAACCCCTAGCTATAGGTCAATAGCCGCACTGCCTTGTGTGTGTGTCCCTGTAAGGTTTAAGGCTAAGGGAGTAAACCCTAACAGAAAATCCGGTCCTGGAGCCCCGTAGGCGGGGGGACAGTAGTAAGACTACTGCTCTCTGGCAAACTCCTGCAGCCACCTGTCCCCAAATTGTGATGGCTCGCCATCCCTTTGGACCCGGTCAGTATGGAAGAGAGGCGTGTGCTGACGTGTGGGCAGCCCAGCACTCGCAAATTTACCGCCCAGGCTTTCCCCCAGCAATGGAGAGGTCACTCCATCTCTGACAGTCTTTGGAAAAACACGGAGAGTGGTAGTTAACGGTGATAAGTTCCTAGCTGATTGGCGTAAGCTGGAACGCCAGGGACCACTCTTGGCGGTAGGAGGGGCTTTTTAGCCTCACTGGATAGCTACTGTCTGCCTTAAGCCGAGCAGCCCTCGGACAGTAAAGTGCTATCCCGCCACAGCTTGCCGCACCACTGGGTGCTTGGTGCTAAGACAAAATCAAAAAGCAAGCTGCTCACCCGCACCTGCAAATACAATCAAAAGAAAACACTCAACATTACTGCGTTTAGCAAGCTGGAACATACGGACAATGTGTCCTGGCTTCAATACTGACCCTGAACTCGTCACCGACATGCGTCAAACAGCTATCATCGACAGAGAACTCAGCAGACTAAACATTGATGTGGCCTGCCTGCAAGAAACCAGACTGGCAGACAGCGGATCTCTTACAGAAAGCAACTATACATTCTACTGGCAAGGAAAACCAGAACAAAGCCCTAGAATACATGGCGTCGGCTTCGCAATAAGAAACAGTCTCGTCCCCTGCATCGCGATGTTTCCCATTGGCAATGAAAGAGTAGCACACATGAAATTTGCATCACCGCAAGGCAAAGTTAATATAATCTGTGCTTACTCACCAACCCTTGCTGCACCGGAAGAGGACAAAGACAGATTCTTTCAAGCTCTAGAGGACGTAATTAAAAGTATTCCAAAATCCGAGCACCTCTATATAAATGGAGACTTTAATGCCCGTGTTGGTCATGGAAATGATGCATGGCCACAATGCTTGGGACCTCATGGTGTGGCAAAATCAATGACAATGGCCAAAGGCTACTCGAGTTCTGTAGCTCTCATGAACTGTGTGTAACAAATACATTCTTCTCTGGCAAGGAACGCCATAAAGTCTCTTGGCAGCACCCACGCTCAAAAGGGTGGCACCAGCTTGACCTCTGCATCACCTGAAGGATGGATCTGAAAAGTGTCATCCACACCCGTTCATACCATAGTGCGGACTGCAACTCAGACCATTCACTAGTGCTAAGCAAAATCAAACTACTTCTCAAGAAGGCTTATACTTCCACTCAACCCAGAACTAGGCGAATTAACGTCAACCATGTAGGTGACCCAGAGAAGTGTGCACTCTTTGGCGAGCTCCTGAACAGTTCAATCCCCTCGTTAAGTGATAAAGAAGACATCTCTATCAGATGGGAGAAATTAAAAGATGTAATCTACAGTTCGGCAATCACAGCCTTTGGGCCTCAAAAACACAAAAATGTAGACTGGTTTGAGGCGAATCTAGCACATATGAACCTTGCATCGAGAAAAAGCGATCTGCACACCTCGCTCTCAAGACAAAGCCAAGTCCAAGATCTTTGGAGGCCTTCAAAAGTGCTAATAAAGAGGCGAAACAAATGGCTAGAAAATGTGCTAACAACTTTTGGAGGGATACCTGCAACAGAATCCAAGACAGTCTCCACTCAGGAAATAGCAACGCTCTATTTGATGGCATTAAAGCGGCCCTGGGTCCAACAGTGTCTAAGCCTGCCCCCCTTCTATCCATTAACCACTAGAAATTGTTGATCCCTTTGGTTACCTTGGCTCTATCATATCCAACAACACTCTACTGGATAAAGACATAAACAACAGGATAGCCAAGGCAATAGCCACCATGTCACGGCTGCAGAAACGAGTCTGGGACAACATATTGCTGACTAGCAGTATTAAAGCCCTAGTCTACCGGACCTGTGTGTTTATCACCTTGCTGTACGGAAGTGAAACATGGTCAACCTACTCATGGCAGGAAAAAAAGCTAAATGTTTTCCACCTCCGATGCCTAAGGCGGATCTTTAAAATAAGGTGGCAAGATAAGATAACCAATGAGGAAGTGCTACAAAGAGCAGGGTGCCAGGACATCCGCTCTGTTATCAGCAGCAGACGCCTTGGCTGGCTTGGCCACGTTCGTAGAATGCCAGAAGGTCGACTTCCACAGGATATCCTGTATGGCGATCTAATAGAAGGCAGGAGAGCCGCTGGTCGCCCACTTTTACGTTATACGGATGTATGCAAACACGACATGAAGCTCTTCAAAATCGGCACTGGCGACTGGGAAGAGGTGGCACTGGACAGATCCTCATGGAGAGAGAGCATAAAGGAAGGGTCAAAGATTGCAGGTGCCATACACAACAGAAGCAGAAAGAAGGGTGAAAATGCAACGGCGCCTGGTGACCACATATGCCCAACCTGCAATTGCAGCTGTGTATCAAGGATTGGCCTCTTTAGTCACACAAGAAGTTGCAAAGGGAAAAGATCGTCTCTCGAGACGTAAAATGCCACAGATAATATTTGAACTCCTTATCCTTTACACTTTACATTAATTTTATTTTAATAAAGCTTAAGACAACACATTGTCACATTTGAATTCCTTACCTCTTTAATTTAATTTGACGTCACACTACCCTGATTTTCCTTACAAGGTTTTATTTTCCACTATTCTTTAATTCTTTTTTTGTTATGTCAATATTATATAGACCTATATGATATTATTTGATATTATGATTTTTTCCTCTTTTTGCTGGACGTCTGGTAATCATAAATTAGGCCTATATGTTATATGTAATATTATTTCTAAATTTTTTAAAATTATGTATACTAATGCCAACTCATATTTAAATTCCGATAATCTAAACCACTATATAAATATTAATCTAAATGCGCAGGTCAAAGCAATGACATCTATTGTGTTCCACAATGGTGACTATCTTTATACATAACATCGATAGTGTTCCACAATTGTGACTATCTTTAAAAAGGTACAAACTGGGTAAACACCTCCCGATTTGTTTTAAAATTCAATTCCTGGTAGATGGCTACAAAATGAAGCGTTTCCACATCCATTTTTTTAAACCGAAAAATAGGTGTATCATGCAGGTGATGTGTCATTATCATTTTTAAAAAGTTCTAAGCCCTGACCTATGCGGTTCTCCTGGTACGTGAAAAATAATGGACGATTCCACACCTGTCAACTTTAACCTGAAGTCAATATTAATTTTCTTATATTGGAAATGTAGAGAAATGGACCATTCGCAGTACCGTTACAGTAGTTTAGCAGAAAATTTCAAATAAATTAGATTTTAACTAATTTCGACGAGCTGTTCCGCAAACATGCCTGCTCCGCAATATAGTGACTCTACTATATATATATTTTCATTATAATGTCACTATTGTTGTATTCAGATTTAGTTCCGGTGTTGTCATTGGGAAACTGTCATTTCATCAAAGAGACCGAAACCAGAAAAGAAAACATTGGTTGCATTGGCATTGAAGTTATGTTATACTTTTATATTAATTAGGCGAAAGCGATTTTGTTACCAAATTTTAAGATAAATTAAATTATTAATTATTTGACATTGTCTACGTTAGCAGCAAGACCGATTCAAAAGATTGTTTTAAAAAAAAACATTTTAATGCCTCTTCAACATGATTCTAGAGTCTACCCCGTTTTTACGGCAGTACGAACAAATTTCTCCTGAATAAACGTACCATCCTACTATTGACGCATGAACAGAACAGAATCTCTACAAGATAAGAGACGTTCTCTCATAATGGCGCATGGTCTGAACCATAGACTTATATATTATACTTGACTGGAAACCGGAAAAAAATTCTTATCCGCGATTGATCGATTCACAGACCTATATATATATATATATATATATATAGAGAGAGAGATCTGTAATGTACGTAAACTCTTTTTTCATAGAAAAAGTATTGATCTTTAGTTTTCAAAGTTTAGAAATAATGCACAATTATTTCTCGGATATTCACGCAAATATATGAAACAAAGGCATTTCCTGTTTGTTTCCATTGAGATAATGTTTCAAAAATCCTAGATGGAATTAATTCATGTTGATTTAAATAATATTATGTACATTTAAATAGATTGATTACCTAGATCTTTCAAGATAATGTATCTAAAAATTGCAAAATAATAAGTATGAGACGAGAGTACTCTTATTTTTGATGTTCAATTACTAGATCTAGATCTAAAAATTAAATTATATGTTACATAGGTTAGGGTTGGAAAAAAAACAACAACTTTACTTCTTTTAACTACTTTACAAAACAACGCCTTAATCCAACTTTCTAAACATTTTCACGACATTTTTTGTAGTGTTAAAAAATCTCCATATAACTCTTTGGTCCGAACCTATGGGAACGGATTGAAGCAATTCAAATTATTTTACATGGGTAAAATTAAACAGTTGTCTGTTCATAAAATCTCCTCTCTGTCCCAGGCAAAGTTTTCAACACTGTTTTGTTGAGACGGCTTCAACAGTCTGTAGATGAGAGGCTCAGAGAAGAACAAGCAGGTTTCCGAAGAAGCAGATCATGTGCAGAGTAGATCTTCGTTCTACGAAATATCATAGAACAAAGTCTTGAGTACCAACAACGGCAAACGATCAGTTTCGTAGACTTTAAGAAAGGGTTTGATAGTGTCCATCGAGAATCACTATGGAAAATATCTAGAAAATACGGCATCCCAAAAAAATTCGTCCAGATCCCACGACACCTGTACAGTCAGTCTAGTTGCTGCATTAAAACAGAAGAAGGAACAACATAGTTTTTTAGCATCGAGACAGGGGTGCATCTTATTTCCCTTCCTTTTCCTCCTAGCCATCGACTACATAATGAGGAGAGCAATGAACCAGACTGCCTTTGGTATTCCATGGCAGATTAGACTCCGATATAGCAGCAGCAAGGTATCTCTGTCAGCTCCCCAGTCCGTATGGCTGAGTACTCTAAGTATGTTTAATGACTTTTTGGCATTTCTTCTTTAACTTTCTTAATGTGGGGAAGAAAATTAAATTTGGAATCTAGGGTGAGGCCTAAAAATTTTGTAGTTTTCACGACAGGGATCTTCTTTTTGTGTATAAATAGTTCAGGGTCTGGGTGGAGTCCCATTAAATTACAAAAATGCATACTAACTGTTTTGGGGTCCGAAAATTTAAAACCATTATCATTT
Source organism: Biomphalaria sudanica (assembly GCA_036873155.1). Classification (NCBI taxonomy): domain Eukaryota; kingdom Metazoa; phylum Mollusca; class Gastropoda; family Planorbidae; genus Biomphalaria; species Biomphalaria sudanica. The sequence continues at coordinate 393,277 of JAZGLO010004311.1, forward strand.
GCCCAATTTTGAATTTTATTTAAACATAATTGTAGTTTTCTTTCTAAAGTATTCATGTTTTTGCCATGTGTAAGAATGACAAAATCATCAACATAAAGAGAGCACTCTATGCCAGGGGACAGAGCCTTTATAATACTGTTTATTTTTATGTTGAAAAGGGTAACTGAGAGAATGCTGCCCTGTGGTACACCCATTTCCTGATCATAAGTTTCAGAATCGGAGTTGCCCACTCGAACCTGAAATTTCCGGTCCTTTAGGAATTCCCACACAAAGCAGGGAAGGTGTCCCTTAAGCCCCATTAGCTCCAGGTCACGTAGAATGCCATGTTTCCAGGCCTTTTCTATGTCGAAAAATACAGCTACTAGATGTTCTCGTCTTAGCAATGCATTTCTGATGTAAGCTTCCAGCCTTACCAGGTGGTCAGTTGTTGTCCGGCCCTGCCGGAATCCGCACTGGTAGTTAGAGATTACATTATTTCTCTCAAGGTACCAGACCAGCCTATTGTTTATCATCCTTTCCATGGTTTTGCAGATACAGCTTGTTAGTGCTATTTGTCGATAGATAGCTGGGTCAGACCTATCTCTTCCCGGTTTGGGTATCGGTATAACTGTGGCTTTCTTCCAGCTGTTTTGGGAAAGCGCCTGTTTGTCATACACAGTTATAGATTTTTAGCAGGATTGCCAATGAGGCTTCGGGAAGATGCTTGAGGAACTGATAAAGGATTTCCACTTCTCCTGGCGCTGTGTCATGTGATTTGTCCAGCGAGTCCCTCAGTTCTTCTCTGATTTGAAGTCTTTCGTCCCTGATTTTGACTTTTTGGAACTCTGGCGTGTAGAGTGCAGTGCAATCTGCTATTGAGGATGCAAGGCAGTCAGCTATATCTCAGGGGGACGTGACAGTTCGTCCTTGGTTTTTCAAATGCCCTATTGCATTTGATTCTTTCCCTTTGATTCGCCTTACTACCTTCCAAACCGCTCTAGCAGAAGTTTTGGCATCCAGACTGCCGACAAAATTTTTCCACGAATTACTTTTGTTTGTCTAGCCTTCGCTCTTGCAGTTTTGAATAGCTTTAGATTTTCCTGGGAATGATTCTTTATAAAAGACGTTTTTTCCTGTCGCCAATAGCACTCTTGCAAGTTGTATCAAACCATGGTTTGCTAGGCCGTTTTGGGTTTGCGGAGGTTAGGGGAACAACTTTCCTGGCTATACTAAGTAGCTTGATAGCAAAGATATCAGATGGGTTCTGTTCATTTAGGATATTTTCTGTGATATCCTCGGAGCATCTTTTTTTTGAATTGTTCCAATCGGCTTTATTCAGCTTTCACCGCTGAGGTCATCCCAATGAGGGGAGATTGTTAGCAATGATCATTGGAAAGTGATCACTTCCCCGTAGATCATTGCTTACTGACCATTTAAAGTCGTTCAGAAGTCCGGTGTTATGAACAAAAGATAAGAGAGTCGAGAACCATGTCTGCATAGTATGGCTTTAATACACTGAATGACTACACAACACACATTTCGTGAACACATTCTCACGGACGAGTTACAAGCACATGTAAACATAAGAACGACAACCGATACATAATATAATTTTCAAAACATTCACTCCCGGTTCAAATAATGCTAACTAGTATTATAAACAATAGAAGAATTAAGTAAGTGCAGAATAATAATAGCAATTTAAGGTCATTGCGAGTGATGGCAGATAGATAGTTTCTGGTAAGTGTATCAGCTACAGTGTTCTGCTTGCCAGGGCGATGGCTGCCTGGTCGTGCGGTTTGCGCGCTGGACTGTCGTTCGGATTTATCGACGGTCGAGGGTTCAAACCCTGCCCGCTCCCATCCCCCGTCGTCCTGCGGGAGGTTTGGACTAGGAAGTAAACTATCTTCAACTCTGAAGGAACATCCGAAACATGTAAAACATTTTACAAACATGACGTCATAGTGGAAACACGAGAGTTCAAATTTCCACCTTTGGATTTTTTCATTTTTAATTTTTCCTTTGTTTGACCTGTTATACATGAAAGAGACAGATCGCTGATCCGTAACAAGTGTGAACGTTTTACCAACTAAGAAATGTTTCCATTTTCTCAGCGACTCAACAATGGCATATGCTTCTTTCTCAACTGAAGAATGTTTTCTTTCACTCTTTGTTAATGAGCGAGAGAAGAAAGCAACGGGCCGGCCATCTTGGTTGAGGGTAGCTGCAATGGCTATATCAGAAGCATCCGTCTCAACGGTTAAAGGGCGATTCGGATCAATAGTATATACGGCGGCTTTTTCAAGCTCATTTTTCAAACTTTCAAATGTTCTTTTGACTTCTTCGGAGACAGGAAATTGTTGATTTCTTGTTAACAGGCTTATTTTTGTTGAGAAGTTAGGTATCCACTGTGAGTAGTAAGCCAGAAGACCCACTACTCGTTTCTGTTCACGCATGTTCACTGGTACGGGCAATTCCCTTAGAGCGCGAAATCTCTCAGGATCCGGCTTAAGTTGTCCTTTGGAAATCTCGTATCCTAACAGTCTCACTTTAGCAGTGCTAATTCAAGTCCAAGTATTACGTCAGAGCATAAATTGTCTATTAGAGAAAGTCTAACTCCCTCGTATCGTTCATTTTTTAGACGTATGTTAGCGTAGATATGTCCTTGAGTGATCCGAGATAGATGGGTGGAAGCCAAAAAGATTCTGTTGCCTGAGGAACATGTCTGCCATTTGTGCTTCTTAGCGATGTGCGTCGAAATATAGCTTTCACAGCTCCCAGTGTCTACTAGGGCTTTCAATAGCACGTTGTTGATGCAAATTGGTATTGTAGATTTGTTTAAATTCAAAGGCTGCACAGTAGCAATAGCCGAAACTGTTGAAGATCTAGATTTGCAAACTCTTTGAAAGTGACCCTTTTTGAAGCACTGATTGCATGTCACTTCCCTTGCAGGGCATTGAGAGCGGGGATGTTTAACCCTGTCGCAAAAATAACACTTCCTAGCTAATGCCTTTATTTCATGTGTGTGTGAATTGCTTGCACTTTGAGGAATCGTTACGTTTGGCAAGGGTGAGGCCGAAGTATTGGTGAGAGTAGTTGCCGCGAAATTAGTTTCCGGCTGTGATGATTCATACTGTAATGAGTGCTGATAAGCATGTTCTAGTAAGCGAGCCTCCTCGAAGACGTCCTTTAAACTCAAAACAGTCTTTTCGAGTAGACGTTTTCGAATGCTGTTGGACACTAGTCCATTGATAAACGAATCTCTAATAGTCTCTTCTCGGTGTTGTTCAGCCTTCACCGATTTGAAGTTGCAATCTTTGGATAGAATTCTTAATTTCTGCATGTAGGTGTCTATAGTTTGACCTTGCTCTTGTTTGCAGGTAGCTAACCTGTGCCTAGCTAACACCTCATTTTTGGTTGAATGTAGATGCCATTTAGAGTCTGGATAGCTTCATCAAATGTCTCTTTATCAAGTATCATTTGATATACAGCAGGAGAGATATAGTTTATCAGTAGTTTCTTAGTATCAAGATTGTCTACTGATACTACGATATAAAATTTTTAAACGTTTTATACCAGTGCTGCCAATGCTCTGCTGCTTGAGGTGCTGTGGGCTCGATGTCAAACTTCTCTGGGCGAAATATCCTATCCATGTCGAAATTCTAACAACTTCACAGTTTTCTATTCAGTGTATTAAATTGTTATGAACATAAAGATAAGAGAGTCGAGAACCATGTCTGTATAGTATGGCTTTAATACACTGAATGACTACACAACACACATTTCGTGAACACATTGTCACGAGTCGAGTCTGTGACCTATTTCGACCAGTTTCTAGAACCTCGAGGTCAACCAGTGCAGGTGTCCAGCGTAAACAAGTTAATTTTAGATGTCCAATCGAAGAAAGAGGTTAAGGGAAAAAAATAGCACACGTCAGCTTCTAGAAGGTCAAAGTTACTAAAATAATTATCGGAGAAGGTTCCAGGATTCTGGAATGTACGATCAAAGAAAGTATAAATTAAGGGAAAGTGAGACAGACGGGGTCCTCGCATAGTAGTAGTTCTTGTAGAGCGTTGGTCCTCTCTCAGTAATGAGTTATATGTTATTAGCGGATCCATTAAGTAAAGTTTTAGCAGTTGAAGTTATACTAAGAGAAGTTTTATGTAACATTTAAGTTTTATTTATGAAGTATCAAGTCAAGTTGTAATTGAATTAAGAAGTTAATTTTGATGTGAAAGTTTGAAGAAGTTATTAAAGAAGTTTTGAAGAAAATACAGAGAGATGTTTCTTTCTTCATTTCATTGATTTGTCAAGTATTGAGAATATAATCCCTGGCAAATGTGCTCGTCACACACATTCTCACGGACGAGTTACAAGCACATGTAAACATAAGAACGACAACCGATACATAATATAATTTTCATAACATCCGGTGACACATAAAGTGAGGTCAATGCACGTGAGAGATCCAGTTCCTGGGTGCAAGTAGGTCGGTGATGCATTTTTAAGTATGCATAAATCATGTTGGAGGAAGATACCCTCCAGCAGACGACCTCTTGTCTCAGTATTGTTGGATCCCACACATAGTGTTATGGGTATTGAAATCCCCAAGGATTACATAGGGCCGAGGGAGTTGTTTTATTAGGTTCTCTATGTCTGTTGGGCTCAATGGAGTGCCTGGAGGTAGATACAGGCTGCAGTAAGTGATAACCTTGTGTAGGGTTATCCTAGCTGCTACAACCTGTAGTTTTGTCTGTAGCTCTACCATCTTGTGACAAGTCAAAAGCTTGCTGTCAGAGTCACTCTATTTTATCACAGCATTAATTATTATTATTTATTAATTATTTTTTTTAGTTATTTCCCCGTCCTATTCCCAATTTCTTCATCGCCCCACCTTTTCCTCTTCAGGCTAGACTTAGTCGACCACCTTGGGACAACTAGACCAAGGCTTTCACTTATCTCCCTTGATCGGGGAAAGATAAACACACGGTCTCTTTGATCTTACCCGCCGGATGTCTGACTGCCGCAGTTGACACCACCTTGGGTGGAATGCAAGGCAATCTTTCTTCCCCCCTCCTCTCCCACGCCTCTCTTTGATCAAAGAGATTACTCGGGTCAACACGCCTCTCGACACTACAAGGTGCGACTCCCATCTCGAGTCAAATTCACCCCACGTGAGAGACAATCTTAAGCCTAGGACATTTCCTGTTTCAGCCCATATCTCCGGGCCTTTATTAGGTAGATCAAATCAAGCCAGACCCGCTTATTTCTCTATCGCTGGCAATCGAGTCTGGACTATTTCATACATTCTTACTCTTAGAGGAATACCTGGTGGTAAGCCGAACTTAATCACAAGTTCCATCTTAATTACTTTGTGCATATTTCTCACTGGACATACACATGTGTATTTTATTATTTCATTTATATTTAATTAGTGCATTGTGTATTTCTCACTGTCGTAAGTAGAAAACCTAAACATGGCATATGTATATATTTAAGTATTGCATTAATCTATCAGTGCTACGCTGTTCAATTGATCGTTGATGCAGCCATGTATTTATTTGTACATCTTGTTTTATTCCCTTTATCTCGGCTGACCGCCTTGATAATTTTACTAGCGCACTCCATTGTTCTCGGCCGACGGTCGTATGTAAACAAACCTTCATGGTCGCTGACCACCGCCCATTCCGCCCCCCCCCTTTTTTTTCTCTTTTTTAACTTGTGTTGTTTATTTGAGATTATTATTTCCCCTTTTTATGTCAATTTTTATATTGCTACTATCAGCCATCTATTTTTCCATATCCCATTTGTCATCATCTCCCTTTGTGCTCAAAAGCAATTTTCCAATCTGACGGTAGCACCTCAGTCGAGGGCATCGATAAGATGCATGAGAGACATGTCCCAACTTGTCTTTATTTATCCGCAGCCTGCCTCAGGTGTCTGCCTATTTATTTGGCATTGTCTGCCTAGTCAACTGCCTATTGCCTTCGTACATATTGCTATTCAGCACTGCACTACTGCCTACTTGGTATAGAGTATCTTCTACTGCCTACGTGGATCTACTCAACTCTACTACTTGGCGCTATCGGCTCTACTTGCCTGCCTATTCGATAGCCCATTTGTCAACTTATTAGGTACGACGTCCCTATAGACCCAGAGTCTGTGCGAGACGTCATAGCTTCGCCAAACCCTCCGCAACTCACTGGACTTATCCTGCTAACTACGCTGCCCACGGCAGATCAGCTCTGCCCACAGTACCCTTGTGCCCACTGTAGCCGGCCACCCGCCCTACTGTGCCCACTATAGATATCAGAACTTTGGATTGAGACTCCACAAGAACTGTATCACCGGCGTCCCTCTACCCGCTAGATCGCCACTATCAGCTGCAGAACCTCAAGCCAGGATCACAACCAGCTGCGACACAACAGGACAACCAGCTAAGTTCAGAAGACAAAGTGACATACTCTCTTATTAAGTGCAAGAGTGATGATTAAATATAGTATTGATTAGAGATAGATACAAACCCTCCCCCTTTTTATTATTCTATGTAAATATTTATGTTAATAAATATTCTTCAACTCTTAATTTGTATCTCTCATTGCTTGTCTCGTTGCGTGCCTGCTCCCGAATTATGCTGACAGGTTGGTGTGTGATAATTTCAAAAATAATCATCCCCTAGACATTTAACCAACCAAACACACGTCACACTACCTAACCTGTCACACATCTCATGGGGGACGCTGTCCTTCACAAGCATACAGACTCCACCTGATACTGTCCCCGCATCCTCAACAGTCCTGCTGTAAGTGCTGTAGCTTCGGAAACTGATGTTATCTTTCAGGAATGTTTCTTGTAGCATACAGCTACAGGAGTCTCAGAGTCCATCAGTAGCTGCATTTCCTCATAATTGGCCTTAAGGCCTCTACAATTCCACTGCATAATCCTGGAATCCATTACTTATTTATTGGAGCTATTAGGCCTTGGGAGGCCCCCGGAGAGGTTTTCCTTTATTTCAGTCACTTTTGTATTTTTAAACTTGGGTTTGGAAGGAGAGGAGGACACCCCCTCTTTTGGGGGAAGTCTGTAGAGAGGGGAGATCCCTCCGGTTAGAGCGGAGACTATTTCTTCCTCACTCACTTCGGCTATCTTCTTTAATTTCATTACTCCCCTTAGGGAGTTGGTCAACTTCTACCTCAGTAGAGGTTAAGGTGTCTGGATGTCAGACATAATGTCTCCGGGTTCTTCCGGAGTGTTGGTTTTGACATGCTGCTCAGTCTCCATGCTCTCATCAGCCAGCACAGAGAACCTGTTCTTTAGCATGATAACAAGGCTTCCTTTTCTCTTCGGAGGTGTGTTCTTTGGCGGTGTTTTCTTCTGAGTTGGAGGAGGAGGAGGGGGTGGTGGGGTCAATGTGACCCTCTGAGTGGCTATGGATTTCCCTATCTTTACCACAGCCTGGGCGTAGGTCTTTGTCAAGCCGAATTGGCCCTTAGGTAGAGCCAATACAGCAGATTTCGCCTGGCTGAAGGTACATCCATTTCTTGCCTTGTACTCCTGCACGGCAACCTCCTGTTTCCACACAGGGCAGTCCTTGGAGTAGGCTGAGGGGCCAGCGTGACAATTTGGGCATTTGAACTGGGCTGTGCAGCCCTTGTCCTCATGACCTTCTCCAGCACATCTGGCACACACAGTATTCCTCTTGCAGACTGCCGCGCCGTGTCCATAACCCTGGCACTTGAAGCACCTCATGGGGTTAGCTATGTAGGGCCTCACTGGAACTCGTAGGTATCCTGCCTTCACATACTCTGGCGGTGTCCTAGTTACGAATGTGAGGATAATAGTGGCGGTTTTGATCTCCTGACCATCCCTGCGCCTGGTAGTAATGCACCAGGCATGGGTGACTCCTTCAATTCCCTCCACTATTTCCTTCTAGGAACATTCCAGTACATTGTCAGGACTCCTTTCCTCCCTAATATACGTACGTGTACTCCAATGCTGATTACTAAATGTACCGGTACCCAAGTCCTGGGTAATATCGTAACGACACATACAAGGACCGGAAAAAGATTCAGAATGCCAATTCACAGACATGTATAACATGTGTATTACATACTCTGTACTATAATACAGAATCAGTTCAGACAATTACAATATCCAGTATCAATTAAAAATAAAAAAGCTTAATATTCCATAGACTGAATAGTGACAACACAGAAAAATAATTAGAGTATACACTTCGACTCTATATCCAAAATTACCGTGTAGTTTGACTGAAGCTAAACATTGTTACTGTGTAGGCAATCCTGCATACCATTGACTGAAACTAACATTGTTACCGTGAAGGCAGTCCTGCATATCATTGAAACTAACATTGTTACTGTGTAGGCAGTCCTGCATACCATTGACTGAAACTAACATTGCTACTGTGTAGGCAGTCCTGCATATCATTGACTGAAACTAACATTGCTACTGTGTAGGCAGTCCTGCATACCATTGACTGAAACTAACATTGTTACTGTGTAGGCAGTCCTGCATACCATTGACTGAAACTAACATTGTTACTGTGTAGGCAGTCCTGCATACCATTGACTGAAACTAACATTGTTACTGTGTAGGCAGTCCTGCATACCATTGACTGACGCTAACATTGTTGTCTATTTTTAAATATTGAAGCAGTGTATTTGTGTCTTAGTAAAAATGTTGAGTAGTCCAGCATATCAGTCAGTGCAGCTTGTCTAAATACACGCAGCCTGTACAAGTTTCTATATATCTCAGTCTGCAGAACATTCTAAACTCATTCTGTTCAGGTATCTAATCAGACTGTACAAGTTTCTTAACACATCCAGTCTGCACAGGTTTCTGTGTCGTGACAAAATTACATATTTAAGCACATGCTAAATATGCTATCACATGTTTCATTATGAATTGAGTTTGATGAAAAAAAATAAAAAAATATGGTTCTCCCAGAATCTACTGGCATTGTGTCCAGTGAGTTGAGTATAATAGAAGTTTCCACCAATCAACACAGAGCTCTATATATTTGATGAAAATGTTTTTTATTGACACTTCACAATTTATATACAAACAATTATTTTCATTCTGCTTAAATAGTTTATACATCCAACATCATAGTGTACAAGACATGTCTAAGATCAAATATCATGGTGTACAAGACATGTCTTAGATCAAACATCATAATGTAAAGACATGTCTTGGACTAACTATCATGGAGATCTCTAATGATATACAAGATGTGTAAGTCTTGTTTAAGTATCCCTGGGATAAAGTCAACAACCATAAAGACTGATCAAATATATTTCAAACATTTTAACAGTATTGTAGGAATGCTAGGCTTAGATACACAGTCTTTGACAAATGATAGGATGTGCTAGGCCTAGACACACATTTAATAAAATGATAGGGCATGCTAAGCCCAGACCTTAAGTGAAATGATAGGGTATACTAGGCCTAAACATGTATTTAGTAAATTGATAGGGTATGCTAGGCATAGACATGTATTTAGTAAAATGATAAGGTATACTTAGATTTATGTAAGTTCTATGCACTAGGGATAAAGTTATCCTGAAGCAATTATATCATTATAGCCTATTGGTTGAAAAAAACAACAACCACCTGTTCTAGATTTATTTGCAAAATGACTGTATGAACTAAAGGTCTACTTAAAAAAACAAAAGAGTTCTTGTTTCTAGAAACACTCAACTGTTCCTGTTAGTCTCTTTTCTCTTTTTACACATACACACACACACACATTAGTTAATTGCATTTCAGAGACAGATGCCAACATGAGAGAAAGTTTAGGAGCCTGACTGGGTTAGGAAGAGGAGTCCATCTCATGTTGAAGTTAGTTCAAATCCTAATTGACTCACATTCCATAACTGAAACAATTTATTAAGGGAGTGCACTGTATTCCAGACAACAGTGTGTCTAGTTGCGGGAGGCATGTTTATTTTCATGGCAACACTTTATCTACCAAGTTTTGACACAAATAACAATCTGACAACAAATAAAATATTTAAAAAAAATTAGATAAAAAAATATGTTAATATATATTTATATCTGTATATATGTATGTATAGGAGTATGTCTCTATACAAATGCATTGATTTGAGTAATACAAGTATTTGTGTTTTAAAGAAGATGCCAATCTAAAAGCCATGAACTACAGACGACATCAAAAGGGACATCATCTTTAGAGAATAAATGAGATGAATGAAAGAGTATTGTTACCAGATGGATTGATTCTCACTGTGTGTGTGTGTGTGTGACACATTGAGGATGTTGTGCTTAGAGTGGAACATGTGGAAGAGGGAATGCATTCAGAGAGAACTGGAGGAACAGAATGGAACACATGAACATCAGGCCATGATGATTAACCATGGAGATCACACAATAGCTCCATTAGGCACCAGGTCATCAAGTCACAAGATCACACAATAGCTCCATTAGGCACCTGGTGCTAAGATCAGAGAATAAACACTAACTAGTCCTAGAGCTATTTGCCTGTCAATGAAGTACCAAGAGCCAAGACAAAAAATGATTTACTTTCCTCAATCAGAGCTTGATTGTTCAGAGCTGAATAAATTCTACAACTGAAGAGTTGAGTACAAAGAAAACTGGCCATTTGAACTTATACAACTGAATGTCTAAGTCAACTTATACAACTGAATGTCTAAGTCAACTTATACAACTGAATGTCTAAGTCAACTTATACAACTGAATGTCTAAGTCAACTTGTACAACTGAATGTCTAAGTTAACTTATACAACTGAATGTCTAAGTCAACTTATACAACTGAATGTCTAAGTCAACTAACATAACTGGATGGCTAAGTTAGAAAAAACAACTAATGAACATGGAACAAAAGCAGACATCACTAACTAAAGACTTAAACAGAGGAACATGGAATAAAAGCAGACAAATAGCTAAAGACTTGAACAGAGGAACATGTAACAAAAGCAGATATCACTAACTAAAGCTGAATAACAAGTTTCTCTCGAAAGACTTTCACATTAAATGCATAAGTGGTAATGCTGACTTCATAGAGAGTTTTCTAGTCAGATCTAAACTTAAGACAATGCCATAGATAGTTCAGTTCTTCTCAAAGAAAGCAGATTAAATAGTGTCTACATGACACTGAGTCCCATCACACTAGTCAGTTCAACACATTAGTCAGTTCATCTAAACACTGGTCAGTTCAACACAGCCAGTTCATCTAATTCTGCATGTCTTTCAGTATCCTGCCTTAACAAAACATTTCTTTAAGATTCTATTTTTTTTTTAAATTGTGTGGACATTGTAGGTCTAGCAAATGAAACATTTGGTACTCGGAATATCAACACAGGTTGTTGGTGTGTGTGTGTGTGTACTAAATGTACAACTTTTTTCAAACTACATTTCATTGATGGAGCCATGAGACATTTAGTTGAAAGTTACATCTCATCAACATTCAAAAAGCTTGACAAGTCACACAATGACCTTTGTTACTACTGGAACCTGCCAATGTTACTCCTGCTAATACTGTAGACCTGCCAATGTAACTCCTGCTAATACTGTAGTCCTGCCAATGTAACTCCTGCTAATACTGGAGATATGATAGTTCTAGTGAGACCCTAGCTAATACTAAAGATGAGATTCTAGTCCTAATGAAATCTTAGATAATTCTGTTAACATGACAGATCTAATGAAACCCTAGATAATTCTGTAGACATGAAAGATCTGATGAAAACCTAGATAATTCTGTAGACATGACAGATCTTATAACAGAGCTGATGAAACCCTAGATAATTCTGTAAACAGGACAGATTGGATGAAACCCTAGTTAATTCTGTAAACAGGACAGATTGGATGAAACCCTATTTAATTCTGTAGACATGACAGATCTGATGAAACCCTAGTTAATTCTATTGACATGATAGTCCTAAGGAAACTAATTCTGTTGCTACTGTACACACACACACACACAGAGTATGAAATCTAAGCACACACTTTCAGTTTGTTGTCTCTTGGTGTGAATACTGTGAAGATTTAATTTAATGCAAAATGGAAGACAAAACAGTAAAACACAAAATAGTTTTAGGGGGAAGTAAACTCTTCTATCCATCAATGGGGCTAGATAGATCTGTAAGGGAATGGTGTGGCTAGATCTGTAAGGGAATGGTGTGGCTAGATCTGTAAGGGAATGGTGTGGCTAGATCTGTAAGGGAATGGTGTGGCTAGATCCATTCTGAATTGTGTGGCTATATCAATCAGTCAAATTTATGGTTACATTTCTTAGAGAATGGTGAGATTACAATCCTCTAGGAGTGATACATCTGTGGCTCAGGGAATGATCCAAACAACAATGTCACAAAATCTGTACACAAAGTGAAAGAGCTTCAATGTGCCTAGACACAGTGTGTGTGTGTGTGTGAGTATGGAGGAAAACAAAACAATGCCAAATATTTGCTTCAGAGTTGCAAGAAAGATGTAGAGACCATAGTGAAGGTAGAGACCATGTAGTGAAGGTAGAGACCATGTAGTGAAGGTAGAGACCATGTAGTGAAGGTAGAGACCATGTAGTGAAGGTAGAGACCATGTAGTGAAGGTAGAGACCATGTAGTGAAGGTAGAGACCATGTAGTGAAGGTAGAGACCATGTAGTGAAGGTAGAGACCATGTAGTGAAGGTAGAGACCATGTAGTGAAGGTAGAGACCATGTAGTGAAGGTAGAGACCATGTAGTGAAGGTAGAGACCATGTAGTGAAGGTAGAGACCATGTAGTGAAGGTAGAGACCATGTAGTGAAGGTAGAGACCATGTGGTGAAGCTACATTTATTATGCATTAAATGGACAATAGAACAGCTTGACTCTCTACAAGTACAAGCATATCTATAACTGTATATGTAAATACAACTTTAAAACATGTAAATAATAATGGCATATTAAAGATTAAGGAAGTGCAGCCTTTTATAAGGCTTTAAAGTAGAGCCTCTATACAACTTAATACTTCTATCAAAATCTAACAAGTCAACACAAGAAGTCAACCTAAAGGTTTTGGTTGTTACATAATCACATGGCCCAAGACAATGATGTACAGTAGTGAGGAGAGAGAATTAGTACAGACATTTTGTCAACACATTCATAAATTAACTTCCCCTGCCTCTATGAGTTGTATTAGCAGAGCTACCAAGATTTTGTTTTGTTTAGACAATGTATGAACAAATTGTGAACAACTTCAGACATTGACATGGGGATATTTTAGAAGTCATGAACTAGAATGTGAAGAGCTGTGTCCAAATCAAGACTTGTCTTTGCTTTAAACTCACTGTTCATTGTTTTTGTTGCCCACATTGTGCACTAGGGTTTGATCCAGTTCTATTCAACTACTGCCTGCACTCCATCAGTTTCACTCACACTTGTTGGTGAGTAGAGAACTATAGAGGCTGTGTGCTGCTGGGTGTTAGGACAATCAGTTCTCCTACTTGGACTCCTACCCTGGCTGTGCCCTTTAGTCACAGATTGGAAACTGATGAATGTCAAACAAATACATGATCTTGGAGTTCACAAATATTTAACCATATTTTAATTCTCACTAAACATTCACACAATCTTTAAGTTCTATCAACAAGCAATCAGAATAAGGCAATAGTCACAAAAGTACAATCTAAATTGAACCTAGGTTCTGATCCTCAGCTGGTATGTACAGAAGACAATGCACTAGGTTCTGATCCTCAGCTGGTAAGTACAGAGGACAATGCACTAGGTTCTGATCCTTAGCTGGTAAGTATAGAGGACAATGAACTAGGTTCTGAGCCTCAGCTGGTATGTACAGAGGACAATGCACTAGGTTCTGAGCCTCAGCTGGTATGTACAGAGGACAATGCACTAGGTTCTGAGCCTCAGCTGGTATGTACTGAGGACAATGCACTAGGTTCTGATCCTCAGCTGGTATGTTATGCACTAGGTGGTGACAAGAGATTATGTAAATAAAAATTTGTGCTTATAAGTGAAAGACTGTCCTTGTAGACTCTCAATAGAACTAGGAATGTAGAGTCTGTGTAGTGGGATAACAAATAGTGATCAAAACATGTCTGTACAACCAAAGTCAACAAAACAAATATATTATCTATCATTGGTGTGGAGAACAAAGTGATCTTGTGTGGAGTCCAACTACTGGAGAATAGTTTGGACAGCAGCAAATAATAAATGCATAAACCAACGGATATCTCATAGTTCAGTATATATAAATGCAATCAGAGTTGTGTACACATCAATGTTATATAAATGCAATGCAAATTGAAGTTTTCTAGATCTGAAATGAAGTGATTGTGGGAATTCCAGGTTTCATTACATCTGCGACTCCTGGCCATTTTGTTTGGGTACAAACCCTCCACACTTTCTGTCAGCATGGGAATCTGACCTACATCTAGGTCTCATCTCCATTGGTTCAAACTCATCCTCTTCTTTCAGAATATTTTTGTCGCTGTTGGTCTTGACTTCTACCAGAACATCAGTTGGTTTTAAGGAGTATCTGCTGGGGGGAGCATGGGTGGAGATCAGGGGGTATTCCAGGGGAACAACAGGGCTCCCTGGTGACCCACTGCTGTCTCCAGCTGCCCTGTTAATGCTTGACGTGTTAATACTTATGTGACGACTGCGAAAAGCTTTAGACATAGTCCTGCTGCTCCTGTTCAACTTATTGGGTACTGCTTGCATTGAACTGGGTTGAATGACATAGCTGTTGAAACAAAATCAATAGTGAATATAACAAGTGTATGTTTGTCCTCCCACAACCGGCGGACCCTTAAAAAAGTGTCTAATAGTATTCTCTATTAAAGCACAAAACTTTTGAACCAATCAGTTCAACCCGTTTTCACAGTATTTTATTTTTTATATGAATATGTCAGCTAAATGGGAAAACTCATTTTCACACTTTACTTTTATTTATATATTCTCCATGTTTGACATAGATCTAAATCCAATCAAGTAGATCAGTAATACTCAAACTAAGGCCCACAGTATCATTTTATTTTAGTAGTAAGTTAGATTTGGTTCAAATACCTTTTTATTTTCTGACTACTAGATCTATATTTCGTTTCAAGTTGAATCTATGTTTATTTATATATAAACATTATTCTAAAATTTATTAAGCTCTATATTAAGAATTGAATATGCCAACATGAGTTTAGTTGTACTAGCTATCTGGAGCTACATACAACAATTGGTGTCCTAAATTGGTGCAAGCACACAAGTCACAACCTAGACCATTTGTTACAATGTCTCTACAAGTGTTGCTAGTACATATTACTTACTTCAGTTAGATAGGTTTTGCTAGAATGCTAGTAGGTGCAGTGGCTGAGCCTTTAAGTGCCTGGCTTCTGAACCAGGGATCCTGGGCTCAAATCCTGGTATTTTAAATTTCAGGATCTTCGGGCACCTCTGAGTCCACCCAGCTCTAGTGGGTACCCAACATTAATTGGAAACAGATCTGCCCCATAGACCACAAGGTCTGAAAGGGGAACTTTACTTTTACTAGAATGGCTCATGCCTAATGTTTTGGTCTGAAAGGGGAACTTTACTTTTACTAGAATGGCTCATGCCTAATGTTTTGGTCTGAAAGGGGAACTTTACTTTTACTAGAATGGCTCATGCCTATTAAAACACTATTACATTTTTGCAGAATCTAGTATTGTGATACTTACACTATATCACCACTTTTCAACTTTCTGTTAGCTGCAGGGTTGACAATAACATATGACAGAGTCTTTGGTGGTTTTTTGATGGTATCTGTGTCATAGTGTAGAAATATTAGAGCATGTTCATGTTGGAAACAGGGAGGGGGGGGGGGCAAGAATATCCCCAAGAGCAATGTGTGTCTGCTTCAATCTAGTCACTGACACACATATTTTAGTGATGTGAAAGTTTCTTAGTTTGTTCATCAAAAATATAAAATTATTATTTACAGAGTCTAGATAAAATCACCTAAACCTATTCCTAAAATTAGACCTACTGGCCAACAGGTAGATTATGACATTTCCCCCCAAGTTATCAGATCAGCAATGTGACACTATTAAAGACATATCTAATGGAGCAATATGATAATTCGAAGGCCATTTCTCAAAGAATCCTTGTCACCTAAGGAAAAGCCTATCTACTGAAAGTCATGTGGCCTTGTATAAGAAAGCAATATTTATCCACTAGGTAGCAGTCAATTTACTTACAAGGTTCAGACTTGTTGGCTAAACCTAAACTTTCCATTCTAGCCTGGACCATCTCCTCTAAATGTTGAACACTGTGTTTCTCCTTTTCTGAAAATACTGCCCCAACAGATGTTCTTGAAGATCTCAGATTTTTTTTGCTGTGTTCATGGAAGTGGAATAGTTTACTGTGTTTACTACTAGCCTTGGTGGTATTGTTGTTCTCTGGTAGCTCTTCACCCATCTAGAGAAAAGAGGTCACATCCATTACACAAGCCAAACGTTTTGCACATGAATAACAGGGAGGGGGGAGACGAGAAGGGAGACTACAGCCTGCATCTAAACAGACCACCAGTAGTTCTCAACCTTTTTAGCTCAGCATTCCCTTTTTACAATTTCCCACTATGCAGCAACCCACAACAGTAACATTATTTTTGCTCATAAGCATAATTAACTGTAGTGCTTGGTTGCTCTATTCTAACACATTGTTGCCTCCTAAATACAAATAAATGAAATGTTCTCTTGAAATGAAACACTTTATTTACTTTTCTTTTTCACAAGTCACTGCCTTAAGGTGAGACATAGAATAGCATGGATAGAGGGGTACCTGATATTAGTTGGGGATTGGTCATTGTGCTGCCCACATGACACCCTCATCATCTGCCCTATAGATTGCAGCATATGAATAGGGAACTTTAATTTAGTATTCTGTAACAAATATTTAAATCTAGACCTACATACAAGCATACTTAGAGCACCACCTGTGCAATCACTACTTATATTTTTCAAAGGAATTTTTACTTTTGAAAAAGAACCAACCTTTTCTTATACAGCATTTACTGTTGTAGTCATTTTTAGAAGTTTGCAAAAGAGAAATTTGCCACAATCTATATAACTAACCTTACTTGAGAACATTCTCAAGCACCCACAAGTCTAACCTCAGGCTGTCACCAGTGCTGAGAACATTCTCAAGCACCCATAAGTCTATCCTTTGGCTGTCACCAGTGCTGAGAACATTCTCAAGCACCCACAAGTCTAACCTCAGGCTGTCACCAGTGCCGAGAACATTCTCAAGCACCCACAAGTCTAACCTCTGGCTGTCACCAGTGCTGAGAACATTCTCAAGCACCCACAAGTCTAACCTGAGGCTGTCACCCGTGCTGAGAACATTCTCAAGCACCCACAAGTCTAACCTCAGGCTGTCAACAGTGCTGAGAACATTCTCAAGCACCCACAAGTCTAACCTCAGGCTGTCACCAGTGCTGAGAACATTCTCAAGCACCCACAAGTCTAACCTCAGGCTGTCACAAGTGCTGAGAACATTCTCAAGCACCCACAAGTCTAACCTCAGGCTGTCACCAGTGCTGAGAACATTCTCAAGCACCCACAAGTCTAACCTCAGGCTGTCACCAGTGCTGAGAACATTCTCAAGCACCCATACGTCTAACCTCAGGCTGTCACCAGTGCTGAGAACATTCTCATGCACCCACAAGTCTAACCTCAGGCTGTCACCAGTGCTGAGAACATTCTCAAGCACCCTCAAGTCTAACCTCTGGCTGTCACCAGTGCTGAGAACATTCTCAAGCACCCACAAGTCTAACCACAGGCTGTCACCAGTGCTGAGAACATTCTCAAGCACCCACAAGTCTAACCTTTGGCTGTCACCAGTGCTGAGAACATTCTCAAGCACCCACAAGTCTAACCTTTGGCTGTCACCAGTGCTGAGAACATTCTCAAGCACCCACAAGTCTAACCTCAGGCTGTCACCAGTGCTGAGAACATTCTCAAGCACCCACAAGTCTAACCTCAGGATGTCACCAGTGCTGAGAACATTCTCAAGCACCAACAAGTCTAACCTCAGGCTGTCACCAGTGCTGAGAACATTCTCAAGCACCCACAAGTCTAACCTCTGGCTGTCACCAGTGCTGAGAACATTCTCAAGCACCCACAAGTCTAACCTGAGGCTGTCACCCGTGCTGAGAACATTCTCAAGCACCCACAAGTCTAACCTCAGGCTGTCACCAGTGCTGAGAACATTCTCAAGCACCCACAAGTCTAACCTCAGGCTGTCACAAGTGCTGAGAACATTCTCAAGCACCCACAAGTCTAACCTCAGGCTGTCACCAGTGCTGAGAACATTCTCAAGCACCCACAAGTCTAACCTTAGGCTGTCACAAGTGCTGAGAACATTCTCAAGCACCCACAAGTCTAACCTCTGGCTGTCACCAGTGCTGAGAACATTCTCAAGCACCCACAAGTCTAACCTCAGGCTGTCACAAGTGCTGAGAACATTCTCAAGCACCCACAAGTCTAACCTCAGGCTGTCACCAGTGCTGAGGACATTCTCAAGCACCCATACGTCTAACCTCAGGCTGTCACCAGTGCTGAGAACATTCTCAACCACCCACAAGTCTAACCTCAGGCTGTCACCAGTGCTGAGAAAATTCTCAAGCACGCACAAGTCTAACCTTTGGCTGTCACCAGTGATGAGAACATTCTCAAGCACCCACAAGTCTAACCTGAGGCTGTCACCAGTGCTGAGAACATTCTTAAGCACCCACAAGTCTAACATCAGGCTGACAACAGTGCTGAGAACATTCTCAAGCACCCATAAGTCTAACCTTTGGCTGTCACCAGTGCTGAGAACATTCTCAAGCACCCACAAGTCTAACCTCAGGCTGTCACCAGTGCCGAGAACATTCTCAAGCACCCACAAGTCTAACCTCTGGCTGTCACCAGTGCTGAGAACATTCTCAAGCACCCACAAGTCTAACCTGAGGCTGTCACCCGTGCTGAGAACATTCTCAAGCACCCACAAGTCTAACCTCAGGCTGTCAACAGTGCTGAGAACATTCTCAAGCACCCACAAGTCTAACCTCAGGCTGTCACCAGTGCTGAGAACATTCTCAAGCACCCACAAGTCTAACCTTTGGCTGTCACCAGTGCTGAGAACATTCTCAGCACCCACAAGTCTAACCTGAGGCTGTCACCCGTGATGAGAACATTCTCAAGCACCCACAAGTCTAACCTCAGGTTGTCAACAGTGCTGAGAACATTCTCAAGCACCCACAAGTCTAACCTCAGGCTGTCACCAGTGCTGAGAACATTCTCAAGCACTTACAAGTCTAACCTCAGGCTGTCACCAGTGCTGAGAACATTCTCAAACACCCACAAGTCTAACCTCAGGCTGTCACCAGTGCTGAGAACATTCTCAAGCACCCACAAGTCTAACCTTTGGCTGTCACCAGTGCTGAGAACATTCTCAAGCACCCACAAGTCTAACCTCAGGCTGTCACCAGTGCTGAGAACATTCTCAAGCACCCACAAGTCTAACCTCAGGCTGTCACAAGTGCTGAGAACATTCTCAAGCACCCACAAGTCTAACCTCAGGCTGTCACAAGTGCTGAGAACCTTCTCAAGCACCCACAAGTCTAACCTTAGGCTGTCACAAGTGCTGAGAACATTCTCAAGCACCCACAAGTCTAACCTCTGGCTGTCACCAGTGCTGAGAACATTCTCAAGCACCCACAAGTCTAACCTTTGGCTGTCACAAGTGCTGAGAACATTCTCAAGCACCCACAAGTCTAACCTCAGGCTGTCACCAGTGCTGAGAACATTCTCAAGCACCCATACGTCGAACCTCAGGCTGTCACCTGAGATGAACTCCTATTGAAAAATCAGAGCAGGAAGGACTAATCCTCCCGTAGTGCTCTGGCAAGAAACTTAGCCGTCCGG
Source organism: Biomphalaria sudanica (assembly GCA_036873155.1). Taxonomy (NCBI): domain Eukaryota; kingdom Metazoa; phylum Mollusca; class Gastropoda; family Planorbidae; genus Biomphalaria; species Biomphalaria sudanica. The sequence goes on from JAZGLO010004311.1 coordinate 413,186, forward strand.
CGTAGTGCCTCATAGCTACCATACAGTTCGAGTGACTGCACAGACAGGTCCCCCCTTAGCTCGCGGAGCTGGGGACACTCGTACAAGACATGCGCCACTGTTTCAGCGCTCTCTCCACAGTGGCGGCATCGGGAGTCAAAGTTCGTTCGGAACCGGGCAAAGTATGCCCCTATAGGACAGTGTTCCGTTCTGCACTGGGCAATGATCGATTGCTCTGACCTCTTCAATTCGCCACCATGGATCGTCGCGATCTGGGTGACGCATGTGCTGCCAGACACTACGTGCTCTGTCGGATTCCTCAGGCTGTCACCAGTGCTGAGAACATTCTCAACCACCCACAAGTCTAACCTCAGGCTGTCACCAGTGCTGAGAACATTCTCAAGCACCCACAAGTCTAACCTTTGGTTGTCACCAGTGATGAGAACATTCTCAAGCACCCACAAGTCTAACCTGAGGCTGTCACCAGTGCTGAGAACATTCTTAAGCACCCACAAGTCTAACCCCAGGCTGTCACCAGTGCTGAGAACATTCTCAAGCACCCACAAGTCTAACCTCTGGCTGTCACCAGTGCTGAGAACATTCTCAAGCACCAAAAAGTCTAACCTGAGGCTGTCACCCATGCTGAGAACATTCTCAAGCACCCACAAGTCTAACCTCAGGCTGTCAACAGTGCTGAGAACATTCTCAAGCACCCACAAGTCTAACCTCAGGCTGTCACCAGCGCTGAGAACATTCTCAAGCACCCACAAGTCTAACCTGAGGCTGTCACCAGTGCTGAGAACATTCTCAAGCACCCACAAGTCTAACCTTTGGCTGTCACCAGTGCTGAGAACATTCTCAACCACCCACAAGTCTAACCTCAGGCTGTCACCAGTGCTGAGAACATTCTCAAGCACCCACAAGTCTAACCTCAGGATGTCACCAGTGCTGAGAACATTCTCAAGCACCCACAAGTCTAACCTCTGGCTGTCACCAGTGCTGAGAACATTCTCAAGCACCCACAAGTCTAATCTGAGGCTGTCACCCGTGCTGAGAACATTCTCAAGCACCCACAAGTCTAACCTCAGGCTGTCAACAGTGCTGAGAACATTCTCAAGCACCCACAAGTCTAAGATCAGGCTGTCACCAGTGCTGAGAACATTCTTAAGCACCCACAACTCTAACCTCAGGCTGTCACAAGTGCTGAGAACATTCTGAAGCACCCACAAGTCTAACCTCAGGCTCTCATCAGTGCTGAGAACATTCTCAAGCACTCACAAGTCTAAACTTGAGCTGTCACCAGTGCTGAGAACATTCCCCAAGCATCCACAAGTCTAAACTTGAGCTGTCACCAGTGCTGCCAACATTCTCAAGCACCCACAAGTGTAACAGACTTCATTGACTAGTCTCTAAATATTCAGCAAGACATCAGAGTCTAAGTTCTAAACTAGAGTCTTACCTCTAATGGGGAAGTGGGAAAATTCTGCTTCTCTGTTCTATAAATAGCAATGGGAATTTCTCCAGTAGTAGAACATAAGCCTTGATAAAGATCACCATAGGAAGGGAACTGGGACAATGTTGCCCTTCGCACTCTGACCTGAAACATCATGTGGATAAGAATAACAATAACTTGTAGTAAGGAGGTTTTAGCTTCTAGCAGGAACTACTCGAGCACAACATTTTCATTCAAGTATAAAAGGAATGTTTGGATATTAGTTAATGCTAAAAATAACCTTTTTTTTACCCCCCTTGTAACAAAACTCAATAATTTTCCCACCCACCAACCCAGACTAAAAAAACTACAATTTTGAATTTTGCAAGACTTAAAAAAAAATAATTATCATTATCCCAAAATGACATTTTTCCTTAGAAATGCTGGGAAAGTATTGACTGCTCTTTGATCTCATTATCTCTGGTTTCAAGAGACACTCCCCACTATGTGTATGGTCATCAGAAACAAGGATTTTGTTGCTTTGTATTCAACTGAGTGCAAGTTTTGTTAGCGTAATTTCACCAGACTGTGTGATGAGGGACTGATGAGTAGACTGTAATGAGTAGACTGTGATAAGTAGACTGTAAAGGACAGGGCCTAGGCTATGAGTCTGGTGGAGGGATACATTCCACAATTGTAAGTAAACTCTAAGTCTGGTGGAGGGATACAGGAAATTATCCTATGGTCAAATTAAACTAGATAGTAGAGCCATTGTTCTGCAGTGTTGTTTTTTTATATTAAAACCTTTTACTGCCACCTGTTATTTCATTTGTTTTATTCGTTTAACTAAAAAATCTTTAGACATGGAAAGGTCTGAAAAGTATACTCTCTGCTCCAAGTAAAGGAACATGAAAAGGTCTACATTATATATGCTCTGCTCCAAGTAAAGGAACATGGAAAGGTCTACATTATATACTCTCTGCTCCAAGTAAAGGAACATGAAAAGGTCTACATTATATATGCTCTGCTCCAAGTAAAGGAGCACGGAAAGGTCTACATTATATACTCTCTGCTCCAAGTAAAGGAACATGAAAAGGTCTACATTATATATGCTCTGCTCCAAGTAAAGGAGCACGGAAAGGTCTACATTATATACTCTCTGCTCCAAGTAAAGGAACATGAAAAGGTCTACATTATATATGCTCTGCTCCAAGTAAAGGAGCATGGAAAGGTCTACATTATATACTCTCTGCTCCAAGTAAAGGAACATGAAAAGGTCTACATTATATATGCTCTGCTCCAAGTAAAGGAGCATGGAAAGGTCTACATTATATACTCTCTGCTCCAAGTAAAGGAACATGAAAAGGTCTACATTATATATGCTCTGCTCCAAGTAAAGGAGCATGGAAAGGTCTACATTATATACTCTCTGCTCCAAGTAAAGGAACATGAAAAGGTCTACATTATATATGCTCTGCTCCAAGTAAAGGAACATGGAAAGGTCTACATTATATACTCTCTGCTCCAAGTAAAGGAACATGAAAAGGTCTTCATTATATATGCTCTGCTCCAAGTAAAGGAACATGGAAAGGTCTACATTATATACTCTCTGCTCCAAGTAAAGGAACATGAAAGGTCTACATTATATATGCTCTGCTCCAAGTAAAGGAACATGGAAAGGTCTACATTATATACTCTCTGCTCGAAGTAAAGGAACATGAAAAGGTCTACATTATATATGCTCTGCTCCAAGTAAAGGAGCATGGAAAGGTCTACATTATATACTCTCTGCTCCAAGTAAAGGAACATGAAAAGGTCTACATTATATATGCTCTGCTCCAAGTAAAGGAGCATGGAAAGGTCTACATTATATACTCTCTGCTCCAAGTAAAGGAACATGAAAAGGTCTACATTATATATGCTCTGCTCCAAGTAAAGGAACATGGAAAGGTCTACATTATATACTCTCTGCTCCAAGTAAAGGAACATGAAAAGGTCTACATTATATATGCTCTGCTCCAAGTAAAGGAACATGGAAAGGTCTACATTATATACTCTCTGCTCCAAGTAAAGGAACATGAAAAGGTCTACATTATATATGCTCTGCTCCAAGTAAAGGAGCATGGAAAGGTCTACATTATATACTCTCTGCTCCAAGTAAAGGAACATGAAAAGGTCTACATTATATATGCTCTGCTCCAAGTAAAGGAGCATGGAAAGGTCTACAATATATACTCTCTGCTCCAAGTAAAGGAACATGAAAAGGTCTACATTATATATGCTCTGCTCCAAGTAAAGGAGCATGGAAAGGTCTACATTATATACTCTCTGCTCCAAGTAAAGGAACATGAAAAGGTCTACATTATATATGCTCTGCTCCAAGTAAAGGAACATGGAAAGGTCTACATTATATACTCTCTGCTCCAAGTAAAGGAACATGAAAAGGTCTACATTATATATTCTCTGCTCCAAGTAAAGGAGCATGGAAAGGTCTACATTATATACTCTCTGCTCCAAGTAAAGGAACATGGAAAGGTCTACATTATATACTCTCTGCTCCAAGTAAAGGAACATGAAAAGGTCTACATTAAATATGCTCTGCTCCAAGTAAAGGAACATGGAAAGGTCTACATTATATACTCTCTGCTCCAAGTAAAGGAACATGAAAAGGTCTACATTATATATGCTCTGCTCCAAGTAAAGGAGCACGGAAAGGTCTACATTATATACTCTCTGCTCCAAGTAAAGGAACATGAAAAGGTCTACATTATATATGCTCTGCTCCAAGTAAAGGAACATGGAAAGGTCTACATTATATACTCTCTGCTCCAAGTAAAGGAACATGAAAAGGTCTACATTATATATGCTCTGCTCCAAGTAAAGGAGCATGGAAAGGTCTACATTATATACTCTCTGCTCCAAGTAAAGGAACATGAAAAGGTCTACATTATATATGCTCTGCTCCAAGTAAAGGAGCATGGAAAGGTCTACATTATATACTCTCTGCTCCAAGTAAAGGAACATGAAAAGGTCTACATTATATATGCTCTGCTCCAAGTAAAGGAGCATGGAAAGGTCTACATTATATACTCTCTGCTCCAAGTAAAGGAACATGAAAAGGTCTACATTATATATGCTCTGCTCCAAGTAAAGGAACATGGAAAGGTCTACATTATATACTCTCTGCTCCAAGTAAAGGAACATGAAAAGGTCTACATTATATATGCTCTGCTCCAAGTAAAGGAACATGGAAAGGTCTACATTATATACTCTCTGCTCCAAGTAAAGGAACATTTAAAGGTCTACATTATATATGCTCTGCTCCAAGTAAAGGAACATGGAAAGGTCTACATTATATACTCTCTGCTCCAAGTAAAGGAACATGGAAAGGTCTACATTATATACTCTCTGCTCCAAGTAAAGGAACATGAAAAGGTCTACATTATATATGCTCTGCTCCAAGTAAAGGAACATGGAAAGGTCTACATTATATACTCTCTGCTCCAAGTAAAGGAACATGAAAAGGTCTACATTATATATGCTCTGCTCCAAGTAAAGGAACATGGAAAGGTCTACATTATATACTCTCTGCTCCAAGTAAAGGAACATGAAAAGGTCTACATTATATATTCTCTGCTCCAAGTAAAGGAGCATGGAAAGGTCTACATTATATACTCTCTGCTCCAAGTAAAGGAACATGGAAAGGTCTACATTATATACTCTCTGCTCCAAGTAAAGGAACATGAAAAGGTCTACATTATATATGCTCTGCTCCAAGTAAAGGAACATGGAAAGGTCTACATTATATATTCTCTGCTCCAAGTAAAGGAGCACGGAAAGGTCTACATTATATACTCTCTGCTCCAAGTAAAGGAACATGGAAAGGTCTACATTATATACTCTCTGCTCCAAGTAAAGGAACATGAAAAGGTCTACATTATATATGCTCTGCTCCAAGTAAAGGAACATGGAAAGGTCTACATTATATACTCTCTGCTCCAAGTAAAGGAACATGAAAAGGTCTACATTATATATGCTCTGCTCTAAGTAAAGGAACATGGAAAGGTCTACATTATATACTCTCTGCTCCAAGTAAAGGAACATGAAAAGGTCTACATTATATATGCTCTGCTCCAAGTAAAGGAACATGGAAAGGTCTACATTATATACTCTCTGCTCCAAGTAAAGGAACATTTAAAGGTCTACATTATATATGCTCTGCTCCAAGTAAAGGAACATGGAAAGGTCTACATTATATACTCTCTGCTCCAAGTAAAGGAACATGGAAAGGTCTACATTATATACTCTCTGCTCCAAGTAAAGGAACATGAAAAGGTCTACATTATATATGCTCTGCTCCAAGTAAAGGAACATGGAAAGGTCTACATTATATACTCTCTGCTCCAAGTAAAGGAACATGAAAAGGTCTACATTATATATGCTCTGCTCCAAGTAAAGGAACATGGAAAGGTCTACATTATATACTCTCTGCTCCAAGTAAAGGAACATGAAAAGGTCTACATTATATATTCTCTGCTCCAAGTAAAGGAGCATGGAAAGGTCTACATTATATACTCTCTGCTCCAAGTAAAGGAACATGGAAAGGTCTACATTATATACTCTCTGCTCCAAGTAAAGGAACATGAAAAGGTCTACATTATATATGCTCTGCTCCAAGTAAAGGAACATGGAAAGGTCTACATTATATACTCTCTGCTCCAAGTAAAGGAACATGAAAAGGTCTACATTATATATGCTCTGCTCCAAGTAAAGGAGCACGGAAAGGTCTACATTATATACTCTCTGCTCCAAGTAAAGGAACATGAAAAGGTCTACATTATATATGCTCTGCTCCAAGTAAAGGAACATGGAAAGGTCTACATTATATACTCTCTGCTCCAAGTAAAGGAACATGAAAAGGTCTACATTATATACTCTCTGCTCCAAGTAAAGGAACATGAAAAGGTCTACATTATATATGCTCTGCTCCAAGTAAAGGAGCATGGAAAGGTCTACATTATATACTCTCTGCTCCAAGTAAAGGAACATGAAAAGGTCTACATTATATATGCTCTGCTCCAAGTAAAGGAGCATGGAAAGGTCTACATTATATACTCTCTGCTCCAAGTAAAGGAACAGAAAAGGTCTACATTATATATGCTCTGCTCCAAGTAAAGGAACATGGAAAGGTCTACATTATATACTCTCTGCTCCAAGTAAAGGAACATGAAAAGGTCTACATTATATACTCTCTGCTCCAAGTAAAGGAACATGGAAAGGTCTACATTATATACTCTCTGCTCCAAGTAAAGGAACATGAAAAGGTCTACATTATATATGCTCTGCTCCAAGTAAAGGAACATGGAAAGGTCTACATTATATACTCTCTGCTCCAAGTAAAGGAACATGAAAAGGTCTACATTATATATGCTCTGCTCCAAGTAAAGGAGCATGGAAAGGTCTACATTATATACTCTCTGCTCCAAGTAAAGGAACATGAAAAGGTCTACATTATATATGCTCTGCTCCAAGTAAAGGAACATGGAAAGGTCTACATTATATACTCTCTGCTCCAAGTAAAGGAACATGAAAAGGTCTACATTATATATGCTCTGCTCCAAGTAAAGGAACATGGAAAGGTCTACATTATATACTCTCTGCTCCAAGTAAAGGAGCATGGAAAGGTCTACATTATATACTCTCTGCTCCAAGTAAAGGAACATGAAAAGGTCTACATTATATATGCTCTGCTCCAAGTAAAGGAGGATGGAAAGGTCTACATTATATACTCTCTGCTCCAAGTAAAGGAACATGAAAAGGTCTACATTATATATGCTCTGCTCCAAGTAAAGGAACATGGAAAGGTCTACATTATATACTCTCTGCTCCAAGTAAAGGAACATGAAAAGGTCTACATTATATATGCTCTGCTCCAAGTAAAGGAGCATGGAAAGGTCTACATTATATACTCTCTGCTCCAAGTAAAGGAACATGAAAAGGTCTACATTATATATGCTCTGCTCCAAGTAAAGGAACATGGAAAGGTCTACATTATATACTCTCTGCTCCAAGTAAAGGAACATGAAAAGGTCTACATTATATATTCTCTTCTCCAAGTAAAGGAGCATGGAAAGGTCTACATTATATACTCTCTGCTCCAAGTAAAGAAACATGAAAAGGTCTACATTATATATGCTCTGCTCCAAGTAAAGGAGCATGGAAAGGTCTACATTATATACTCTCTGCTCCAAGTAAAGGAACATGAAAAGGTCTACATTATATATGCTCTGCTCCAAGTAAAGGAACATGGAAAGGTCTACATTATATACTCTCTGCTCCAAGTAAAGGAACATGAAAAGGTCTACATTATATATGCTCTGCTCCAAGTAAAGGAACATGGAAAGGTCTACATTATATACTCTCTGCTCCAAGTAAAGGAACATGAAAAGGTCTACATTATATATTCTCTGCTCCAAGTAAATTAGCATGGAAAGGTCTACATTATATACTCTCTGCTCCAAGTAAAGAAACATGAAAAGGTCTACATTATATATGCTCTGCTCCAAGTAAAGGAACATGGAAAGGTCTACATTATATACTCTCTGCTCCAAGTAAAGGAACATGAAAAGGTCTACATTATATACTCTCTGCTCCAAGTAAAGGAACATGGAAAGGTCTACATTATATATGCTCTGCTCCAAGTAAAGGAACATGGAAAGGTCTACATTATATACTCTCTGCTACAAGTAAAGGAACATAGAAAGGTCTACACTATATACTCTCTGCTCCAAGTAAAGGACCATCTAAAGGTCTACATTATATACTCTCTGCTCCAAGTAAAGGACCATGGAAAGGTCTACATTATATACTCTCTGCTCCAAGTAAAGGAACATGAAAAGGTCTACGTTAAATACTCTCTGCTCCAAGTACATTAGCTGGGGTGGAGCTGCTTAATCAGCTGATAAACTTCATCATTACTAGACCTAACCCTAGGTCTAGATCTATAAATTAATTTACTAGATCTAGAAGATCTATATAATTAGATTTATCAATATCACCATCAGATGAAACAAAATCACTGTCATCTGAATTATTATACTTCTTTTATCAAAGAAATATTTAGATCTACAAAGTTTATATGGCCTTGGTTGAAGCTCCATGTTAAAAAAAACATGCACACAGAACAAATAAATGTCATCTCTTTACAAACTTCCTACAAAATAAAAACACGTTAAATGAAGGAAATTGCAGACGTTTAGCAAAGGGAAACTATTCTAGATAAAAAATTTAGCAATAAAAAACAAGAATTGGAGAAATAGAAATGAAAAAAAAAAAATTTGAAATAGCCAATGCCCCCAGCGTTGGTCCGACTTTTTTCCCCTTTTTTAAAATCAACGTCCTGTGCGTTGTAGCGGAGCCAATGAGTTTTAAAAAAAATTCCTTTAAGTCAGAAAAACACTTTGAAGGTTTTAGTTTGATTTCTAATGCACTGACTACTGGTACTATACAAGTTTGTTTTCATTTCTAACAGAGAGACTATTGAAAAAATGAATCCAATATTTATGTCCTTTATTAGATGTGTATGCTAAAAATAGAGTCTGTTGTACTTACACTAGACAAATGTCCCGAGTTTTTTTCTGCATCAATGCCCAGCAGAAGTCTGACAAAACTAATCAGGTAACCTTTCACAAAAGTCTGAAATAAAAAAAGGAACACATCACATGCCAACTAGATCTCATATCAGGCTATACACCATTACCTAAGAAACATGTCAACTAGATCTCATATCAGGCTATACACCATTACCTAAGAAACATGTCAACTAGATCTCATATCAGGCTATACACCATTACCTAAGAAACATGTCAACTAGATCTCATATCAGGCTATACACCATTATCTAAGAAACATGCCAACTAGATCTCATATCAGGCTATACACCATTACCTAAGAAACATGTCAACTAGATCTCATATCAGGCTATACACCATTACCTAAGAAACATGCCAACTAGATCTCATATCAGGCTATACACCATTACCTAAGAAACATGTCAACTAGATTTCATATCAGGCTATACACCATTACCTAAGAAACATGTCAACTAGATCTCATACCTGTGCATGGGCATGGCCAGAAAGAAAGGGGATTTAGTGACTTTTTTTTTTTTTGCTTTAATTTTTATTTCGTTAAACCTTTTCACTTGCTCCAGTGTTGCCGACATTAAAGAATACCCTCTCAATAAAAACTAAAGCAAACTTTAGTCAACAAATTCCATGAGTGCAGCTAATGGGTGTTTGAGCCCCTCATCCGAGAGTTTTTGGTTTACAACCCCCTGTTAGGGGGTTTTGAGATTAAAACCACCCTCTTCAATAAAAAAAAACTAAAGCAAAAGACACCAAATTTCATGAGTTTTGAGTTTAACCCCCCTCCAGAGAGCTATGAGTTTAGAACTCACCTCCAGTGGGCTTTAAGTTTAAAAACCCCAGCAGAGGGTTCGATTGTAACCAAGACCGGCAGGTGATCGCTACCGACATCGTTGAGCACGTCCACTCTCGATTGTGACTTTAAATCAGTTGACACCAGTGACAAATCTGGTCGCAACATGCCCCCATGCCCGGTGTGCATAAAGGTCGGGGAGCTGTCTTTGCCCTGCAAAACAACCAGATTTGTTTCGTCACATATCTCAAGTAGTCGACGCCCTCGGATGTCTGTATCCTGACATCCCCACGCTGGGGACTTAGCGTAAAAATCACCTGCAAGGATCCTCCTTGTACCAAATGGCTCACGCAGTTTGAATTGCAACTCAGACTTAGGTGGATTGTAGAGGTTTACGCATGTGAATCGCTGACAATATTTGTACACCTCCACTGTCAAAGTGTCAGTACCACCGGGTCCCGCAGGGGCGCTGGATTCCACTACTCGGGCCGTAAGCGTATTTCGTACGAATGTTACTAATACCTGGCACCTCGAGCAGGAACACCGGTAAGCTGTGAAACCGTAAAGAAGAGGTGGCCCCTCGTCAGAGCGTAGAGTTTCTTGGCACAGTAGGACATCGGCCTCTTATCGCTCTGCTATCGTATAGACCTCGATCCGTTTCAGTGAGAACTGCCGATTCAGATTGAGGTGGATAATCCGAAGCTGTTTGCTTCGATCGTAACTGGGTGGGAGTGCACCACGCTCCCTCGCCTTGCCTCCTGGTGCTTTCACCTTTCGGGTTTTGGTGAATGAGGGTGTACCACGTCCTCTTGCCTTGCCTCCTGTGACCAGGTGTGTAGGCCTTCATGACTTAGATTTATCCAAGGCCTGAGCGTCAAGCATGGCTTTCTTCTTCTTCTTCTAGCCAGCTATATTACTGCTGAGCTGTGAGCTCTTTTGCAGACTGTGCCAAGGAAAAAAATTGATAGAATCCTATAGAACCCTAGCCTCTGTTACTTCCCTATAGCTTGTCTCTTGATAGAATCCTAGCCTCTGTTCCTTCCCTGTAGCTTGTCTCTTGATAGAATCCTAGAGAACCCTTGCCTCTGTTCCTTCCCTCTAGCTTGCCACTAACACAAGGTTACAGTACGTGTTGCTCTCTACCTTCTCGTTGTCTTAGTCACTACATAAACTTACAGGAACGACCTTTCGATCTCACTTCTTGTCCAGACAACCTACACCGCTTCTCACCTGCTGAACACAACGGCAACGATCCCTTCTACAACTCAAATGGTTCCTACCTATCTCTAGTTATATTTCTCCATCTACTTAGCCGGAATCATCGGTCCACCATCTTGTTTCTTTTCTCTGTTCATCATTCTTCTAGCCAGCTTTATTGCTGCTGAGCTGTGAGCTCTTTTGCAGACTGTGCCAAGGAAAAATAGTGTGCTGTTTTCTTCAGTTGTTCAGCACTGCCTTACAGGGTGTTGGTTATGTTGGGCTGTAGTGGTAGTTGTAGGGTCTGCCTTAGGTAGATTAGGAAGGGGCATTCAAATAGGATATGGTTTACGGTTTCATAAAGGTGGGCGCAGTGTCTTCCAATTGGGAGTTGTGTGGGATTTATTTTATTGAGATGGTAATTTAATAGTGGTGTGTGTCCTGTTCTTAGTTGGAAAATTGTAGATTGTTCTTTGCGGGGGAGGAAGTTAATACTGTCCAGTTTGTTAGGCATAGTCATTTCTTTGTACATGTTTCCTGATGCCCATTGGTTGAACCACTCCTCTTTGTGATTGTTGACTAACATTGACCTTAGGGTGAGGTAGCTTACAGGTCTGTCTGGTTGTTCCATAGATGAACCTGCCTTTGATAGCTTATCTGCCTTTTCATTTCCCATGATGCCAATGTGTCCAGGGATCCACTGTAGTGTGATATTGATATTTAATTCTGATGGATTATCACAATTAGTGTTGTCAACTCTCTTGGGCTGTTTGAGGTGCTGCTGTTAAGTGCTTGCAGAGTAGATTGGGAGTCTGTAAAGACAACAATATCTGATGGTGGTTGCACTCCTTCATATAATTTGTTTGGAAGTTTGAGCAGTAATCGCCATAGGGTGCGCATATCTCAAAGTGTTTATTTTTAGGGAAGACAAGGAAGGCACCAAGACCAGCATTAATGGTGGCTTTGAAAGCCGATCCGTCTGTATAAATATGGATAGCTGTTTTTTTTTATAGCTTTCAATTGTTTCAAGCATGCCTACTTTGAGCTCCAATGGATTTGATTCTTTTGTTAAGGTGTTATTTAGTAAATGTGTTTTGATGGTTGGTTGTTTGTAGTGTAGTCCGGGTGTAATGTTTGAAATGTTTGGAGAGCTCTATGGATGGCGGAGAATGGACCATTGGCCAACCCCCCTTGTCCCATGGATATTCCGGTTACAGTCTTCAGACCTAGATGTTTCCTTTTATGTCAGTATTGGAAAAAATTGCCAAGACCGAAAACTCCCTGAAAATGCGGGGACTATATACTTTAAAAAAAGCCTGAGGAAACACCCAGCCTACACTAAAAGCATGGCTTGAGATATCTGTGTAACTGTGTCACTAGCATCTAGATCTATTCCAAAGAAGCAATTCACTGCCAGAGATGTATTGATCTCCTTTTTTATCCTTATGGATTCTAAAATTAAAATAAAAGGCACAAAATTGACTCTTCTCACTTTGTATAGGTATAGATCTAGACTCTAGTAGGCCTATTGCACATTCACAATAGAGCCTACAATTCTGTGGGATTGTTAAAATACATTTAAATAGCCCTATGCACATTAAAAACCAATCAACTGTTAATGAAGCTGCCTCTACAGATCTACATCTATTTTAGACCTAGATTCGATTTTTTGTAAACCACCAAATTCAGGAAAGAGTTTTTTTGAGAGGAAAGTGAGAAGGGCCGAAGTTTTAATAGAAGAAATATTGTTTAAGCTTAATCTCTCTCTTAGCCTGATAAACTGATGTTCGCTGACGCATAACATGTATTCTGGCAGATCGAAAGCTATACTGTTATAGTCACTAGCAACTAGCTAGGTTCCATGACTTATGAAGGCCTAAATTCAAAGAACCAATGAAATCAAGGAGCATTGAAAGCTGAGTGTGCTAGCCCTACTTCAATACATCTGTTTGCTTTATAAAACAACTTCAAGCATCAGGAACCAGAATAATTAGCTTGATCTTACAGATTTTCAGCAGACTCAATAGCCCAGCTTTTATATTAGAAACAAGTTCAATGACTAATTAAGATTATCTGCCTGAAAAAAAATCTTTAAAAAACTGTGTGACTTGAAAAATATCTGAGCTGTCTGCTGAGTAGCTCTTCTTTACCTGATGTTTCTTGTAAGCTCAGACACAACAAAAGGTCCTTAGAACATATAGACTCATTTACCTGATACAACAACCTGTCCAACATGTGAGAACTGAACACCTTGCCTGCAGCGAAAGGTAAACGGAACATGTATGGTAGATGGGACAAGGCTTGTTCCTTCAGCCTCTGAGAGAGATCAATAGAATACAAGAATTATTAATCAACTATATTCAATCTTTGTCCTGATGACTGACTAAACATTAATAATTTCCTATGGCTGATAAAATAAAAAAATTTAACCTGTTATTACTTAACTTAAGCTTAGAACAAGGAAATCGCAACAATTAATAATAACAAAAATAATTTTTAAATGCAATTTCAACCTATTGTTTTTTAAAGCCGACATTTAAATGTCTTCAGTACAAAATTATAATTCCTTCTGATTTAAGCCTATATTAAGACTTTTTTTTTGGTGCATAACTTTCTTTCATTCCAGTTTTTTTTTAAATTTATATGCTTACTGGTTGGTGATGGGACAATTAGTTATAGTCTAGTAAGATTTTGGCAAGAGTGGCTTGTTAGCCTTGACTGGCTGCCCACCTACACTAAGAACATTTGAATTAAACCTCTGCTTCCCTGGGACTATACCAATACACAGGAAAGGCTTTGCAAGGCCACCAAGAGTCAGGAGCCATGAACCTTATGCAAATTGCATGTTATTTTTTATGGGTTCCCCGACAAAATAGCATGAACAAATAGCGCAGACAAAATAGTTCAGTCATTTTGCAAGAAATACTCTAGATATCGTAAAATATGAAGAGGAATTTTTTTTAAATTTCAGAGTAATCATTATTTGTCATGCTTGCAGCTTGTCTCCAGCACATTGTGGCCTCAGTATCCTGTTCTCAGTGTTCTGTTCTCTCAGGAAGTGAGTGATCAACTTGTAGACATTGGAGTGGTGGCCCTCAATAGACAGCTCATATGCATGATGCCAACCCTACACAGAATTTTTTCTACATGGTAGATTGTCCTGTACTCAATCTCTAACATTCAATAATGCTGTCGAAAATCTTGGAGTCTCTGCTGTTTCGACTGTAGCGACAAATAAAGTTTTCTTCCCAAAAGTCATACAAATTCCCTTCATCTGGCTGAGCATCATCTAGTTCTTTGAGGGCAGTTCTTACATTGGCAGGTGGAACAAATGAGATTAAACAAACATTTAGCGAGATAAGTGATCCTGACAAACCTAAGTTTGTCAATGTTGCAGCAAGAGACGCCCAGGTTTATCAAATGCCTCAGATAATCAAGATTCACTCGAGTTTTAATATGACCTTAACACTATTTTGTCATTTACATTAAGCCTATTTTAATAGCTAGAAACTTATTTCTTTTCAAATCAGCAGTAAAAGCTCCCATCCCTTTTTATGAGCATGCACAAACAAGTCATTCCCAACACATGAAAACATTCTGACCTTTTCTAGCTTACGTATCTGTGACATATAGGTATCCTTGGCTTTGAACTGCATGAATCTCATATTGGAAGCTTCATTCACCTCAGTAATGATGTTTACATGAGGAAACAACCTGTGAACAAAAAGTTGAATATTAGTGACAAGCTTTTTAAGACTATGAGATATATTCTAGTTTCAACTAGAGAAATTTTTTTTTAAAAAGATATGTAGGCAATTCTATGTTGTCTAAAGTATAACTACTGGATATGTAGGCAGTTCTATGTTGTCTAAAGTATAACTACTTTATATGTAGGCAGTTCTATGTTGTCTAAAGTATAACTACTTTATATGTAGGTAGTTCTATGTTGTCTAAAGTATAACTACTTTATATGTAGGCAGTTCTATGTTGTCTAAAGTATAACTACTTTATATGTAGGTAGTTCTATGTTGTCTAAAGTATAACTACTTTATATGTAGGCAGTTCTATGTTGTCTAAAGTATAACTACTTTATGAGGGTCTGACCTAGATATCTTCTGCACAGCAACTATAGTCTCAGCATCATTTAAGTTTTCTTCTCCTCCAGGCTCAGCTTGTATATGTGAGATAACCAGATGAATGGCTTTGTTGACTCCAGCCACCAGAAGGTCATCAAGACTACAAAATAAAACATTCACTTAACTTTCATCTCTGACACCTAAACAACTAGACACTACTAAACAATGCTTTCAAATTAGAACAATTTAAGTCTTATTTGACAAATCTCTCTTCTAAAATCAGAGCAGTGTTTGGTGATGTGAAAGATGTGACAATAACAAGCAAATAGGCATTACAGACTCTCCATTTTTAATATCAAACAATGTGTGTACACACATTTGTATTCTTAAAGCTGTGAGAATAGTAGTGTTGTAGTCATGGTGGTGACACGAGTAGAAGTAGCAATGTGTGGGGGATCAAGTGATAAGTGTGACATGTGCTGCTAGCTGTCAAGTGATGATAAACAGACAGTGTGCTGGAATGAATTCTCCACATGTAAATTGCATGTGATAATGTAGAATGTTTTTCTGTTATTTAGCAAGAGAAGGCCTTGAAGGACCCTATCTAAAGACTGTGCCAGAGTCACACAGTTTGTCTGGAACAGCTCAGCACAGAGTCAGCTACTGTAAATCCAGAAGTATCCAGGATGAGACAGAGAGAGACCAGTAGAGATAAGTATGGCAGTAGGGTTATGTTCAGTCAAGCATTTGTAGTCAGAATATCCTGTTGATAATTGTACAGTATTAGTTGTTGAATTATTAGTTAGTTAAGTATGACATTCTCTTAGTGATGATAGTGATCATCAAAGCAGTAACATTACAGTGGGTCAGCACATTGTTTTAGACTAGGCTGTGTATGGTGCAGCTTAGTTCTGTCTCCCAATGGGTAATCCTCTCCTTAGAGTTGGCACTTGTCTAGCCCTATCATTGACAGCTGTTGTGCAGTGTCCAAGATCCATACAATGGATAAGGCTTTTATTACAAATACATGAATCCATTAAAAATTTACCAATTAGTTAATTAATTCTATTTTAAATTCAAATAGGGAGCTTATTCCTACAGAATTTAGATAAATGGAAGTGATTTTTGTAGTTTTTTTTTTTTTTCCATTAAACTCCAACATTATTTTGTCCAACTCACAGAACTCTATAATCTCTTCTTTGCCCCTGCTGAGAATATAGGGTCATGTCCTTACAGTACATGCATAATGCAAATATAGTCACAATATATAAGAACTAAAAAGATCAGTGATTCAATAGGGGTATCTCTTTCCTCAGTATAGTAGGCAAAATATTTGCAAGAGCGGCACACAAACAAAGCTGCAAGTTAAAGCTTCTAGAGTCAATCCAGAGTCTCAAAAGTGGATTCAGGAGTGGCAGATCAACTATAGACATGATATCATCTTTAGAACTACTGCAGTAGAAATTCTGAGAGAATATACCCCTATACATCATATTTGTTGATCTGATGAAAGCCTTTGACATGGTCAGCAGAACTTCTAAGAAAAATAGGATGCCCTCCCAAACTACTTAAGTTCATTGAGCGTTTTTATGAGGAAACAAAATGTACAGTGAAATTCAATGGTGCCCAATCAAAACCTTTTGCGGTCAGCAGCGGGGTCAAACAGGTGATGTGTGCACCTTCTCTGTCTGGCATATTCTTCTCCTGCCTCTACTGCATTAGGCTTACAGGGACATCCAAGAAGGTATATTTCTCCATACAAGATCCTCTGTAAAACTATTCAATGTATCCAGATTGAGGGCTAAAACCAAAGTTATGAGGGTAGCCTACTAATCAGAGAACTTCTCCAACCTTATGATCAGCTATTGTACTGATTCTGCTACTCAGCTTCAGAGCCTGGGATTGACAAATTAAATCTGCTACATGCCAGAAGTTAAAATATTAGCCAAAGCAAGACCAAAATACTAGTTCAGAACACTACCACTGGAAAATGTTGATCATTTTTGTTATCTTGGCTCCATCATCTCCAACAATGTGCTACTAAATAAAGACATCAACAACAGGATAGCCAAGGAAATGGGCACCATGTCATGGCTGCAGAAAAAAGTATGGGACATAACCTTACTGACTAACAATACCAAAGCCCTAGTCTACCTGACCTGTGTGATGAGCACTCTGCTATAAGTAGTGAAACATGGTCAACCTACTCATGGCAGAAAAAAAAGTTGATTATCTTCCACCTCCAATGCTAAAGGAGAATTTTTAAAATAACGTGGCAAGATAAAATAACCAATGAGGATGTGTTGCAAAGAGCAGGGTGTCAGAAAATCCGCAATTATCAGCAGCAAAGGCCTTGGCTGGCTTGGTCATGTTCACAGAATGCCACAAGCTCAACTCCCACAAGACATTTTGTATGGTGATCTAACAAAGCAGGAGAGTGGAATGTGGCCCACTTTTAAGGTATACTGACGTATGTAAATGAGTTGGTGGTGGCCCACTTTTAAGGTATACTGACGTATGTAAATGCAACATGAAGTTCTTCAAAATCAACACAAACAGATGGAAAAAAGAGGCACTGGATGGATCCATATGGAGAGCAGGCCTAAAGGAAGGGTCCCTGTAAGATGTGGCGCACACACACACACACAGACAGAAGTAGAAAGAAGAGTGCAATCATTGCTGCCTGCCTGCTGGTGTGTTTACACAGAGATGTGTGTGTGTTCCATCAGCTACTGAGAAGCAAGGAGTGGGCCTCTAGCCACATGAGAAGTTGCAAAGAGAAAAGATTGTTTTCAAGACATTTACATTTTGATTTTGTCCAAATAAGTCTGTTAATTATGACCAGATATATTGTATCAAGAAATTGTTATTTACATAAGCAGCTTACACACCATTACAATAAATCATGGCAAAATTTAACATTCACTGAACTATGTAGTCAAAACAAAGCTAAAACACACACTGAATTATGTAGTCAAAACAAATCTAACACACACTGAATTATGTAGTCAAAACAAATCTAACACACACGGAATTATGTAGTCAAAACAAATCTAACACACACTGAATTATGTTGTCAAACATTTATGTACATCAAATCTAATAGGAAATTCATCAAGGTATTCCAAAATAAATAGGAGATACAAACACATACCTTGTTAAAGCTCCTTGCATCCAAAATACTAGAGGAAAGTGAGCAATGGTCTCTAAAAAAAATCTAGTTGGTCTGTGGACACAATGTTAAATTAGAGGCATGCCTTTTTAATCCACAGAAACATTAAAAGCCACTTGATGCTCTACAAGTCTATCTATTGCAAGCCACTTGATGCTCTACAACACATGTTAGTCTTACCTTTCCTCAAACATAAGTATGATTGGACTGAGGGACAGAAGGCTCAGGTAATTGGAGCGAAGTGGTATGATGAAGTTGTACAGACCAGGACAACATTGTTTCACTGACAAAATGACCAACTGATGGTCCCATCTGTGGTCCGAGGCTAACTTGTAGGAGCAATGCTCACAGGGCTAGAGTTCAATACATAAATCTATCATTAGAAATAATTTCATTTGATGGCAGAAAGTGATTACATTAATTTAATCAATTACCTCTTTCAGCGGCGTTACTCTCAGCAAGTAACTTGGTATCTTGGTATATATTTGTTTCACTATCTTTACAATGTTACACTTTTTATTTCTCTCTTTGTTTTATTTTCTGGATATGAGAGTAATCCTTTTTGTTTTATTAGGGAATTGAATGTGTCACCACCTTAAAGTTGGTGCCATAGCGTAGAAACCCTATTTCAATATTGTGAATGTTATTCACAACTCATGTTGCCCTAAGGTGAACACTTGTGACCTTTAGTGAACTCGAGTTAAGGGCAGTTAGTTACTTGAAGGAGTTGGTAATTGACTGTTTAGAGAGAAGCAGTTGTTAGAGTTACTTAATGGTAGACAGTTGATACAAGGAGTAAGAACAGTTACTAAGTTATTATTATATTCACCATGTTTCTATAATTGAATTGTGTATCATATTCAATATGTGGTGTTATTGCTTATATTAAACTTATTTGTGTCTGCTACATCAAGTGTCATTTCCTTATTCTGTGCAAGTAAAGTATGATCGCATTATAATATGAACCCAATGTCACCACCATGCCTACATGGATAAACCAACAGTAATATTACACTGTCAAAATATAACCCGGTGACAGGAGGAAACATGCTTGGTTCTTCTTTTTTATTTGATTCCCCAGAACCTTAAAAATGTGAATAATAAAAGAACATTAAGTCATTTTAAACAAATTTCAAGTGACAAATTGTTTTGAGTATTGTGATTTTTCAATATTTATGGATTAAATGTATAAATGAAAGTGAAATATTTCAGTATATTACTTTTTTAATGAATTTATTTTTATATATTTCCTTTTTCTGCACTTTTTCTTGACTAATTTTTTAAATTTATACTTTTGTAATCCATTCATTTTCCTTTAAAATAAAATCATTGATATAGTCAAATAAAAAAGTTCTGTTTGTTTTTGTAGCTCTATCCCCCCCCCCCCCCTGAACATTTTTGTTTGTGCTGGAAAATTTCAAATTTGTTTGTCTCTAAACACTGAAGAGTTGACTGCTCAAACTTAGCATCTGAATTGTTTGATATCTCCTATACAGACCTCAACTCTCATTCAGGATTGACTGCTCAAAATTAATTAGCATCTGAAGTGTTTGATATCACTTTTACAGACCTCAACTTTCATTCAGTATTTGCTATGAACTAAACTAACCTAAAAGAAACAATTTTGAATGACATTAATTTAGATCAGAAGAATATATTTAAAAAAACAACTCTTTTTGAGTTCATGTTGTTTTTCTAGGGCTGGGACAAGCAAACAATTTGATTGGATATTTGAAAGGACAGGATGAAGGTCTAACCAGCAACTTCCTGAATGCTCCTTTTAAAATCTAATACATTTGACTCTCTACCAGTTTGTTAGACTAAAGTCAAAGAAATGTGTTGATATAAACATGGTTCCTTTAAAAGGATCTTTTTTTTTTTTTTTTTTTGCTAATTGTTTTCAACAATATATTAATGAGGCCACAAAGTTTTTAATCATTTTACCTAGTCTAAACAACACACATGTCATGTGACTATATAGAATTAGACCTACCTTTCCCCAATCTAAACAACACACATGTCATGTGACTATATAGAATTAGACCTACCTTTCCCCAATCTAGACAACACAAATGTCATGTGACTGTATATAGAGATAGACCTACCTTTACCCACTCTAGACAACACAAATGTCATGTGACTGTATATAGAGATAGACCTACCTTTCCCCACTCTAGACTACACAAATGTCATGTGACTGTATATAGAGATAGACCTACCTTTCCCCACTCTAGACAACACAAATGTCTTGGTTCCTTGTGAAGGTGACACAATGTCCTCCTGGTTCCTAGGTTGAGGGTGCTGGGTGGTGGTCCAATGGTCATACTGAGTCAGATTGATTATAGGTTAGTGCAAATATGACTGAAATGCTAGGACAGAGAGTGAACTAAGCATTTGACACTAATGACACCTTCATATTTAATGATGAAAGGAATCAAGAAATTAATGGCCATTGGTTTGTGGGCATAGTGAGCCCGAGTTTGCACTGTAACTAAGGTGTGCATGCATCATGAATTATGTTGTAGATTGGCACATAACGTAGGCATGCTGACATAGTATTAATCGTTATGTATATGTTATGTCATATCCTATCACTGAATCATTAAACCTTTGTTCTATAAACGATTGTTGTTAACTAGTATCTGTTAACATATTGCTTTTATTGCTTTCTTGTTAATTATTTATTTTACGCACTAAGGTGCAAGTTCAATGTCAGGGGGCCGGGCAAACAAGCTAAGGCTTAAAACACATCCCTGACTTCAAACTCATAGCTCACACCTCCTCGGACCGTGACAAGCTAATCACTCTGCTAGAGAGGTACCTATGACTAGAGAAGATTGCATAGATATATATTTTTTGTTTCAATTTAAAGTGCGATCTATAAAAGAGCTAATCCAGTTTATACCATCATTTTAGTCAAGTACAATTTCATTCCCTTGTTTGAGATATCAAACAAAACTACCAATAGTTAATTAGCTTATTGGTTAATTTTTTTTATATTGATTCTTGTGTTGTCAGGTAAAAGAAATAATTGTGCAAAATTTCAGCTTGATTAGAGATTGGGTGTTGGAGAAAAAATGTGTAAATTTTTTTTTACCAGACTGACAAACAGAGTGAGTTGTAAAAAGTTATTCTAGAGTTACCTTTCTTTGCCCAGGTGAATCATATGTTGCACAACTTTGACTGGCACTGTGGCTGCATGAACTCTATCAAAGGATTCCACAGCTCTAGGACTGCTGCCATTGGCTTGACCTAGTCCAATGGGTTTTTCTAGCATTCTACTGGAATCTATACCAAGTAAAGGCTCACCTACCAGAACAAACAAAAAAGATAGGACTGACTCTAAAGACTTAATGTTGCTTTACATTCTTACAGCTATTAGGTTCAAAGTAAAATCAAATTTCTATTCATTTATTCACTAACATTTATTAACAAACAAAGAACTGGATAACTTTACAGCCAGTGATTTCAGTTCATCAACACATTTTTTGATGACTTAATTCTTACAGCCAGTGATTTCAGTTCATCAACACATTTATTGATGACTTGAATCTTAAAGCCAGTGATTTCGGTTTATCAACACATTTATTGATGACTTGATGACAACTGTTGCTATCTAGTCACTGAAACAACACCTATTGCTATCTAGTGAGTGAAACAACTATTGCTATCTAGTCACCGAAACAACAACTATTGCTATCTAGTGAGTGAAACAACAACTATTGCTATCTAGTGAGTGAAACAACAACTATTGCTATCTAGTAACTGAAACAACACCTATTGCTGCTATCTAGTGAGTGAAACAACAACTATTGCTATCTAGTGAGTGAAACAACAACTATTGCTATCTAGTAACTGAAACAACAACTATTGCTCTCTAGTGAGTGAAACAACTATTGCTTTCTAGTCACCGAAACAACTACTATTGCTATCTAGTGAAAAACAACAACTATTGCTATATAGTGAGTGAAACAACAACTATTGCTATATAGTGAGTGAAACAACAACTATTGCTATCTAGTGAGTGAAACAACAACTATTGATATCTAGTCACTGAAACAACAACTATTGCTATCTAGTGAGTGAAACAACAACTTTTTGCTATCTAGTGAGTGAAACAACAACTATTGATATCTAGTCACTGAAACAACAACTATTGCTATCTAGTCACTGAAACAACAACTATTGCTATCTAGTCACTCAAAAAACAACAACTATTGATATCTAGTCACTCAAAACACAACAACTATTGCTATCTAGTCACTGAAACAACAACTATTGCTATCTAGTGAGTAAAACAACAACTATTTCTTTCCAGTCCCTGAAACAACAACTATTGCTATCTAGTGAGTGAAACAACAACTATTGCTATCTAGTCACTGAAACAACACCTATTGCTATCTAGTGAGTGAAACAACTATTGCTATCTAGTCACTGAAACAACAACTATTGCTATCTAGTGAGTGAAACAACAACTATTGATATCTAGTCACTGAAACAACAACTATTGCTATCTAGTCACTGAAACAACAACTATTGCTATCTAGTCACTGAAACAACAACTATTGCTATCTAGTGAGTGAAACAACTATTGCTATCTAGTCACTGAAACATCAACTATTGCTATCTAGTGAAAAACAACAACTATTGCTATATAGTGAGTGAAACAACAACTATTGCTATATAGTGAGTGAAACAACACCTATTGCTATCTAGTGAGTGAAACAACAACTATTGATATCTAGTCACTGAAACAACAACTATTGCTATCTAGTGAGTGAAACAACAACTATTGCTATCTAGTCACTGAAACAACAACTATGGCTATCTAGTCACTGAAACAACAACTATTGCTATCTAGTCATTGAAACAACAACTATTGCTATCTAGTCACTGAAACAACAACTATTGCTATCTAGTGAGTGAAACAACAACTATTGCTATCTAGTCACTGAAACAACACCTATTGCTATCTAGTTAGTGAAACAACTATTGCTATCTATTCACCGTAACAACAACTATTGCTATCTAGTGAAAAACAACAACTATTGCTATATAGTGAGTGAAACAACAACTATTGCTGTCTAGTGAGTGAAACAACATTTATTGCTATCTAGTGAGTGAAACAACAACTATTGCTTTCTAGTCACCGAAACAACAACTATTGCTATCTAGTGAAAAACAACAACTATTGCTATATAGTGAGTGAAACAACAACTATTGCTATCTAGTGAGTGAAACAACATTTATTGCTATCTAGTGAGTGAAACAACAACTATTGATATCTAGTCACTGAAACAACAACTATTGCTATCTAGTCACTGAAACAACCCCTATAGCTATCTAGTGAGTGAAAAACAACTATTGCTATCTAGTGAGTGAAACAACAACTATTGCTATCTAGTCACCGAAACAACAACTATTGCTATCTAGTCACCGAAACAACAACTATTGCTATCTAGTGAGTGAAACAACTATTGCTATCTAGTCACCAAAACAACAACTATTGCTATCTAGTGAAAAACAACAACTATTGCTATCTAGTGAGTGAAACAACAACTATTGCTTTCTAGTGAGTGAAACAACAACTATTGCTATCTAGTGAGTGAAACAACTACTATTGCTATCTAGTGAGTAAAACAACAACTATTTCTTTCCAGTCCCTGAAACAACAACTATTGCTATCTAGTGAGTGAAACAACAAGTATTGCTATCTAGTCACTGAAACAACACCTATTGCTATCTAGTGAGTGAAACAACTATTGCTATCTAGTCACTGAAACAACAACTATTGCTATCTAGTGAGTGAAACAACAACTATTTCTTTCTAGTCCCTGAAACAACAACTATTGCTATCTAGTGAGTAAAACAACAACTATTGCTATCTAGTCACTGAAACAACACCTATTGCTATCTAGTGAGTGAAACAACTATTGCTATCTAGTCACCGAAACAACAACTATTGCTATCTAGTGAAAAACAACAACTATTGCTATATAGTGAGTGAAACTAACAACTATTGCTATATAGTGAGTGAAACAACACCTATTGCTATCTAGTGAGTGAAACAACAACTATTGATATCTAGTCACTGAAACAACAACTATTGCTATCTAGTGAGTGAAACAACAACTATTGCTATCTAGTCACTGAAACAACAACTATGGCTATCTAGTCACTGAAACAACAACTATTGCTATCTAGTCACTAAAACAACAACTATTGCTATATAGTGAGTGAAACAACACCTATTGCTATCTAGTGAGTGAAACAACAACTATTGCTATCTAGTCACTGAAACAACACCTATTGCTATCTAGTTAGTGAAACAACTATTGCTATCTATTCACCGAAACAACAACTATTGCTATCTAGTGAGTGAAACAACAACTATTTCTTTCTAGTCCCTGAAACAACAACTATTGCTATCTAGTGAGTGAAACAACAACTATTGCTATCTAGTCACCGAAACAACAACTATTGCTATCTAGTGAAAAACAACAACTATTGCTATATAGTGAGTGAAACAACAACTATTGCTATCTAGTGAGTGAAACAACATTTATTGCTATCTAGTGAGTGAAACAACAACTATTGATATCTAGTAACTTAAACATCAGCTATTGCTATATAGTGAGTGAAACAACAACTATGGCTATATAGTGAGTGAAACAACAACTATTGCTATCTAGTGAGTGAAACAACAACTATTGCTATCTAGTCACTGAAACAACAACTATGGCTATCTAGTCACTGAAACAACAACTATTGCTATCTAGTCACTGAAACAACAACTATTGATATCTAGTAACTTAAACATCAGCTTTTGCTATCTAGTCACTGAAACAACAACTATTGATATCTAGTGAGTGATAACAACAACTATTGGTATCTAGTAATTTAAACATCAGCTATTGCTATCTAGTCATTGAAACAATAACTATTGCTATCGAGTCACTGAAATAAAGAATGATATTCATTCACTTTGTTTTGGCCAAAGTAAGTCTTATAACTGAGCACCTTTTTTTTTCAACTCCAACTAAACATCATCCCCAGTCATTTAGAGCAGCGGTTCTCAACCTGTGGTCCGCGGCCCATATTTGCCTGGTGGTCCGCGAGCAAAACCCGAATCGCAAGTTTTTAAAAAAATAAAAAATATGAAAAATAATAGAATTAAAGACATGAAAAAGAATATATGAAGCAAGTTTTAAAATTATTGATTTTAAATCGCTAGATGGTCGATAGCGCAAAAGTGCGTTTCGATTTTATGTTTACTCTAAGTTTTAGTTACACCGGAAATCAGATGGGCCCTGGCGTCTTCCCGTTTATATTGACATTCAAAAATACGCTTTTTTATTTGAAAACTAATCAAAATAATTAAATTGATTGAACACATGGATAAATTTTTAATAAAGAAAGCAACCGAACATACGGACAACGATGATGATTTCTCTGACTCATCTTCACAACCTGAGTGTGAATCAAATGCAGTTCCGGAGAAAAAAAGACGAACTCCCATACGACGGTATGATGAAAAGTATTTGCGCTTTGGGTTTATATGCGTCTTAGTAAATAATCAACCCAGACCACAGTGTGTAATATGTTTACAAATTCTTGCAAATGAAGCGAAACCTGCGAAACTCCGAAGACATCTAAAACGAATTCATACTGACTGCTCGGAGAAACCATTAGAATATTTTATGCGCAAGAAACATTCACTTGGTATTCAGAAGTCTTGCATACTCCAAGCAACTAAAGTCAATGAGAAGGCTTTAAGAGCATCATTTTTAGTGGCTATCCGAGTTGCACAGGCCAAAAAGCCTCACACAATTGCAGAAACTCTGATAATGCCTGCTGCTATAGATATGTGTCTAGAAATGTTTGGTGATGCCTTGGCAAGTAAACTTTGAACAATTCCACTTTCAAACGACACAATTCAACGACGTATAGCTTTGGCGGCAGCTGACGTTGAAGAACAGTTGATTTCAAGGCTGCAAGATTCTAAACAATTTGGTATTCAATTGGACGAATCAACGGATGTTTCTGGCCAGACACAATTAATGGCTTATGTCAGATATATCTGGATGGATGAAGTTGAAGAAGATTTTTGTTTTGTTAAGCTTGTCCAGGTCACACAACAAGTGCAGAACTTTTTGCTATCCTTGATAATTTTATGGCAGCCAATGGCATCGAATGGTCCTGGTGTATCGGAGTGTGCACGGATGGTGCTGCAGCAATGAATGGAAAACGAACAGGCTTGTGGGAACGTGTGCGTTCTAATGTGCCAACTGCCACATTTACGCACTGTATGATTCATCGGGAAAGTCTTGCGAGTAAAAGAATGAACGTGGACTTGAAATCTATTTTTGATCAGGCCATAAAAATGGTTAATTTCATCATGGCTCATCCATTGAATTCTCATCTCTTTGCTTCATTATGTTTGAATATGGATTTTGATCATGAGCAGTTACTGATGCACACTGAAGTTCGCTGGTTATCAAGGGGAAAAGTGTTTAACAGACTGTTTGAATTACGTGTTGCTGTGCGAGAGTTTCTTGGTAGTAAAAATTCACAGGTTGTTCATTTGAATGAAAATTCATGGGTTGCTGTTCTGGCTTACTTGGCCGACATTTTTGATCAGCTGAATAAACTCAATTCATCTCTGCAAGGGAAGCACACAAACTTAATTACCCTCAGTGATAAAGTGTCTGCTTTTACGAAAAAACTTGCTCTGTGGAAGACAAGATTATTTCAGGGTAACTTTGAAATGTTTGATCAATTGCATGAATTCACCGAGAAACCAGAAAATGCTGAAATCAACAAGCCCGAGTTGGTGAAATTGATTTCTGAACATGTTCAATCATTGCTGGATCAATTTAACTTCTACTTTGGTGATTTGAACGTTGAGAGTTTTTCGTGGGTTTCCAGTCCGTTTCTTGCACACATTGATACATTAAATTTACCACCATCGGAATTAAACCAATTCATTGAACTGACCAGTGATACTACGTTGAAGATGATGCATCCGAGAGTGAGCTTGATGAAGTTTTGGACACAAGCTTCGCATGAGTATCCAGAACTGTCTCAGAAAGCTTTCAAAATAATTTTACCCTTTGCAACATCATATCTTTGTGAATGTGGATTTTCTGCACTGGTTAAAATTAAAACAAAATATCGTTCACGGCTTGAAGTCGAAGATGAACTCCGACTGAGTCTTTCAAGCATTACACCTCGTTTGGACAAGCTGTGCTCAAATTTGCAAGCTCAAGGCTCGCACTAAAATTAAATGTAGCATTGTTTCTAATCCGAATTATTGTTAGCAGTAAGACTGATATTTGTTCATTACAAAAGGATGAAAAGGTTGAAACATTTATTAAAATATATAATAAATGATTTTAAATATCAACTTTATATTTTTTTTTTAATAAAACTATATAAATTTCTAGTGCGCCAGTAGCAAATTGTTTAGTATTGGTCCGTGGCTGAGACACATATTTTTAAGTGGTCCTTGAATCTCAAAAGGTTGAGAACTGCTGATTTAGAGAACAAGTTTAGAACATGACAACATCCACATTTAATCAGACCATTATATGAAATGTTTAAATCTGATGGTTTACTGACCTTCTATACCCTTCCTTAAACTTTTGGCCAGTGTGGCCCCAATATTAGATGTAATGGTACTAAAGACAGACTCTTCATCAATCTCTACTTCTTGTTCCCCATCAATGTCTTGCATCAGTTTGTGCATCTCTTTCACTATCATGGCTGACAACAAAGTGAGAGACATTCACATGAAATAGCAACAAATGGAATAGTGATAGAACACATCAGACATGTAATGCAGACATAGGACCAGCATGTCTCATGTAATGCAGACATAGGACCTACATGTCTCATGTAATGCAGACATAGGACCAGCATGTCTCATGTAATGCAGACATAGGGCCAGCATGTCTCATGTAATGCAGACAAAGGACCAGCATGTCTCATGTAATGCAGACATAAGACCAGCATGTCTCATGTAATGCAGACATAGGACCAGCATGTATAAACCCAGCTACAAATTTGAAGTGACATGGAATAGTTCTAAGACTTCAGAAGGACCAAATTGTGAATCAGTGATATGCAATATATAAGCTGTTCCCCCCACAACATGTAATATCTGCTAACGTTTTGTGTAGAAATAAAATAATAAATATACCTGTGTGTATGTATGTATATACACAATAAGTTGACAGATGTCAAGTATGATATGGACACAAAACACTTCACTTAGATTGAAGTAAGTTCTTTGCAGCAATTGTCTTACTCTGATCGATCAAGTGATAAGGCTAGACAGCCATGTGAAATGTATGTATCTGACTTTAAGTTTTGCCATTGTCTAGAATGACGGGAATGTATAAGTCATGGAAGGACAGAGATGTTTGCTAACATGCTACTGGTCAGCTTGTTCCTTACATTTTGCATTACTCCCAAATGTTCATGAACAAAGTGATGACTCAGTTAATTATGCATTTGCTGGTAATGAACAGCGTAAAAAAATTTTTTTTAATTTTTAAAGGTTTTTTTTAGGATTTACTCTAAAGAATATTTAAAAAAGGGAGGATACTTAAGGACTGAACATTCGAAGGATATATAATCTACTCAAGCAAGCTGACCTAGAGATGTTATTCAAAGCAAATGTTCTTACTTTCAAAGAGAGATCAAAGCCAAGAGTTAGTAGAAACAAACAAGTGAAACACACGGTAGAAACAGACAAGTGAAAAGGAGATCAATCCTCCCACTGAGAAGGTCATTGAAGGTCAGTTTGTCGACAGGTCTAGATTTAATGGTCAGAAAATTGACAACCTAAAAAAACAACAAACTTTGATTACTGAAAAGCTACTACCCATCTACATGGACACGTGCACACAAAAAACTACTAATGAACAAGACACAAATTGGGCTGATATTCAAATTCAATCATTAATGAAAGCATTAAACACTTGTGAAATAAATTGGCTTACATTTTGATACAGTTGAAACTCTTACTGAAAGTTTTAGTTCAAGCCACTACAATAACCTTGAAACATAAGGGCTGCTTTATGTTACATGACATGTCATGTTTAAAGCCAGTACATTAACCTTGCTGCTTTATATGTTACATGACATGTCATGTTTAAAGCCAGTACATTAACCTTGCTGCTATATGTAACATGACAAGTCATGTTTAAAGCCAGTACAAGCAGTAAAAAAAATAAATAAAACAACAATTAAAAAATGGGTATATACCAGAACAATCAAATAATGGGTTCATACCAGAACAATCAAAGGATTCACACCAGCCCAGAACAATATAAAAGTCAACAATAAGAGTATCATCACAAGAATGAAAAAGAACATGATTACAAAGAGAGTTTGTGTTGTCACACAAATTCAGAGGCAGCCCCCGTCGGAGTCAGATCCCTGTTGGATCCGCCTATTTACAAGGAATTTTAAAGATGTGATTTTGTTTTGATTGTCAAAAGTAATAATGTTTCAAAGATTCATTTGGTGTTGTAAAAAATGTTTTTTTCTGTAAAATGTTTTACCTGTTTTGGATGTTCCTTCAAAGTTAAAGATAATTTATTTCCTTATCCTAATCTCCTGCTGGACGATGGGGTATGGCAGAGAGCCGGGTATGAAACCAAGACCATTGAGGCAATCAGTCCAGTGCGCTAACTGCACGACCAGGCATTGCTGTTAACTTAATAACAAACTAATAGCCTATTATTGATAAAGAGATATATTACACATTACAGCATGACAACTACCGGATATGTACAATATGTCAGACGAGCGATTGTAGATCTTTTGGTATTGATTTATAATTGAAAAAAAAAAAAAAGAACAAGTCATCGAGCTTGTACTTCGGCAATGTCTGCTCGATGTCCCAGCAGTTACCAACAGAGCTATTGGCATTTTCATTTAAATGGCACTAGAACAAGGATGTAGATCTACCTAAATTAAACTTCTGATTTAGCACTCTTAAGATCTACATCTACTAGATCTAAAATATAAATTTGGAATAATATAGATTCAATGTAGGTAACATTTTTGTAAAAAAAATAAGAAAAAACAACCTAAATAATCTATTAGTAGACTGAATGCAATATTAAATTTAAAAATAGTAGATTAGCTTTAGTATTTTATAACATTGCAATATTGATCTAGACAATTTAGACATTTGGAAATATAAATCTACACTTTAAGTCTAGAAATTGAAATTACAGATCTTGATCTGTCTAAATCATGGCTGCCTGGTCGTGCGGTTTGCGCGCTGGTCTGTCGTTTAGATTTATCAATGGTCCCCTAGGTTCAAACTCTGTCTGCTCCCATCCCCTGTCGTCCTTCAGGAGGTTTGGACTAGGAAATAAACATCTTCAACTCTGAAGGAACATCCGAAACATGTAAAACAACAAACATTCTAAACTAGACATAGAAATTCAAGATCTAGAATCTACAATTATTTTAATTGGAATATAAATCTAAATCTAGTTTTAAAAAATCTAGCTCTAGTGTAAAAGAAATCTAGATCTAGTGTAAAAAATCTAGATTAGATCTAAATCTAGCTATTATGTCTTTTTTAAATAGGAGTCAGATTACGAGGTTTAATAAACATTACTATACTGAGTTGTTTTAGCAATTCATTTGATTAATTAATTCTATATGACGTCAAAGGAAAAAAATCCACTACCGCGTACGTCACATATGGCCTAGTTAGACTAAAAAATGTCACCAATACAAGCAGGTTGTATATGGCCTAGTTAGACTAAAAAATGTCACCAATACAAGCAGGTTGTCGAGGGTTCATAGACAATGGTGCACCGAGTTATTTTAGCATTTCATTTAAAGAATCAGCTACATATTATGTCAAAGGAAAAAAATCCACTATGTCACAATGGCTTAGTTAGACTACAAATGTCATCAATGCGAGCAGGTTTTTGAGGATTCATAGACATTAGTGCACAGAGTGAGTTCTTTTAGCATTACATTTAAAGAATTAACTCCATATGAAGTCAAAAAAAAAATTCACTACATCACACTGCCTAGTGAGACTAAAAATGTCTTTATCAATATGAGCAGGCTCTCGAGGGTTCAAAGACATTGGTGCACCCAGTTATTTTAGCATTTCATTTAAAGAATTAGCTACATATTACGTCAAAGGAAAAAAAACACATTACATCACTATGGGCTAGTTAGACTAAATATGTATGTATGTATATATATGTATATAAGGATTAAAGACGCATTTCTTTTTTTTTTTGCGTTTTGTCTGTCAGTCCGTTATGTTAATAGCATTTCATTTAAAGAATTAGCTACATATTACGTCAAAGGAAAAAAAAACATTACATCACTATGGGCTAGTTAGACTAAATATGTATGTATGTATATATATGAATATAAGGATAAAGACGCATTTCTTTTTTTTGGGTTTTGTCTGTCAGTCCGTTATGTTAATATAAAAAAAAAAAAGACTAAAAAAAGGAAAAAAAACACATTACATCACTATGGGCTAGTTAGACTAAATATGTATGTATGTATATATATGTATATAAGGATTAAAGACGCATTTCTTTTTTTTTTTGTGTTTTGTCTGTCAGTCCGTTATGTTAATAGCATTTCATTTAAAGAATTAGCTACATATTACGTCAAAGGAAAAAAAAACATTACATCACTATGGGCTAGTTAGACTAAATATGTATGTATGTATATATATGAATATAAGGATAAAGACGCATTTCTTTTTTTTGGGTTTTGTCTGTCAGTCCGTTATGTTAATATAAAAAAAAAAAAGACTAAAAGCTATTGAAAATCTGATAAAAATGTAATTTCCTTTCCGAAACATCTCAATAGTTTGAAGTAACTATAATATATTGTTCCGGATGTTTATATATATATATATAGTGCAAGAAAAAAAAAAGAATTCCAGATAAATCAAGTTCTGTTAATTAAATTTTTGGGATGGTCTTGTATGAAAATTAGATGTACCATAGACTTGTGGAGAGATTTTCAAACCATACTTTGGTATTTGGAAGTTGTTTTTCTTAAAAATCGGAATGTAATATTAACAATAATTAGATTTTCTAATGTTTTAGCTAGAAAATTAAATGTAGTGTAAGAGAGAAGATTTTACATAAATAAAGTTAAATGGAAAATCCAGAACAACCAATTTTCGTAAATGAGAAGATTATCTGTTTTACTTATTAGAAGAGGGATTTCAAACAGTTATTTAGCGTTAGTAGATTTTTCATAAACAATTTGGAACATTTTTGGCGATGATTTGTAAGAAAATTAAAATAATGTATGTTGATTTCTTTTTCAAAACAAAATCCAGAAATTCTTTACCAATTAAACAACTTTTGTTATGCTTCGGCAAGAAAGTTAACTGTAAAATAAGTCTAAAAAGTGATTTTCAATAACCATTTCTAGTAAATTACCTTCTTATTTTAAAATCCTAAACAACCTACTGTCGATGTCACGTATCATTGTCAATATTTTATTATTAAAAAAAATATATTTAATTATTCAAATTAAACTTAGGTCGACGTTGAAACTCAAATCTAGGTTGCTGGTAATTCCAATGGCGTCTTTGACATCTGTCACTCAAACCAAAGATGAGTTTATCATGTGATAGAAAGCTATGATTTGGTTGGTTACACCACCGGAAATAAGTAAAGGGACGTGCAAATAGAATCTAAATTATTCAGTCTATCGGGAGATTTCATAGGGTTTAGATGTATTACCGGTACTTTTGAGTTAGAATTTAGTAGTTAATTTGAACATTTAATATTTATTACAGTTTACTTTTATAATTACTGTATAATATATTTTGTGATTTCAAGTTTCTGTATTAAAGTTCTGTATTTGAATTAAAGGATTTTCACTTATTCAATCTACTAGACAATATTAGATCTAGAGATATAGAATCCCTGGCATGTCACAGTAATTCATCTTATCAGCTGACATCTTCAAGTAAAGTTTATTTCATCTTATCAGCTGACAACTTCAAGTAAGGTCTATTTTAGATCCTTTCAGCACCATCGACGAAATAGCACTTCTTCAACACCTATATCAATAGGAAAAGAGAGTTCGCAACAGATTTAAATATATTCAAAGCAAGATAAACCTGTGACAGTCGATACTTTTGAAAAAAATAAAGGCATTTGACATAAATTTGTTTTAAGTTGAAAATACGGAACAACTTGATTTCGATAAATAAACTATAGTGACTTGGTGTCAAAGAATATAAATGTAATATTAGTCAATTATGCGATTTTAAACAATCATTTGACATAATTTATTTTTTATAAAACAATATCCGGAACAACTTTATAGTTAATAAAATATTAGTCAGTATATAGATTTTCATTTAGCATTTATATGCTATTTACATTAAAAAACCGGAACAACATATTACTGATCATGTGTTTTTGCAACGTTCAAGCATGGAAATTACATGCAATATAAGTTAGAAGAGCAAACAAACATTGGTTGGCATTGATTTGTTTTTCACAAAAAACATCAATAACCAACTTTAAACTTTTGACATATTTCGGAAGGAACATTAAAGGTTAAATCAGATTTTCAATAGTTTTTTAGAGTTTTTTTATTTTTTAGTTATCTAAACGTGACAGACAGACCGACCGGCAAACAAAACGCACAAAAATATCCTGATGTGGGCACTAAACAAAAAATAAATAAAATATGATTATTATTAATTTTTTGAGGAAACTGATTAGTACATTGTTTTGCCGCTACTTGTCAAGCTATTGTACAAAAGTCGCTGTATAATAAGTCCATTTTAAAAAATGTGCGTGATATTTACATACAAAGTGCATTCTTAGCCTTTATAAACAAACAGAAATGTTTTCTTTTAATTTTAGCAGCTAGTTGACCAGAAAAAAACACCTTAAACTAATACTGTGAACTTTTCTTGTACATTTTATAAATATATTCGACTTAGTGATACTTAAAATAAAATAGTCCTTTTTTGTTTACATATTGTAACATTACTTCCCTTACCTTTACGCAATTGTTTTAGAATTGGTGTATTTTTATGAAAAAATCGGTTGCATAATTAATTTTATAAACTAAACGGTTTGCTTTTAGAAAACCAAAACTTTTTAAGCCGCATTGCATGGTGAAATAATATTTTTCATTTCTCTTCTAGTTTTCGAGATCTGAGTGTGCACAAACCTAATAGCGGCTTTTCACCTTACAGGGCCGCTAAAAATGAAAAAAAAAATGTACAAAGGCTATGAATACAAAATTGAGTACATACTACACACATAACACAAAACAATACAGAAGACAAACTAAACTAATGCAAACCATACAATACAGACTTTATACAAAATATAGTACATACTATACACACATGATACAAAACAAACTAAACTAATGCACACCAAAAAAAAAGACTTTATACAGAATGTTGTCCTAAACATTTTTTAACTTCATTTCCTGTTTGCAACTTTATGTTTTTATTAGCAGCCCCCAAAAGGGGAAAAGATGCTATTAGTTTTGTTTGGCCCCTCTTTGTCTGTCCCGCTTAGAACTCAGAAACTAGAAGAGAAAATTAAAATCAGACATCAGGATATTTTAGATCATTCAAAGTTCTGATGCAATGGCTGCTTTTTTATTTTCCGAAAGTAAACCATCTAATTTTAAAATTATCTATGCAAGCAGATTTTTCATAAAAATACACCACTTTTACAACTATTCACTATTAATAGTAACAAACACGGAAGGCTCTTAGTAGGGAGATGACTATTTACCATATTTGTCACACATTTAAGCTAACGGTTTTAGATTTTTTCTCAAAAATATATTTTTTAAAAATTTGTATTGCTAAGTAAAGTAAGTTCTGCCATACTAATTACTACATTTACACAAAAAATGTTAACTATTTTATTTAAAGAGAAAAAAACTATTTAATATGCATATAAGTTGGACAAAATTTAAAACAACAATTAATAAGTAGTTTTTCATATTATTGCATGAACTACAGAGGGGGAAAATTTTTTTTTTCTTTTATGGAAATATTTTTTTTTTAGGATTTGAATAAGAGATTGACCCTTTACAAAACAATTAGATCAATTAGATATTCATTATAAGACATCGGTTAGGCCGGGATCACATCTAACTTTACATTCACTTTCACCTATCCTTTGGTCTGCTGGGGCACCACAAAAGATGGTTTGGTTTTGGTTTAAGGCACATCGGCACAATTTTAGGCCATGTCGTGCCTGTATTCCCTTAAGGACTACTCTCTCTCTCAACATAACAAGGGCTAAATTCTATACAGTCGAATCATTAAAATCAAGGTCTATTCACAGTTAAAATAGTAAAGGTAGTAAAAATTTAATAATTTGGTAAAAATCTAATGTAAATAGTACATGTTCACAAATTTATAAATCAGATCTTCGTAGACAACCCCACTTCCCGGATAAAGCCCAGTACCTTCCCATGGTCGACATTATCGAATAGTGTTTTTAAGTTAGTGGCTCTAAAATATTTCTCCCTGACATCCTGGTATCTGGGGCAATCAACGAGGATATGTTCCACGTTGAAGCGAGAGGCACAGTACTCACAAAGTGGGGGCTCGTCTCTCTTCAGCACAAAAGAGTGCGTGATGTAGGTGTGGCCAATCTTAAGTCTGGACATGGTTGTGCTACCACGCCTTGTCAGACCCTTATATGTGGGCCGCCACCTGACATCCGCCACAATCTGCCTGAGTTTATTGTGAGTCTCAGCCTCCCATCGGTTCTGCCAATCTCGATAGGTGGCAGAGGCAATACTTTGTCTCAGGTCCGAGCAGGGAATTTGGGTTCCTGACACCGCATGATTTAGGGCTCTCTATGCTTCTCTGTCTGCGGTTTCGTTTCCCTCAATGACAACATGGGAGGGGACCCAGATGAACACCACAAAAGATCTGTCAACCCTTTTTCTCAATTTTTCTCTGTCATCTGTCTTTGACAGAATTTCATTCTGATGCTTTTTTACCTGCTTGGGTGGACAACTTTTGAGTTTGTGTTTCCATACAAATTGTCTTTATAACCTTGTTATTTCTAATAGTTTGGGCTGAGATGTGTATGTTATTGGTTGTTTTTTTTCAATCAGTATTGAGTGGTAACATCCCTTGTAAATGTTTTTGTTAACCAAGATAGTCTCCAAATAAACAGTTACACGGTCAAAACATTCTGTGCTAATGGTGCATTATATAATGAACATGCTAATGAACATTTTACTAGATCTTGATGAACATTGGAATCACACTGCATGATACGAATCCCTTGTCACTGTATAATACCTTGTCATTCATTTATAAATCTATTCTATTCCTAATTCCATGAACATATTCTCTCAGCTTTAATACTTTTGTTTCTAGCTCCTTTTGAAAGACTTTAAGTTCAAGCTGGGAGGATTAAGGTGTTAGAGAAACTGACAACTGCTGAAATGAAACTTTTAAACATGCTGTAGCCAATTGTAAATTTCTAAGATCGGCAAAAGAAAATGTATATTAAGAGTAAACAGATTTGTAATAATTTAGTGAAGTTTTAAAGATACATCTGTAATCCCAAGCAATTCACTAATCTATGGTTAGATGTGCAGCTAGTGAAGTTAGTCAATTAAAAAGTCTCACCAATACTCTGGCTTTTGTCTGGACACATTTTATAGGCTGAAGTACAAGTAGGGGAGAGAAACGCTGATTACAGTTACACATTAGTTACACCCCTTGAATGTGTTAACACTGAAAGGACAGTTTCTCTAGGTCTTGGGGGTTAGGACAGAA
The DNA here is from genome assembly GCA_036873155.1 of Biomphalaria sudanica. Lineage (NCBI taxonomy): Eukaryota > Metazoa > Mollusca > Gastropoda > Planorbidae > Biomphalaria > Biomphalaria sudanica. The sequence goes on from JAZGLO010004311.1 coordinate 450,298, forward strand.
AGGAGGGCTAATAGTAAGACAAGGATTACTTAAGTTTCTACACAGAAAGACTGGACAAGATTACTTAAGTTTCTACACAGAAAGACTGGACAAGGATTACTTAAGTTCCTACACAGAAAGACTGGACAAGGATTACTTAAGTTCTTACAAAGAGAGACTAGACAAGGATTACTTCAGTTCCTACACAGAAAGACTGGACAAGGATTACTTAAGTTCTTACAAAGAGAGACTAGACAAGGATTACTTCAGTTCCTACACAGAGAGACTGAACAAGGATTACTTAAGTTCCTACACAGAGAGGATTAGACAAGGATTACTTAACCCCACTGCCCGGATAAAGCCCAGTACCTTCCCAGGGTCGACATTATTGAATAGTGTTTTTAAAATAGTGGCTCTAAAATATTTCTCCCTGACATTCTGGTATCTGGGGCAGTCGATGAGGATATGTTCCACGGTGAGGCGAGAGTCACAATACTCACAAAGTGGGGGCTCTTCTTTCGTCAGCACAAAAGACAATGAGACTAGACAAGGATTACTTAAGTCCCTACAGAGAGAGACTAGACAAGGATTACTTAAGTTCCTACACAGAGAGACTGAACAAGGATTACTTAAGTCCCTACAGAGAGAGACTGAACAAGGATTACTTAAGTCCCTACAGAGAGAGACTAGACAAGGATTACTTAAGTTCCTACACAGAGAGACTGAACAAGGATTACTTAAGTCCCTACAGAGAGAGACTAGACAAGGATTACTTAAGTCCCTACAGAGAGAGACTAGACAAGGATTACTTAAGTCCCTACAGAGAGAGACTGAACAAGGATTACTTAAGTCCCTACAGAGAGAGACTAGACAAGGATTACTTAAGTCCCTACAGAGAGAGACTAGACAAGGATTACTTAAGTTCCTACAGAGAGAGACTAGACAAGGATTACTTAAGTTCCTACACAGAGAGACTGAATAAGGATTATAGAGAGACATACTTTAAGCAAGCCAGAAATAAAAAAGCTTAAAATAAAATCCCAAGGTGTCTAGCCTCTTTTACCATCTTCAAAATAAGCTAACAACAACAAAAGGTTATCCTTTGATCTTTGCAGCTGTGCCTACTAACAATGACATAGGGCTTTACAAGTCATCTGCTCACAACAATAGAATAATGGGAAGGAATTTATGGCATCTTTTTTTTAAAGAATGGATGCAAAATGACATCTGGCACATTGTCTTGAAGTTTTGTTTTGACTTCAATGAGTCTCGATTTTTGTTTAGTTCAACTATCAGAACAAAAAGGAATTAAAATACAAATTGTGTCATTGTCTGTATTACATGCTAGGTCTATGCTCCCTGTGTATGGCATGTCTAGGTCTATGCTCCCTGTGTATGGCATGTCTAGGTCTATGCTCCCTGTGTATGGCATGTCTATGGCTATGCTCCCTGTGTATAGCATGTCTATGGCTATGATCCCTGTGTATAGCATGTCTAGGTCTATGCTCCCTGTGTATAGCATGTCTAGGTCTATGCTCCCTGTGTATGGCATGTCTATGGCTATGCTCCCTGTGTATAGCATGTCTAGGTCTATGCTCCCTGTGTATAGCATGTCTAGGTCTATGCTCCCTGTGTATAGCATGTCTAGGTCTATGCTCCCTGTGTATAGCATGTCTAGGTCTATGCTCCCTGTGTATAGCATGTCTAGGTCTATGCTCCCTGTGTATGGCATGTCTATGGCTATGCTCCCTGTGTATAGCATGTCTATGGCTATGCTCCCTGTGTATAGCATGTCTAGGTCTATGCTCCCTGTGTATAGCATGTCTATGGCTATGCTCCCTGTGTATAGCATGTCTAGGTCTATGCTCCCTGTGTATAGCATGTCTATGGCTATGCTCCCTGTGTATAGCATGTCTTGGTCTATGCTCCCTGTGTATAGCATGTCTAGGTCTATGCTCCCGGTGTATAGCATGTCTAGGTCTATGCTCCCTGTGTATAGCATGTCTAGGTCTATGCTCCCTGTGTATGGCATGTCTATGGCTATGCTCCCTGTGTATAGCATGTCTATGGCTATGCTCCCTGTGTATAGCATGTCTAGGTCTATGCTCCCTGTGTATAGCATGTCTAGGTCTATGCTCCCTGTGTATAGCATGTCTAGGTCTATGCTCCCTGTGTATAGCATGTCTAGGTCTATGCTCCCTGTGTATAGCATGTCTAGGTCTATGCTCCTTGTGTATAGCATGTCTAGGTCTATGCTCCCTGTGTATAGCATGTCTAGGTCTATGCTCCCTGTGTATGGCATGTCTATGGCTATGATCCCTGTGTATAGCATGTCTAGGTCTATGCTCCCTGTGTATAGCATGTCTAGGTCTATGCTCCCTGTGTATGGCATGTCTATGGCTATGCTCCCTGTGTATAGCATGTCTAGGTCTATGCTCCCTGTGTATAGCATGTCTAGGTCTATGCTCCCTGTGTATGGCATGTCTATGGCTATGCTCCCTGTGTATAGCATGTCTAGGTCTATGCTCCCTGTGTATAGCATGTCTAGGTCTATGCTCCCTGTGTATAGCATGTCTAGGTCTATGCTCCCTGTGTATAGCATGTCTAGGTCTATGCTCCCTGTGTATAGCATGTCTTGGTCTATGCTCCCTGTGTATAGCATGTCTAGGTCTATGCTCCCGGTGTATAGCATGTCTAGGTCTATGCTCCCTGTGTATAGCATGTGTAGGTCTATGCTCCCTGTGTATAGCATGTCTAGGTCTATGCTCCCTGTGTATAGCATGTTTAGGTCTATGCTCCCTGTGTATAGCATGTCTTGGTCTATGCTCCCTGTGTATAGCATGTCTAGGTCTATGCTCCCTGTGTATAGCATGTCTAGGTCTATGCTCCCTGTGTATAGCATGTCTAGGTCTATGCTCCTTGTGTATAGCATGTCTAGGTCTATGCTCCCTGTGTATAGCATGTCTAGGTCTATGCTCCCTGTGTATAGCATGTCTAGGTCTATGCTCCTTGTGTATAGCATGTCTAGGTCTATGCTCCCTGTGTATAGCATGTCTAGGTCTATGCTCCCTGTGTATAGCATGTCTAGGTCTATGCTCCCTGTGTATAGCATGTCTAGGTCTATGCTCCCTGTGTATAGCATGTCTAGGTCTATGCTCCTTGTGTATAGCATATCTAGGTCTATGCTCCCTGTGTATAGCATGTCTAGGTCTATGCTCCCTGTGTATAGCATGTCTAGGTCTATGCTCCCTGTGTATAGCATGTCTAGGTCTATGCTCCCTGTGTATAGCATGTCTAGGTCTATGCTCCCTGTGTATAGCATGTCTAGGTCTATGCTCCCTGTGTATAGCATGTTTAGGTCTATGCTCCCTGTGTATAGCATGTCTAGGTCTATGCTCCCTGTGTATATAGCATGTCTAGGTCTATGCTCCCTGTGTATAGCATGTCTAGGTCTATGCTCCCTGTGTATAGCATGTCTAGGTCTATGCTCCCTGTGTATAGCATGTCTAGGTCTATGCTCCTTGTGTATAGCATGTCTAGGTCTATGCTCCCTGTGTATAGCATGTCTAGGTCTATGCTCCCTGTGTATAGCATGTCTAGGTCTATGCTCCCTGTGTATAGCATGTCTAGGTCTATGCTCCCTGTGTATAGCATGTTTAGGTCTATGCTCCCTGTGTATAGCATGTCTAGGTCTATGCTCCCTGTGTATAGCATGTCTAGGTCTATGCTCCCTGTGTATAGCATGTCTAGGTCTATGCTCCTTGTGTAGACAAAAACTAACAATGCAAGTATACTCATTTGCCCACTTTTTCTCTTTGGCACGTTTTATCCTTAAGTCATAAAATGTTTGAGATTTTATGAAAACAGAGTTCAGGCTATCATGTCCCTCCACTGAGAGAATGTCCAACATATTGATTATTTGTAGAGTTCAGGCTATCATGTCCCTCTAACAATGAAATGTTTGACATTTTCTTACTGAGAGAAATATTGTCTCAAGTCTTGCTGCTCACAGTAGCAGTTCTATCTAGTCTATTCTATCTTGCATCTCCTAGTAGCAGTGCATCGCCTAGAGGTAGTGTTTATTAAATCTTGTCTGTTCACTGATAGTTTATGAACATTATTAATAACTTGGTTTTAGGTCACAGTTGAGTTAAAAGTCTGCCTTGGATCTGATCATTCCTAACACATGAATAAGCATAACATTAGTAGTTGTTAGTGTTGTTTTAAAGAAATATTTTTTTCAACCTTAGCTAAAAATAAAATTATCCATTTAAGATCAAAATTCAAACCTTCTTTACCACTCAGGCACCACAACTCATCTGGACTATTCTAGTGAGAGATTAAAGACAATTATTATCAAGTACCCTCTAACACCACAATTCATCTTTACTACTAGATTGAGAAATTAAAGACAATTATTATCAAGTACCCTCTAACACCACAATTCATCTTTACTACTAGATTGAGAAATTAAAGACAATTATTATCAAGTACCCTCTAACACCACAATTCATCTTTACTACTAGATTGAGAAATTAAAGACAATTATTATCAAGTACCCTCTAACGCCACAATTCATCTTTACTACTAGATTGAGAAATTAAAGACAATTATTATCAAGTACCCTCTAACGCCACAATTCATCTTTACTACTAGATTGAGAAATTAAAGACAATTATTATCAAGTACCCTCTAACGCCACAATTCATCTTTACTACTAGATTGAGAAATTAAAGACAATTATTATCAAGTACCCTCTAACACCACAATTCATCTTTACTACTAGATTGAGAAATTAAAGACAATTATTATCAAGTACCCTCTATTACCACAATTCATCTTTACTACTAGATTGAGAAATTAAAGACAATTATTATCAAGTACCCTCTAACACCACAATTCATCTTTACTACTAGATTGAGAAATTAAAGACAATTATTATCAAGTACCCTCTAACACCACAATTCATCTTTACTACTAGATTGAGAAATTAAAGACAATTATTATCAAGTACCCTCTAACACCACAATTCATCTTTACTACTAGATTGAGAAATTAAAGACAATTATTATCAAGTACCCTCTAACACCACAATTCATCTTTACTACTAGATTGAGAAATTAAAGACAATTATTATCAAGTACCCTCTAACGCCACAATTCATCTTTACTACTAGATTGAGAAATTAAAGACAATTATTATCAAGTACCCTCTAACACCACAATTCATCTTTACTACTAGATTGAGAAATTAAAGACAATTATTATCAAGTACCCTCTAACGCCACAATTCATCTTTACTACTAGATTGAGAAATTAAAGACAATTATTATCAAGTACCCTCTAACACCACAATTCATCTTTACTACTAGATTGAGAAATTAAAGACAATTATTATCAAGTACCCTCTATTACCACAATTCATCTTTACTACTAGATTGAGAAATTAAAGACAATTATTATCAAGTACCCTCTAACGCCACAATTCATCTTTACTACTAGATTGAGAAATTAAAGACAATTATTATCAAGTACCCTCTATTACCACAATTCATCTTTACTACTAGATTGAGAAATTAAAGACAATTATTATCAAGTACCCTCTAACACCACAATTCATCTTTACTACTAGATTGAGAAATTAAAGACAATTATTAACAAGTACCCTCTTACATGTTTTTTTGGTAAATTTTGCAAATGTTTATAAATTCTTTTTGAATAAAAATGTATTCTTTATTTTTATAGCCAAACACATTTGTTCAGATTCTAGTCTACCCTCACAAAACTGTATTGACAGCTCAAGATAAAGCCAGAAACTCCTGTACAAAACTAAAATGAGAAGAAATCCAATGTTGAATAACTATGTGGATCTAATGTACCTATGTTTTTATTCCTAGTATCTGATGTGCTGTTGCCTTTATCTAAGTCAGAAGGAGAGATTTTCATGTTCTCCTCTCGTGACAAACTCATATAAAAACAGTAGTCTGAAGCCTTCATTGTGTAGTCAGGGCCAGGATTCAGTTGAAGTTTAGCGTCACCAGCAGTGGAATCAAAGACTGCTATTAGGTTCACACCATACCTAAGGATTACATTCAAATGTAGAGCAAGTTGAAAAAGGTGAAATCTGAATCTAGAGAAACTTTCAATCTATTTATTTATAAGAGACCTGATTCACTGATGCAGCTAACACTTACTCTCCCACTTCCGATGCAAGAAAAAATATGAAAATTTAACATTTTATCTCTTTCCTTGAATCTAAGACAAATTAAAAACTACAGCATTTAAATTTTCCATATTTAATTATTTATTTGCAAATTCAACACAAATGTTTTAGACATAATTAAAACTTAGCACTTCCTTTTTGCTCCAACGTCTAGGCCTCTATACATTGACTCTTTTCATTAACCATGTAGATCTAAACTTAATGTTTTGTGTGTAGATCTAGACAAGAAGTCTTTGGCATCTGAAGTACTATTTTATAATGACTAGATCTATCTTCTGTTAAAAAAGGAACGTCTGTAATTTCAAATAAAATATTAGCTCTAAAGGGACATGTATTATAGATCTAAAAACTAGAAATTCAACAAATTCTCACACTACAATGAGGCAGGCATATAAATCTAGATGCGTGTTTCATAGAGCTATGGAAAAGTATACTTCAATTGTTATGCACTTTACTTTATGTGCATAATTTTCTCAAATATTCATAACACTCAGCTCAGTTTTTAGAGCTTCACACTTTAAATTGGAGGGTCAGAGGTACAAGTCCTAAATCACACTTAAACTCTTTCATTTATTTTTTTTTAAATAATGTTTATTCACACTAATTAATTTTAATAATTCAATGTACATGAAAGTTGAAACGAAATTTATAACCTCAATCCTAAGATGAGATTTAACACTTGATTAAAAAAATTCATGGTGTTTGAAAGCATCTTAGAACCTTTCAAATATTTGGATAAAAAGCTGAAAAGTTGAAGACAATTCATGTATGCAGGAGTTTCCAAAGAGTGTAAGTGTATTGGTAATCAGATTCCCTTGCCAAACATTTTTGTTTGAGAGAGGTAGCATTATAAAGAGGGCTGTGCCTGGTAGCATTACAAAGAGGGCTGTGCCTGGTAGCATTACAAAGAGGGCTGTGCCTGGTAGCATTACAAAGAGGGCTGTGCCAGGTAACAGATACAACTAAATCCTGCTATATGCAGATTTTAAAAATGTTAAAGCTCAAACAACTAAATCCTCACATCTCTAGTTTCAAGGGACGTTTTCCTCTAGAAGACATTTCTGTGCCTTATGGTCTTGATCATTTCCCAAACAAATGTGAGCATTGATTTTAGTCAAGAGTATAGGGTTTACATCAAACAATATTTTCTATTCAGTAAATACCATTTCACATGTTCAGTTTGAATTAATGTTCCACAAACCTCTTGAATGATCCCCTGGACCCATTACTCTAAAGCAATTGGAATAAAATGATATTTTGATGGAAAACAAGTTTGAAGGGATTGCAGACTCTTAAAAAAATTACAAGAAAATGTTGACAGTCCACTAAAATGGAAGCCTTGTGGCCAGCTATAAAGCGTTAAGAAAAACAAATAAAAAAAAAAAAAGTCAAGAGTACAAAGATTTAGTCAGTATAACAAAGTCAATGCACTACAATGATTTAGTCAGTATAACAAAGTCAAAGCACTACAATGATTTAGTCAGTATAACAAAGTCAAAGCACTACAATGATTTAGTCAGTATAACAAAGTCAAAGCACTACAATTATTTAGTCAGTATAACAAAGTCAAAGCACTACAATGATTTAGTCGGTATAACAAAGTCAAAGCACTACAATGATTTAGTCGGTATAACAAAGTCAAAGCACTACAATGATTTAGTCGGCATAACAAAGTCAAAGCACTACAATGATTTAGTCGGTATAACAAAGTCAAAGCACTACAATGATTTAGTCAGTATAACAAAGTCAAAGCACTACAAAGATTTAGTCAGTATAACAAAGTCAAAGCACTACAATGATTATCAGTATGATAAAGTCAGACACTACAATGACTAGTCAGTATAACAAAGTGAAGTACTACAATGATTAATCAGTATTATAAAGTCAGACACTACAATGATTAGTCACTATAACAAAGTCATGTACTACAATGATTAATCAGTATGAAGTCAAGTACTACAATGATTAGTCAGTATTATAAAGTCAAGTACTACAATGATTAGTCAGTGGAGTCAAAGCCAGCTAGTTCTCTTCAAGTGTGAGCCTCCAAATGTATGTAGTTCTACTTACTTGTTATGTGCATCAACTGAAGCATAGGTCTACTTACTTGTTATGTGCATCAACTGAAGCATAGGTAAACTTCTTGCCCTCATACTCTCTAAAAAAAATGCTCCGTCCCAGCTGTATGTGGTAAATTTCATTTCCAGAATGCCTCCCGTAGACTTGTTGCCAGGCTTCAGGTGCCCAGGAACCCTCTCTGCAACAAAATTACAAGACATAGGAATAGAAGACATAGCCAGTGTGTAGCTGATCCAGTTGTACTTCAGATCAGAATGATCCTATTGTATTTAGTGAAGAAGTGTTCCCTTCTGGGTTTTATAATAAGACACAGAGAAAGTTCAGTTCAGATTGTCAGGCAGTTCCATTGAGATTCTATGAGAGTTGAGATGTAGTCAAAGTCCAGTTAAGTTATTGTATGAATATCATCCAGTAGATGCTTAGTAGAGTTATTGAGTTTCTTGACATTAATAGTTTATTCACTTGAGAGTTCAGTCTTTGAGATATTACTGAATTGTTCTGTTGGACATTCATTGATAATTATGTTGGATATACTTAGTGTCTGCCTACCAACTGTGCTGTGTCTTATTTATACTGTACATACATCCATCGGCTTCCTGACTCTTCATATATATTTTGGTCTTTCATCATTTATAAAAGTATAAGACAGATACATTACATATGGTCTCAAAGTGAAACACAAACATAAATATTAAACTGGGCACATTCAGACAGACAATATTGAATTTTAATTACATAAAATCAATTTTTACCATACACCTATGTTGCCAACCTATAGATATATTTTTCCCAATACCCCAAGCTTAATACAGGAGAAAGAAATGTCTCTAATTAATGAAGATTTAATACAGGAGAAAGAAATGTCTCTAATCTATATCTATAATTCTCTTCATGGCTCAAGAGTTTGGACGAGAAGAAGTAAGAGGAAGTAAAGGAAAGATCACTCTCTTATTTCTGCGGATAGTCACCACACAAAAAAACAAGAGGGGGGGGAGAACAAGTATTCACCAGTCACTACGGATGGCTGCCTGGTTATGCGGTTTGCGCACTGGACTATCATTTGGATTTATCAAACCCTGCCTGCTCCCATCCCCCTTCATCCTTCAACTCTGAAGGAACATCCGAAACATGTCAAACATTTTACAAACAAACCTTTTACAAACACTAAGTAGCAGCGCCGGACTTAACCATTGTGACCAAGAAGTCATGGAAAGAGAACAACTAATCTACTATGTATATTCACCCGTCACTAAATAACAGGTCGGACTTAATCATTGAGGGGCCTTTTGCGAAACAGATTTCCCGGGGCCAAGTTTGGGTAGAGAAGCGGATAATAAGTGAAATTTAAGAGTTTGTATTAGAAAATAAATTTGTCTCTGCATTTTATTCATTCTTTACTACATATGAGCTTTGCATGTAGCAAAGTCATACAGTATATCATAATAATTCTGTTTCCTACATAGATCATGCTCAATAGCAAGAATTACCAAATGTTTCAATCTATCTTTAAGAATTGTTGACCTCAAGTAATTCTTTATTAGTTTGGGAAGAGAAGCTTCTTTCACCAGATTACACAATTACGGCTAATGCATAATGCAGTTTTTTGTTTATCGTGCGTAGGATTGGCGGTTTCCATATAGAATGACACCCCAAAATGACAATTTTTGTCTATATATGTCCATATATTTTAAGGACTTTTTCGTATATTTTGCAATTTCGGGAGATTTCCAGGAGCTCCTAGTAAATTGACAGGAGGGCCCGGGAAATCTGTTTTAAGTTATAAAATGGTTTAATTTAATACTTTATACACCTTGAATTAGCGCGGGTCCTATAAAAGTGCGGGGCCCACAGTACTGCAAAATAGTGGCATATGCTACGCTGCCTGTCGACTAGTGAAGATATAAAAGAGAAAAAAATGTCTCTAATTAATGAAGATTTAGTGTCAATATACATATAAGACATAAGACAAACAGATTAATATTTTAGCTAAAGGTTGAGGGTCTACTTACTACATCTACTGAATTTAAAAGAGAGATATACTGAGGGTCTACTACATCTGTAAGGGTCCACCAAACTTTATAAGTGAGTGTCTACTGAATCGACCTGTGTATCGCCAAGGCCAGTGCATCCTATGGCAGACTGTCTAAAAACGTCTGGAACAGACGAGGTATCACCACAAACACAAAGCTAGGGATCTATCGAGCTGTCATCCTCCCTAGATTTCTCTATGCCTCAGAAATGTGGACAGTGTACAGAAAACATGCAAAGAAACTGAACCACTTCCACATGACATGTCTAAGAACAATACTGAATGTCAAATGACAAGACAAAATACCAGATACTGAAGTCCTTCCAAGAGCCGGTCTGCAAAGCATCCACACAATCCTGATGCAGTCCCAGCTGCCATGGGCAAGACACATCTGCAGAATGGAAGATCGCCCCATCCCTAAACGACTCTTGTATGGCCAACTAAGCCAAGGAAAGCGCTCGCAAGGTGGTCAAAGAAAGCGCTTCAGGGACACCCTCAAACCTTCTCTGAAAGTGTTCAGCATTGACCCAGGCACCTGGGAGACAGAGGCACATGACAGAGCATCATCGCGTCGCGCACAGGTTGCTGAGGAAAAGAAAAAACGGCAGAAGAAAAACGCCAGAGAAGAAAAGCAAGGCCCACGACACTAGCTCCAGCTGAAATAACCTGCCCAGTGTGCAGCCGAACATTCTGGGCTCACATAGGTCCCACCAAACATATGAGGCGGCATAAAAACCCCAGTGCAAAGCTCTCAGCCCCCTGGATGACTAAGTGGTCATCATCAAACCACCACGGACGAAATATATATATATATACAAGTGAGTGTCTACTGAATCTAAAGTAGAGATATACTGAGGGTCTACATCTGACTACTACATCTGTAAGGGTCCACCATTATATAAGTCAGTGTCTACTGAATGTAAAGTAGAGATATACTGAGGGTCTGCATCTGAGTATTACATCTGTAAGGGTCCACCATTATATAAGTGAATGTCTACTGAATCTAAAGTAGAGATATACTGAGGGTGTATTATGGGAAAAAAAAAGGTGACAAGTCTTCAAGCAATGTAAATGACAACAAATAAAACTCAAATGCACTGTGTAAATAACAACTTACTGTCCTCGAGAAGTGTGAAGTATTAAAGTGACCAGTGTGGACAGTCCTGGGTACAAACAGTTGTTGGCCAGTAAAGCAAACTTGAACTCATCCTCACTGATGACATGCTCTGAACAAAATCAATTAAAATAGGAATGTACAAACACACAAATAGAATCAATGGACTAATGTCACATCATCATTATCTAGTAGCTATTGTTACATATGTATTGGTTGTGAAGCACGAGATACACTTGTTTATGGAGAGTATCATGCTGCACGGAGAAATCAAGGGGCCACAGTTGCATTGTGGGTTAAAATTCTCGTTTTGAGAGCTGACCACATAGTCAAGAGCCAGTCAACACCATGAGTATCAAAAAAGACGTGTTATGTCTGTATTTTGAACTGTGTATTTGATATTTTTCATTTGGATTATGATTGATTCTTTTGAACTATTCCATGCAAGTTGACGATGGCTGAAGTTGCCAATTTATTGTGAACTGTTATTTCATTTAATAAATATGATGTCTGCTACTACGAGTCCGTGTTTGGGTGATAGTACTCAATAGATCAAATAGACATGCGCAACAATAAAGTGGGCGTGAAGTATAGCATTTAATTAATACTACAGACATACCAATAATACCAGAAGTAATACAGACAACTTGCTCATAGATAGCTTGTTCACCGACAGTTGGTTCACGACAAATCGTTCACATGACAAAACGTTCACTGACTATTCGTTCATCAACAAATTGTTCACAGACAAATCGTTCACTAGATAGTAACATATTGTTAATATTATATATTCTCGCTGCATGTTTAATTTGTTTAAAAGATTTGTCAGTGAACGAAATGTCAGTGAACAAATTGTCATGGAACCATTCTAGATCTAGAATTATATCTAGAATCTTGATATAGAATCATTAGAATTCATATGACTTTACATGTTTAGTCTTAAAATTACTAGACACCTAGGCCAATGTTTTGATCAGGAATAGTAGGCCTTTTGGTACCGAGTAATGGTGTACTAATATGCTGTTTGTATTAGATTCACTTCTTTATGTGATACAGTTCCACGACAATATAGACTTAAAAAAAAAAAAAAATTAATCCTTGTCAATTTGTTGTTGTTTATATTATCTTATAGAATACAGACGTTACTTCCAAAAAGAAGATGATTACGTCCTACACGACCTAAATTCTGCCAAGTCACTGGTTTTCCTGGCTAGCTCAGGCAACCCATTCCATGCTCTAATAGCACTAGGGAAGAAGGAGTATTTGTACAAATTTGTCCTAGCATATGGGACGAGGAATGTACCTTTATCTTTGTGTCTTTCAGAGTATTTTGTTAAATTTGTTTTTGTATTTGAAGATTATGGTTCAGTGTTTTATGTATAATTGCTACTTTACTTTTGAGTCTTCTGTCCTGAAGGCTTTCTAAATTTAGTGATTTTGCTATAGGTGTTACTCTAGTCAAATGTGAATATTCATTTGTTATGAATCTCACTGCTCTATTTTGTGTCTGTTCCAGTTTTTCTTAATGTTTTCTTGAGTTGAGGGGTCCCAAATGGAGGATGCATATTCTATTATTGGCCTAACCAAGGTTAAATAACATTTTAGTTTTATGTTCTTATTTGATTTATAGAAATTTCTTTTAATAAACCCTAATGCTTTGTTTTGATTTTTTTTTTTTTTGTATTAATTCTTTATTCATTGTTTATTTTAGAGTGAAAATGTCCAATAGGTATGATAGGGCCTAAGTTTGGTGAAAAAAATGTAAACAAATAAATAAATAAAAAAAAAGTTTTTTTAAATATTTTTAAAATATTCAAAGATAACAAAAAAAAAAAAACAACGTACACCAATGTTTTGCGAACGCGTAGATGAATATAAAACACCAATGACTTGTCAATGAACAATTTCTCCTTTTATAAGTAATGGTTCCCTGTCTGATAAAGTTTTATAAATAGGGGGCCTATATGTCTAGCACTCAACTAGGTTTTAACTAGAGTATCCAGCTGAATGGGTAGATTAAAAAGGAGAGGGGAGGTATAGGTAGAGGAAGGCCCTAAAGAGTGTTGACCATAACGGCATGATGGAGCAGGTATGTCAATCTGGACTGCTATTAAGAAGATAATCCAATGCAGTGGGGTGAACAAAACTGCCTAACAAATATAGGTGGTACAAGAAGGCCTACATGATGAAAGTAAAAATGTTGCCTATAGTTAAGTGACGGCCCATTAAAATTTTTCAGCTAGCTTGTTGTCAGATCACATTTTTTTAAGCATTATTTTTATCACACACTGTCCTCATTAACAAAGAATTAACAAATAAAGAAACTCAGATTAGGCCTGATCTCTTTGGAAATAATAGCTACAAAAGTTTTAATGTAAACAAATTAAACACGTGACGCGAATATATAATATTACTATCCAGTGAACGGTTTGTCTGTGAACGATTTGTGGTGTGAACAATTTGTCTTGAACCTACTGTCTGTGAACAAGTTATCTGTGAGCAATTTGTCGGTGAGGGATATGTTGGGTGAACAAATAGTTGCGTGAACAAATAGTCGGGTGAACAAAATGTCTGGTGAATGAATTGTCGTGTGAACGAAAAGTCGTGAACGATTTGTTGGTGAACGTAATGTCAGTGAACGAAATGTCATTGAACGAATTGTCGTGGAACCAATTTGGATGGAGAGGAGGACACCCCTCCCCTTTTGGGGGAAGTCTCTCTCTTGGGAGGGAAGATCCCTCCAGTTAAAGCGGAGGCTATTTTCTCCTCCCTCACTTCAGGTGTCTTCTACTTAAGTTTGGGTTCTCCCCTTAGGGAGTTGATCATAGGTATCATTGATAACAAGCTTTCGTGGGAAGACCACCTTTGAACTCCTACTCTGAAAAGAGCCCAGCGACTTTTTTAAAAATACAAACTCAATAGCTTTAAACTAAATAAGAAGATCTGCTAACATACCGAATAAATTGTTGGCAAGACAATGCTTCATCTAAACTGTTGCGGCTCTATAAAACATCATAAAAAGGGCACCAAAATTTACATCCTCACAACATTGCCATATTTAAAGGAACTTCTTGAACAAAAGTGTCTATGAAAAATGTAAAAAATCTTGAAAGACAACGGCCACCCGCTCCATCAGAACTACATCAGGTCGTCGCGAAGTGGGCGACTGCTGTCAATCAAAAAAAGAACAGAGTGGTACAAAACTCGTTCGTACCTTACTCGGTCAAACTATATCAACGCCACTCGTTGATCAGGAAACATGAAAAGGACCAAGATGCCTGTGTTTAGTCCCTGAATGAACTCTTTATGTTGTGTCTGTTCTTTTTATGTGTATGTTTCTGTTGTGTTGTCTTTAAATGAGAAAAGAGTCCTTTAATCACAACAAATTTCCATAAGGATCAATAAAGCTGTCTTTGTCTTAATTCAATATAGGTTGGGGTGTCTGGCTGGATTATCAGAGGAGGACTGAGTCAGACATGTTGTGTCCGGGTTCTCCCGGAGTGATGGTTTTCTCATGCTGCTCAGTCTCCATGCCCTCATTGAGCCAGCACAGAGAATCTGTTCTTTAGCATGACCTTCATAACAGGGCATTCATTTTACTTTGGAGGTGTACTTCGTGGCAGTGTTTCTTCTGAGTTGAAGGAGGAAGAAGGGGTGATGTGGGCGATGTGTCCATCTGTGTCACTAGGACTTTCCTATCTTAACCACAAGTGGGCATAGGTCTTTGTCAAGCCAAATTGACCCTTGGATAGGGCCAATACGTCTGACTTTGCCTGGTCGAAGGTACATACATTTCTTGCCTTGTACTCCTGCAGGGCAGTCCTTGGAGTAGGCTGATTGGCCAGTGTGACAGTTTGGGGATTTGAACTGGGCTGTGCAGCCCTTGTTCTCATGACCCTCTTTGGCGCACACAGTGTCCCTCTTGCAGACTGCCATGCCATGTCCCTAACCCACTTAAAGCACCTAGGGGGTGGGGTTAGGTATGTGGAAAGTCAAATTTCGTTGGGAATGACTAGATGCTGTTACTGTGTGTACTTGATATATTTCATTGGATCTTACAGTTGATTTTGTGACATTAATTTTATGAAGTACTTCCACTTGTATTGCTTTACGTCTGGACTTACAGCTAGTGTGTTAGTATTTTACATTTAATAAATATATCATTTGCTACTCATTGAATTAAGTTTCTATGTTTGTTGTGCTACTGCAACAAATCAAGTGAAAAGAAAGTACATTTAATTATTACATAGCAGACACTTTAATAAACACCAGCAGATGAGGTGGTTATAGGCCTCACTGGAACTCTCAGGTATTCTGCCTTCAAATGTGAGGATAATAGTGTCGGTTTTCACCTCATCCCCTGCCCTACGCCTGGTAATGCACCAGGCATGGGTGACTCCTTCAATTCCCTCCACTATTTCCTTCTGGGAACATTCCAGCAGGTCCCTAGAACTGATTACACCTCTGCTGGTGTTCAAACTCTTGTGTGGCATGACTTTCGCATGGAGATTACATATTCTTCTGCATCGTAGAAACCCATCAGAATGTATCTTGGCTTCAACTTCTATGAGAAGTTCAGATGATTTGTGCAGCTTTCATACACTCTTGGACTCTCCCACTACTGCCTTAAGTCCCTTGTAGAAGAGAATAGAGCTCATCTTTGTCAGGCTTTTACCTACGCAAATACCAGGGTCTCTTTATCTCCCTTTACCCGTCACAGTCCATGGCAAATGGACTGGTCTAAGACGTAGGGAGATTTTTAAGATAAAAAGACAGAGTGATGATCAATGAAGGCAGACTGAGGAAAAGAGGAGGCAGACACAATGATAGAAAAGAAGTAGGGCACTTTTGAGCTCCAAAAGTGTTAAGGAAAGAGGAGCGCAGTTTTAAGTCATGTCTCGGGATAACCTCCAAGTTGTCCACTAAAACATAATACAAACCCACACAGTACCTGCAAACTTGACATGAATTTTGTTGGATGCTTTGTACAACTGAATATACTGAGAGCAGTTAGGAGCAAAGTCTTTGACAGCCCAGGACCTCAGTACAGTGTGTTGGTCCTAGATAAAGTAGACATACTGTTAAAACATAATAACTGAAAGATCTCAGTACATAGTGAGCTTATGACTTTGTGTTGCTGTCGGTAGTAACATCTCAACTTATCAAGTGTAAATACATCTCACAAACTGTAGTAGCACTGAATGGTAATAATTGAACATAGGCCATTCCAACCCAGACACAGTTTAAAAACAAAACATAACTTCAGCCACAAACTTACAGCTTTCTCCACATCTCCACAGTTCTTATTGATCAGGAAGAAACAGGCTTCAGCTTCATTGATTCTGGAGACACAAAAACAAGCAAGTCAAGATAGTACACATCTTGCCTATCACAACATTAATGCATAGTTACAAGTAGTCTTTTTCTATGAGGCCAATGGGTTATTAGGGGGGACATCTTTGTTTTACAATGGGTCAAGTCTCATATGATTAAAGACAGAGTTTGAGCTTAGCAGCGCTAAGCTGACAGAAAAGACATCCAAATAACATCTATCCTTTTCAGACTGTTCCATGGGAAGAACAAGGCAAATGTTTTTCTGGACTAGGATTCAATGTCAAGGGGCAGAGGGAGGGAGGAGGACATTTTGGTTTGGGCACAGACTAAATGTTCTATAGGTTCATTTGATGAGGTCTTTAAAAGATATGAGTGAACGTAACAAATTCAAGTGACGCATCAGGAGATTTATAGGGAAACCAAAACATCAGTTCAAAACATTTATAGGTTTTAGAGGGAACCTTTGATTTAACCTTGTACAGAGGCTGGTCAGTCAATATCTCAGTTGGGGTGCAAGCAGACACTCTCATAAGTAACTCATAAGTCTGTGGTTTGACAGCTAGTCAGTTAATGTTAAACTCACTCTCATAAGTAACTTATAAGTATGTGGTGAGACAGCTAGTCAGTTAATGTTAAGTCAGTCTCTAAGTAACTCATAAGTCTGTGGTGAGTCAGCTAGTCAGTTAATGTTAAGTCACTATCATAAGTAACTCATAAGTCTGTGGTGAGACAGCTAGTCAGTTAATGTTAAGTCACTCTCATAAATAACTCATATGTCTGTGGTGAGACTCCTGAGACCAAGCCTACAAGTTAGTACAATCATAAACCTCAATGTCATTTAAAACAACCAGTGGCATGAACCAACACAAATATATTGATACCACATTAATAAAAGCAGGTCACTAACAAATCAACACAACTTGAACAAATACAAAGTCAATAATATAACAATTATGGCATTGGTTAACTTTATTGGACCACTTTACTATTAAAAAAAAAAGTCAGATCTTATGCACTGACCTACAACGTTTCAAATCTATGTCCTTCAGAGCTGAGCCCCTGATGTATAAAACTCTATTGGCCCACTTAGGATCCTTGAGTATGAATTGCATGTTGTCATCAAGCTCCTCACTGCTCATCATGATCACAGTGTAGTGCTGAAACACACACAGAGGGGGCAATCTTATCATCCTACACTGGCAATCTTATCATCAGACACTGGCAATCTTATCATCCTACACTGGCAATCTTATCATCCTACACTGGCAATCTTATCATCATACACTGGCAATCTTATCATCAGACACAGGCAATCTTATCATCATACACTGGCAATCTTATCATCAGACACTGGCAATCTTATCATCAGACACTGGCAATCTTATCATCAGACACTGGCAATCTTATCATCCTACACTGGCAATCTTATCATCAGACACTGGCAATCTTATCATCCTACACTGGCAATCTTATCATCCTACACTGGCAATCTTATCATCAGACACTGGCAATCTTATCATCATACACTGGCAATCTTATCATCAGACACAGGCAATCTTATCATCATACACTGGCAATCTTATCATCAGACACTGGCAATCTTATCATCAGACACTGGCAATCTTATCATCAGACACTGGCAATCTTATCATCCTACACTGGCAATCTTATCATCATACACAGGCAATCTTATCATCAGACACTGGCAATCTTATCATCAGACACTGGCAATCTTATCATCAGACACTGGCAATCTTATCATCCTACACTGGCAATCTTATCATCCTACACTGGCAATCTTATCATCAGACACTGGCAATCTTATCATCCTACACTGGCAATCTTATCATCCTACACTGGCAATCTTATCATCAGACACTGGCAATCTTATCATCATACACTGGCAATCTTATCATCAGACACAGGCAATCTTATCATCATACACTGGCAATCTTATCATCAGACACTGGCAATCTTATCATCAGACACTGGCAATCTTATCATCAGACACTGGCAATCTTATCATCATACACTGGCAATCTTATCATCATACACTGGCAATCTTATCATCATACACTGGCAATCTTATCATCATACACTGGCAATTTTATCTAATGAGATAGAGGTTAGCAATCTTATTTACAGGTCAACAGTTTCCTATTCTGAGATAGAGGTTAGCAATCTTATTTACAGGTCAACAGTTTCCTATTCTAATGAGATAGAGGTTAGCAATCTTTAACTAGGAGGATCACTTTTGGCATCCATTGCAGTTTTCTACCAGTGCTTGTAGTTTATTAGTACAAGGTCCTGCCTGCATTTCAAACATGTAAACAATTTTCTATTTATGTCTTGTTTGCTCTGATGTGTCTTAATCTTATCTTAAATAATACAGACGTTACTTCATAAAAGAAGATGATTACGTCCTACGCGTCATGCATTTAGTCATGCATATTAACCAATGACTTAAATTCTGCCAAGTCACTGGTTTTCCTGGCTAGCTCAGGCAACCCATTCCATGCTCTAATAGCACTTGGGAAGAAGGAGTATTTGTACAAATTTGTCCTAGCATATGGGACGAGGAATGTGCCTTTATCTTTGTGTCTTTCAGAGTATTTTATTAAATTTTGTTTTTGTATTTGAAGATTATGGTTCAGTGTTTTATGTATAATTGCTACTTTACTTTTGAGTCTTCTGTCCTGAAGGCTTTCTAAATTTAGGGATTTTACTATAGGTGTTACTCTAGTCAAATGTGAATATTCATTTGTTATGAAACTCACTGCTCTATTTTGTGTTTGTTCCAGTTTCTTAATGTTTTCTTGAGTTGAGGGATCCCAAACGGAGGATGCATATTCTATTATTGGCCTAACCAAGGTTAAATAACATTTTAGTTTTATGATCTTATTTGATTTATAGAAATTTCTTTTAATAAATCCTAATGCTTTGTTTGATTTTTTTATAGTTTCATCAATATGTGGATTCCATGACAGTTTTTCATTTATTATAACACCTAGGTATTTTGCGTTTTTAGTCTGTGTTACTGGTTTGCCATGAATAAGATACGTAAAATTAATTTGTTTTTGTTTTTTTTGTTACTCTTAACAACTGACATTTTTCTGGGTGGAAAGACATGCTCCAATTTGATTCCCATTTCTGTAATTTATGTTTACTGACTAATGCACCCATGTGCAATGCTACTGACTAATGCACCCACATGAGCACTGCAGAACACTTAATGACTAACTTTGTCATTATTGAACTATTTTTAAAGGTAATGCTTTTTCCTATACAATATTCAAAACTATTTGAGCATGATAAGCACACACTATCTTGTGACTATATTGTTTTAGAATCATTGAAACTTAACTAGCTTTTAAACAATTTCAATTTTAAATTTAGAAATCTGGAGCTAAAACTGAATGAAACATAGAGAGTTGTACATATACAAAACATGCTCAGACTTGATTTCAATTTAGGATGGAAGAAATGTGTAGAAATGGAGACTTAAAGACTTACTTCAAGCTTTGGATGGAAGAAATGTTTGGGGAGACTTAAAGACTTACTTCAAGCTTTGGATGGAAGAAATGTATGGGGGGAGTTAAAGACTTACTTCAAGCTTTGGATGGAAGAAATGTATGGGGGGAGTTAAAGACTTACTTCAAGCTTTGGATGGAAGAAATGTTTGGGGAGACTTAAAGACTTACTTCAAGCTTTGGATGGAAGAAATGTATGGGGGGAGTTAAAGACTTACTTCAAGCTTTGGATGGAAGAAATGTTTGGGGAGACTTAAAGACTTACTTCAAGCTTTGGATGGAAGAAATGTATGGGGGGAGTTAAAGACTTACTTCAAGCTTTGGATGCTCAAAAAACTCACTGAGGAAACTCATGACAGACTCAATGGTAAACTCTGCCCCAATCACCACAACATGTTTGCCTCTGTTGGATGCCCTCTTGCTGTAATCTCCTCCCATTTTCTTTCTCTGTGACCAGGTAGAACCAATCTCTTCTAACTGTTGAAACAATAAATACATCTATCAATCAATTCACTTGTTGGAGCAAACAAAAAGAAATTCACTTGTTGGATCAAACAGAAAGAAATTTGCTTGTAGGAGCAAACAGAAAGAAATTCACTTGTAGGAGCAAACAGAAAGAAATTCATTTGTAGGAGCAAATAGAAAGAAATTCACTTGTAGGAGAAAACAGAAAGAAATTCACTTGTAGGAGCAAACAAAAAGAAATTCACTTGTTGGAACAAACAGAAAGAAATTCACTTGTAGGAGCAAACAGAAAGAAATTCACTTGTTGGAGCAAACAGAAAGAAATTCACTTGTAGGAGCAAACAAAAAGAAATTCACTTGTTGGAACAAACAGAAAGAAATTCACTTGTTGGAGCAAACAGAAAGAAGTTCACTTGTAGGAGCAAACAGAAAGAAATTCACTTGTAGGAGCAAACAGAAAGAAATTCACTTGTTGGAGCAAACAGAAAGAAATTCACTTGTTGGAGCAAACAGAAAGAAATTCACTTGTTGGAACAAACAGAAAAGAAATTCATTTGTAGGAGCAAACAGAAAGAAATTCACTTGTTGGAGCAAACAGAAAGAAATTCACTTGTAGGAGCAAACAGAAAGAAATTCACTTGTTGGAGCAAACAGAAAGAAATTCACTTGTAGGAACAAACAGAAAGAAATTCACTTGTTGGAGCAAACAGAAAGAAATTCACTTGTAGGAGCAAACAGAAAGAAATTCACTTGTAGGAGCAAACAGAAAGAAATTTGCTTCTATTCTGGTTGCCTATTATTTGAAGAGAAGACAAAAAATGGATCATATTGTAAAGACTCTCACTATCTAGGCACTGTGCAAACTACACCACTAACTCAAAGAACTTCAAAACTCAGAGCTCCAAAATAAAGTAACACTTTAAAGTCCAATAAATCACACCCAATGCTGTACAAATGCTTCATCATTGATTACTGTACTGCCATATCAACTCTTGTACCACTGTAGCAAACTCTACTGGCCTCTTCACCTGATCCTGGACTTGCAATGGATTCAACTGTTTTAAACTGTCTTTACACACTGGGCTTACTGTATCAGACTTAAACAAAGCTTGTGACTTTGTCTCGTACTCACAAGGTGTCTTGACTTTACTCCGAACCAATCTGTCATAATGTGCTCTACAGAACCACAATGCATTGAACCATCTAGACAGTGACATTTTTGCCCTTTATATAGGGTCCCCAAAGATCTTCTCTAGAACATGATGGAACAAAGCCCTTCTGAATGGTCACATGACTATATCCATCATGACTGGAATAAGTACTGTTTACAACACATCTTTTCCAAAATGCCACCAAGTTATCACTCATTGTGGTTGACCGCCACCAATCATCATGGTTGACCACTAGTCTAGCTCAGGCCTGTGTAATTTGTGTCAGCTGGCTACACACACATACAATTACCACATCCCCATGAGTTCTAACAATATTTTGTAGCATGATTTCAATGAATAAGAGTGAATCAAAAAAACAACTCAGTTAACTGATGCCATTACCTGTCGAGGGATGAAGGAGAAGGCTACACAGATCATGATGCACATAAACAGCTGACCCAGCCAAATATCAGGGGAGATGTCCCCATAACCAACAGTGGACAAGGTCACGATGACAAAGTATACACTTTCAAACATATTGAGTTGTCTTTCATAGCTTCCTCTCTGAATATGTTGAATCCCACAGATTCTGTCAAGGAAAAACAAAGCAATGGACAGTTCAAGGCGGAGAGCTGATGGGCCAGCAATGGACTAGTGTTATTGGAACTATACTTACAGATAATGGTGTTATTGGAACTATATTATACTTAAGATAATGGTGTCACTGGATCTATACCTACAGATGATGATGTTATTGGATCTATATTTACAGATAATAGTGTTATTGGATCTATACTTACAGATAATGATGTTATTGGATCTATACTTACAGATGATGCTGCTATTGGATCTATACTTACAGATGATGCTGCTATTGGATCTATACTTACAGATGATGGTGTTATTGAATCTATACTTACAGATGACAGTGTTTCATAATGATCTAAGTGTGTACAGTATGTATCTAATGAAATACCTAGAAGGAGTCTAGAACTACAGAAACAATGTGACTTACGTTGTAAATATCAGACAACATAAAGTAGCTATGAGAAACCAAGACTGTTGAGACAAAGTCACTGACATAGTTTGAAATCTCTGTTTGGCAAGGTGAAAGTCATTCTAGGAATACAACAAGAAAAACATTTCTCTTTCAATGTTTCACAAGTATTTCACTAGGCAACAAGGTCAAACCAATGTTTCACAAGTATACAAGGCAACAAGGTCAAACCAATGTTTCACAAGTGTACAGGGCAACAAGGTCAAACCAATGTTTCACAAGTATACAGGGCAACAAGGTCAAACCAATGTTTCACAAGTATTTCACTTGGCAACAAGGTCAAACCAATGTTCACAAGTATACAGGGCAACAAGGTCAAACCAATGTTTCACAAGTATTTCACTTGGCAACAAGGTCAAACCAATGTTCACAAGTATACAGGGCAACAAGGTCAAACCAATGTTTCACAAGTATTTCACTTGGCAACAAGGTCAAACCAATGTTCACAAGTATTTCACTTGGCAACAAGGTCAAACCATGTTCACAAGTATACAGGGCAACAAGGTCAAACCAATGTTTCACAAGTATTTCACTTGGCAACAAGGTCAAACCAATGTTCACAAGTATACAGGGCAACAAGGTCAAACCAATGTTTCACAAGTATTTCACTTGGCAACAAGGTCAAACCAATGTTCACAAGTATACAGGGCAACAAGGTCAAACCAATGTTTCACAAGTATTTCACTTGGCAACAAGGTCAAACCAATGTTCACAAGTATACAGGGCAACAAGGTCAAGCCAATGTTTCATAAGTATTTCACTAGGCAACAAGGTCAAATCAATGTTTCACAAGTATACAGGGCAACAAGGTCAAACCAATGTTTCATAAGTATTTCACTAGGCAACAAGGTCAAACCAATGTTTCACAAGTATTTCACTTGGCAACAAGGTCAAACCAATGTGTCACAGGTATTTCACTAGGCAGCAAGGTCAAACTGATGTTTCACAAGTATTTCACTAGGCAACAAGGTCAAACCAATGTTTCACAAGTGTACATGGCAACAAGGTCAAACCAATGTTTCACAAGTGTACAGGGCAACAAGGTGAAATTGAAACCAATATTTCAGTCATCAAGTGATAAATGAGACTGTAAAGTAATGAAAGACAAAACAGTTTTACTTACAAGTAAGCGTTTCAAAAAGATCAAAGCCAGCCAGCAGTTCAGAAAATGTGGTATGAAGATGTTCTCTAGCAGTGGCGGCCACAACACCTACACAGGGACAAATGGAAGAACAAAATCACATTCTGTTAAATTCCTTACTAGACCAAGCTTTGCATGGGGCATTTGTTTTTCCTTCAAAACCAAGATATACATGAGGCAGCTGATGTAAATTTCCATATAGCAATATACTTGTTCTGTAATCCAAGCAATATACTTGTTCTGTATTATCAAAAATTTAAATATCCAGCAATATATTTGTTCTGTATTATCAAAAATTAAAAAATCTAAGCAATATACATGTTCTGTATTATCAAAATTTTAAATATCCAGCAATATACTTGTTCTGTATTATCAAAAATTTTAAAATCTAAGCAATGTACTTGTTCTGTATTATTAAAAATTTAAATATCACAATAATACGCAATATACTTGTTCTGTATTATCAAAAATTTTAAAATCTAAGCAATGTTCTTGTTCTGTATTATCAAAAATTTAAATATCCACACAATATACTTGTTCTGTATTATCAAAATTTTAAATATCCAGCAATATACTTGTTCTGTATTATCAAAAATTTTAAAATCTAAGCAATGTACTTGTTCTGTATTATTAAAAATTTAAATATCACAATAATACGCAATATACTTGTTCTGTATTATCAAAAATTTTAAAATCTAAGCAATGTTCTTGTTCTGTATTATCAAAAATTTAAATATCCACACAATATACTTGTTCTGTATTATCAAAATTTTAAATATCCAGCAATATACTTGTTCTGTATTATCAAAAATTTTAAAATCTAAGCAATGTACTTGTTCTGTATTATTAAAAATTTAAATATCACAATAATACGCAATATACTTGTTCTGTATTATCAAAAATTTTAAAATCTAAGCAATGTTCTTGTTCTGTATTATCAAAAATTTAAATATCCACACAATATACTTGTTCTGTATTATCAAAAATTAAAAATTCTAAGCAATATAATTGTTCTGTATTATCAAAAATTTTAAAATCTAAGCAATGTTCTTGTTCTGTATTATCAAAAATTTAAATATCCACGCAATATATTTGATCTGTATAATCAAAAATTTAAATATCCACGCAATATATTTCATCTGTATAATCAAAAATTTAAATATCCACGCAATATATTTGTTCTGTGTTGTCTTTTTATTATGTTATGAACATAATGATACCAGAGTCGAAAACCATGTCCGTTTAGTATGGCTTTAATACACTGAATGACTACACAACACACATTTCGTGAACACATTCTTACGGACGAGTTACAAGCACATGTAAACATAAGAACTACAACCGATACAGCATATAATTTTCATAACACATACTTTGTTTCAAAACTGTGAGTGTGTGCTAATAAGTATTGGTGTTCATGTTTGCTTGTTCTTTAGGCTTGTTTGTGAGGGTTCATTTAGTTTATTCAAGTGGGGGGGGGGGGGTGCACTGGATAGTTGCTCCATCTCTCTGGCAAATATTCCAGCCATTTTTCACTATCTGGCCATATCTCCAGCCAAATATCACCGCAGGATAGTTGTCTGAATAGTACCAACAATTCTATTAATAAAGTGGTTCCATTAATGTCTGTTATGGAATGTATTAACATTATAAAAAAAAAAACGAGCTTCAAATATATGAATATGCACCGAATATCTTTTATTACAAAGACAAGACTCTAAATAGAAGTGAAACTTTACAATGTACATATCTCCAGCCAAATATCACCGCAGTATAGTTGTCTGAATAGTACCAACAATTCTATTAATAAAGTGAATATGCACCGATTATCTTTTATTACAAAGACAAGACTCTAAATAGAAGTGAAACTTTACAATGTACATGCGCATTACATACAGAGCAGCAATGGCCTGGGACATTGTTTTGTGTGTCCTGACCTTTGCACATGTTAGATTCCCGTCGCATTGACCAGACGTCTGTGCGGGTAGATCTCCAGAAGTAGAGATGAACAATTCCAACCCCCTTTTATGTGTTTAGATAGACAAGTGACCACTTAAGTCAGATAGGATGGACATAACTGTTATCTTAAAACAAAATAAGTGACGCTAACACTAATGCTGGATACATCAAACTCTTTCATAACACTGGACATGTTAAACACAACAATACAGTATGAACTTTCCTACCAAGGGGAATAACTCTACATACTAAAAGCATACACATATACACAATGTCAACAGTAATGTCTAAATGTTGACACTTTCTAGAAGATACACCTTAAGACGGAACTGATAGAGACAAATCTCAATTAGGAGACTGGACTACAAGCCATACAGATACTGAGTTTGCTCACTTAGAGATAAATCTCAGAAGGCTGGACTTTTGTAGATAAAAGTACAAAGCTCAGATTTGAGGATAGCCTATTAGCATAAAACCACTGACCAAAGCTATCTTTAAAGGGAGTACTTAACATCTCCTATGTCGTGCGCATCTTGTTTGGTATTTTCTTTTGAGCACCATAAGGTTTCGTAAGTTTCTGTTCCTAAGGATGCGCTTTATTGATGTCATTGTTCTCTTGTTTTGCCTTGAGATGGAGTTCTCTATGTGGTGTTCATCCCCACTATTGGGTAAGTTAGTTTATTTGACTACCTTCTAAATATCATAGATCTAAAATCGTTTCTTTTATAATCTTGCGAATGGCGGTATCAAAGGAGTGTGTATTTTTATCATCTAGGGATGCAGGCTTGGGACTCTGCTGGAGTCGAGTCTGAGTTGTAGGCTTGGTATTTGAATATTGCCCATGGAGTTGGGTTGGGCATTGTGAGCCCTGATCGACTATGGCACTGAGATTAAGGTGTGCTATAGTTCCTTTGAATTTAATTTGTAATTGCTATTGATATTTATTCGTAATGTATGCTTCATCATATCATATCATATATTCATTAAATTGTTAAACGTACAATCTTGTTGTTAACTAATGTACATTAACTTACGTTGTCATTAATATCGTTCAGGTTGAACAACTGTTGGTATTGACTAAATGTTCAGTTGAATAACTTTTATTCAATGTGTGTATTTTACATGCTATTACCTTTATGTTCTTGCGTTACTCTGTTCAGGTTGGGATACGGGACCATAATATCATACCCTAGCTAAGCGACTAAACCCACCTGACACCCTACTCCTTTGTTTAGTCCATGACACTGAACTTATTGATAGGGCATCCACCATTTTTAAGCCAGTAGAGTGACAACTTGCCATGACAGCAGCATGACACTGTCAATAGCTAATATTACTTTTCCTATTGTGTTGACAGCGAACGCCGGTATGGACAGTATAAAAGGGACTTCTGGGAAGGGCACGTATCTCGTATAGGGGATGAACGTATGCCAAAGGCAGTCTTTTTTGGTGAGCTAAAAGGTGGTCGATGTAACAGAGGTGCTCCACGGAAACGCTTCAAAGACCAGCTTAGGCGACAATTTGCCTTAGCTGACTAGAAGAGAGCACCTGGTTGCATGCAGCCTCAGAACGAGACAGCTGGAGGTCACTCACGAAGGCCGCAGGATACACATTTGAGAGCAAAAGAAATCCACTGCCGAGGACAGATGCAGGCGGCGAAAAGAAAATCTAAATCGACCACCTGCGGACAATGGTTATGCTTGCCCTGGAAGTGGCAAATTATGTAGGTTAAAGTTGGGGCTGCGCAGCCACCGGAAATACTGCACTCCTCACTTATCTTTGGACTCGAAGACAAGCCTTATTATTATTATTATTATTCCACATGCACTAACAAGTGAGATATATAAATATATATATATACTTGTACATATTTCACATGCACTAACAGGTGAGACACAGATATATACACTTGTACATATTCCACATGCACTAACAGGTGAGACACAGATATATATATATCACAGGTGAGACACATATATATATACACTTGTACATATTCCACATGCACTAACAAGTGAGACAAAGATATATACACTTGTACATGTTCCACATGCACTAACAAGTGAGAGACAGATATATATACACTTGTACATATTTCACATGCACTAACAAGTGACACAAAGATATATACACTTGTACATGTTCCACATGCACTAACAAGTAAGATATATAAATATATATATATACTTGTACATATTTCACATGCACTAACAGGTGAGACACAGATATATACACTTGTACATATTTCACATGCACTAACAAGTGACACAAAGATATATACACTTCTACATGTTCCACATGCACTAACAGGTGAGACACAGATATATATATATATCACAAGTGAGACACAGATATATACACTTGTATATGTTCCACATGCACTAACAAGTGAGATATATAAATATATATATATACTTGTACATATTTCACATGCACTAACAGGTGAGACACAGATATATACACTTGTACATATTCCACATGCACTAACAGGTGAGACACAGATATATTTTATCACAAGTGAGACACAGATATATACACACTTGTACATATTTCACATGCACTAACAAGTGAGATACAGATATATATATATATAACAGGTGAGACACAGATTAGTTTTTCATGGCTGTTCATATTCATGATGTTGACCAAGTCCTCACTGAGTGATAAGAGACTTGAAAACAATGAGGTGAACAACAAACAAAGTAAACTACAAACCTAACATTATAAGGTGTGTGTGCTATTTAGACATTGTTCAGTATGTTCAGTATATTATGTTTACTAGATATGTAAAAATGGTATCTGGCCAGATATCTTATTTTACAATCTGGCCACCTATTTGGTGCAGTGTATGAGTGATTCTGTTTGTTCCTATGCCCGCAGTGTCTTGACTTGTATTTCTTGTGTGTCTTCTAACTGAACTCAAACCAGAAGCAGATTGAAATGAGACTTACTGAGAAAACAAAGGGTAAACTACACACCATCTCTAACAGAAGTATTCTGGAGGAAAACAGCATAAATAGATTTCCCTGTTGAAGAGAACATTTTGAGAATATATATACATGCATTTCAATGGCATAGAGAAACCTTTTCATTTCTTAGATATAGATAACCTTACAGTTCCTTGGATAACCTTACAGTTCCTTGGATAACCTTACAGTTTCTTAGATAACCTTACAGTTTCTTGGATAACCTTACAGTTTCTTGGATAACCTTACAGTTTCTTGGATAACCTTACAGTTTCTTGGATAACCTTACAGTTTCTTGGATAACCTTACAGTTTCTTGGATAACCTTACAGTTTCTTGGATAACCTTACAGTTCCTTGGATAACCTTACAGTTCCTTGGATAACCTTACAGTTCCTTGGATAACCTTACAGTTCCTTGGATAACCTTACAGTTCCTTGGATAACCTTACAGTTTCTTAGATAACCTTACAGTTTCTTGGATAACCTTACAGTTTCTTGGATAACCTTACAGTTTCTTGGATAACCTTACAGTTTCTTGGATAACCTTACAGTTTCTTGGATAACCTTACAGTTTCTTGGATAACCTTACAGTTTCTTGGATAACCTTACAGTTCCTTGGATAACCTTACAGTTCCTTGGATAACCTTACAGTTCCTTGGATAACCTTACAGTTCCTTGGATAACCTTACAGTTCCTTGGATAACCTTACAGTTTCTTGGATAACCTTACAGTTTCTTGGATAACCTTACAGTTTCTTGGATAACCTTACAGTTTCTTGGATAACCTTACAGTTTCTTGGATAACCTTACAGTTTCTTGGATAACCTTACAGTTTCTTGGATAACCTTACAGTTTCTTGGATAACCTTACAGTTTCTTGGATAACCTTACAGTTTCTTGGATAACCTTACAGTTTCTTGGATAACCTTACAGTTTCTTGGATAACCTTACAGTTTCTTGGATAACCTTACAGTTCAATGTTGATTCAAGACTATTACCTCCAAACCTAAACCTCCAGCAAGATGATGGGGATAGTTAAGGGGAGGGCTTGAACCCTGGATGACTAGAACCACAGACCAGAGCACATAATACACAACTAGACAAAGTTCCTAGAGAACTGTTTATGGAAATATACAGTAGAAGCTTGAAAGGAAATCTCTTTCTTAGATATAGATAACCTTACAGTTCCTTGGATAACCTTACAGTTTCTTAGATAACCTTACAGTTTCTTGGATAACCTTACAGTTTCTTGGATAACCTTACAGTTTCTTGGATAACCTTACAGTTTCTTGGATAACCTTACAGTTTCTTGGATAACCTTACAGTTTCTTGGATAACCTTACAGTTTCTTGGATAACCTTACAGTTTCTTGGATAACCTTACAGTTTCTTTGATAACCTTACAGTTTCTTGGATAACCTTACAGTTCCTTGGATAACCTTACAGTTCCTTGGATAACCTTACAGTTCCTTGGATAACCTTACAGTTCCTTGGATAACCTTACAGTTCCTTGGATAACCTTACAGTTCCTTGGATAACCTTACAGTTCCTTGGATAACCTTACAGTTTCTTGGATAACCTTACAGTTTCTTGGATAACCTTACAGTTTCTTGGATAACCTTACAGTTTCTTGGATAACCTTACAGTTTCTTGGATAACCTTACAGTTTCTTGGATAACCTTACAGTTTCTTGGATAACCTTACAGTTTCTTGGATAACCTTACAGTTTCTTGGATAACCTTACAGTTCAATGTTGATTCAAGACTATTACCTCCAAACCTAAACCTCCAGCAAGATGATGGGGATAGTTAAGGGGAGGGCTTGAACCCTGGATGACTAGAACCACAGACCAGAGCACATAATACACAACTAGACAAAGTTCCTAGAGAACTGTTTATGGAAATATACAGTAGAAGCTTGAAAGGAAATCTCTTGTCAATTAAAAAATGAAACAATGTCGTTCTGTGAGATCTTGCCAATGAAACAAAAAAAAAGGCAGGTCTTGAACATTGAGTGAGATCACGTTTTGTTGTTGGCTCCTGGTGAAAGTGCCCATCTTATCAGTTTATGTATTTGTTTTGTTGTTTTCTTTAGATACACATGATGCTAACCATCTCAAAACCAAGAACAGAGCACAACAGAGAACAGATCCTCAAACTCAAGATGAGAAATACCTTCAACACCTACATAATTTCTTTCCTATATTTGAGATTTCAAAACATTTTCAACACAGTTTGGCACACTGAGGAACTATGGAAAAATAAACTATCAATCAAAACAATGAAAATAACTTTTACATCCAACTCACTAGTACTTCAAAAACAACATTGGGAATTGGTTAAACACCCATAACTGGAGTCTAGGCTTACTAATACTTTTCAGTGATCTTACATAAAAGGATAATGGAAGATGCTCTTGAAAAATGACTTGCACTTTGTGGATGTCTAGCTGATGCACATAGACAGGTCTGGCAGGTAGAGATAGTGTCTAGCTGATGCATATAGACAGGTCAGACAGGAAGAGCTGGGGTCTACCTGGTGCACATAGACAGGTCTGGCAGGTAGAAATAGTGTCTAGCTGATGCACATAGACAGGTCTGGCAGGTAGAAATAGTGTCTAGCTTTTGCACATAAACAATACTCCAAAAGCATGTGGAATGCAAATATATGCCCCAAATCAAACATAATAAGAACAGGGTTTGACCAAGCACACCAAGATCATCAGAGGGTAAAACAACAACAATAAGAAGTGACCAATGCTTGTATATTTATAGCTCTGAAGGTGCCTGACATGAATTACTGTCCAGAATCAAACAACAGCGAAGTTCAATACAATTTGGAAAAACAAGGGCATAGCCCTCAGCATTAAAATCAGACCAATAAGCCCCTTGGTCATAGGGACATTCTTGTATGCATGCAAAGCGTGAACTTTAACTACAGAAAATGAAAGGAAGATTGGAGCCATGGAAATGACATGTTCCAGAAGGAGTCTAGACAATAGACATCCAATACAAAGACTGCACATGGAAATGACATGTTCCAGAAGAGTCGAGACATCTCATACAAAGACTGCATTACAAACATGAAAATCAACAGTACAATGTGCTTACCACGCATTATATTTTTCTAATTATGAAGATAATTGATTGAATTAGCAGTCCCACTGATGTTTCAGGAATATTTTCACATTTTATTTTTAGCAAATCATGTCAGTGTTTAGTGACAGTTACAATTAAGACATTACAAGGTCTAAAAAATAGTAGTAACTTTACTTTGCAAGTCTAAGGAAATAGTAACTATTGCAAGTCTAAGAAAATATGGAGTAACTTTACTTCGCAAGTCTAAGGAAATAATAACTATTGCAAGCTTAGCAAGTCTAAGGAAATAGTAACTTGACTTGGCAAGTCTAAGGAAATAGTAGTAACTTCACTTGGCAAGTCTACAAAACAGTAACTTCACTTTGCAAGTCTAAGGAAATAGTAACTAAAGTTTGATGGTTAAAAAAAAGGGACCTGATATTCTGTGGTTAAAAGAACTAGATCCTGGAGTTCTGTGGTCTAAAAACATATTACAAGTTCGATGATATAAATTAATAAATAGTGCCTTGAGTTAAGTGGCCTGAATAAATAGTATCTGGAGTTTAGTGGACTAAGTAAATAGATTTAGTATCTGGAGATAAGTGGTCTAAATAAATCATATCTGGAGATAAGGGGTCTAAATAAAAAATATTTGGAGACAAGTGGTCTAAAAAAATAATATCTGAAGATAACAGTGGTCTAAATAAATAATATCTGGAGATAAGTGGTCTAAATAAATAATATCTGGAGATAAGTGGTCTAAATAAATAATATCTGGAGATAAGTGGTCTAAATAAATAATATCTGGAGATAAGTGGTCTAAATAAATCATATATGGAGATGAGTGGTCTAAATAAATAATATCTGGAGATAAGTGGTTTAAATAAATAATATCTGGAGATAAGTGGTCTAAAAAATCATATCTGGAGAAAAATTGTCGAAATAAATCATATCTGGAGATAAATTGTCTAAATAAATCATATCTGGAGATAAATTGTCTAAATAAATACTATTTGGAGGGTCAACATAAATTGTTCCAAGACCTAGAAAGAAAGAGACACAACCTAGAAGTGTTGGGGACAAAGCAATTAATATTGAATAGAAAAAAAAAACTATAAAAAAAAGAACTTTTAGATTTAGCAGCTAAATGTCTTATTGCTCTATTATCTCATAGATTTAGTGACAAGTACTTCCTAGATAGTTATAAATACTTGTTATTATGGGACAAGTGCAAGTACTTGCTAGATTGGTAAAAATACTAAGTACTTGTTAAACTAATGTACTTACCAATTGTTCTTCTGATAGCATTGAAGATAAAATAATTGGAGTCAACTTAAAGTGTTGACATATACTAATACCAATAAAGTATTGACATATACTAATACCTCATCATAAAAAAAAACACTTTGATTTTAAGAGATTTATTAAGGAATGTCTTTCATCTATCTAAGTTTGAAATTTTGACCCACACTGACAAAATCAATACAACAGGTCCATTGTTTTTTGTTATTTAATGTATTAGTTATGCTGAAATAAAAGAAACTATGTCATCCATGTGCACTGTGTTATTTGGACCCTATCTCAAATGTCATCCATGTGTACTGTGTTATTTGGACCCTATCTCAAATGTCATCCATGTGCACTGTGTTATTTGGACCCTATCTCAAATGTTTAGAGGATGAACTCACCTTGACAGTTACACCAACAATGATACATGTCTTCAGCAATGTGACTGCAGCCAAGAAAACCTGAATGGCCCACAACCATAATGGACGCCTAACCCACAACAAAACATGCCTGTGGATAAGACAAGAAACAGTCTCAAAACAACGTAGATACGTTTGCATTGAAACTAATCCAAGAGAATAGTAAAGTCTTAGTCTAATGTAAAATAACAAGAGAGCCAAATGTTTCAGCACACAGAAATCTGACAAGAAAACAAACATTACCAGTTAATGTCTGTAGATGTAAATCCATTTTCTCCACCTTCTGTTTTACTGGTAGTGTTACAAGGGACACCATGACTGAGGACAAATCATTCAGTTGTTAGGACATTGATATACATCAGAGAGATACTAGGCTAAACAAAAGTATTTACAGATGTATGTATAAACAAGCTGCTACCCATGCTAATCTATGTCAAAAATGTTGATCTAGTCATTCTATTGTTTCCCTGGTTTCAAATTGATTTCTTTAAGGCAACTTCTTTCTTTTCATCCTCCAATCAAACAACAAAATAAGAAAGCCCCCCCCCTTACCCTCAGATCAACAAAAAACAACTCATAGTAACATCGCCAGCAAGAAATTCCACAAGTGTACTCCTGTTCTCTCAGAAAGTGATCAACCTGTAGACATTGGGAGTGATCAACTTGTAGACATGGGGAATGGGGGTGATCAACTTGTAGACATTGGGAGTGATCAACTTGTAGACATTGGGAGTGATCAACTTGTAGACATTGGGAGTGATCAACTTGTAGACATTGGGAGTGATCAACTTGTAGACATTTGGAGTGATCAACTTGTAGACATTGGGAGTGATCAACTTGTAGACATTGGGAGTGATCAACTTGTAGACATTGGGAGTGATCAACTTGTAGACATTGGGAGTGATCAACTTGTAGACATGGGGAATGGGGGTGATCAACTTGTAGACATTGGGAGTGATCAACTTGTAGACATGGGGGGGGGGGATGATCAACTTGTAGACATTGGGGGGAGGGGTGATCAACTTGTAGACATTGGGAGTGATCAACTTGTAGACATTGGGGGGGGTGATCAACTTCTAGACCTTGGGGGTGATCAACTTGTAGACTTTGGGGGTGATCAACTTGCAGACCTTGGGAGTGATCAACTTGTAGACATGGGGGGGATCAGCTTGTAGACATTGGAGTGATCAACTTGTAGACATTGGGGGTGTTCATCCTGTAGACATTGGGAGTGATCAACTTGTAGACATTGGGGGGGTGATCAACTTCTAGACCTTTTGGGTGATCAACTTGCAGACATTGGGAGTGATCAACTTCTAGACATGGGGGGGATCAACTTGTAGACATTGGAGTGATCAACTTGTAGACATTGGGGGGGGGGTGATCAACTTGTAGACATTGGCAATGATCAACTTGTAGACATTGGGGGTGATGACCATCAAAAGGCAGCTGAAATGAGAATTGTATCCCTC
Organism: Biomphalaria sudanica; assembly: GCA_036873155.1. Classification (NCBI taxonomy): domain Eukaryota; kingdom Metazoa; phylum Mollusca; class Gastropoda; family Planorbidae; genus Biomphalaria; species Biomphalaria sudanica. The sequence continues at coordinate 485,575 of JAZGLO010004311.1, forward strand.
CACTGAATTGCTTGTTCATTATGGTATTGGAAATGTTGGGCATCACTCTGCAGTTTGACAACCAATACAGTTGTCCTCCCAAAAATATACAAATACCTTACAACATCTGTAAGAGCATCATTTAGGTTTTTTTTAAGGCAATATTTACATTGCAGGTGGAACAAATGGAAGGCTAACAGCATCTTGATAAACATCCAAAGATTTGTTAAAATTTTTTATCATCTTGTACTTTACGACAGAGACTTCTAAATCCCAGTAGTCAAACAAGTTCAATGTCTGCTATACATGTGATCCCAATAGTCAAACAAGTCCAATGTCTGCTATACATGTGATCCCAGTAGTCAAACAAGTTCAATGTCTGCTACACATGTGATCCCAATAGTCAAACAAGTTCAATGTCTGCTATACATGTGATCCCAGTAGTCAAACAAGTTCAATGTCTGTTATAAATTGTGATCCCAGTAGTCAAACAAGTTCAATGTCTGCTATGCATGTGATCCCAGTAGCAACAAAATAAATATCTGCTATACATGTTATCCCAGTAGCAACAAGTTCAATGTCTGCTATACATGTGATCCCAGTAGTCAAACAAGTTCAATGTCTGTTACACATGTGATCCCAGTAACAACAAGTTCAATGTCTGCTATGTATGTGATCCCAGTAGTCAAACAAACAATCAATGTCTGCTATACATGTGATCCCAATAGTCAAACATGTTAAATGTCTGCTATACATGTGATCCCAGTAGTCAAACAAGTTCAATGTCTGCTATACATGTGATCCCAGTAGTCAAACAAACAATCAATGTCTGCTATACACGTGATCCCAGTAGTCAAACAAGTTCAATGTCTGCTATAGATGTGATCCCAGTAGCAACAAGTTCAATGTCTGCTACACATGTGATCCCAGTAGCAACAAGTTCAATGTCTGCTATACATGTGATCCCAATAGTCAAACATGTTAAATGTCTGCTATACATGTGATCCCAGTAGTCAAACAAGTTCAATGTTTGCTATACATGTGATCCCAGTAGTCAAACAAGTTCAATGTTTGCTATACATGTGATCCCAGTAGCAACAAGTTGGTCTCATGGCATCCCTAAACTGTTCATCAGCATGCTCAAAGTGTTGTTTGTGTTTTAATGATGTCTCAATGAGCAGCCACTATGTTCAGTTGGACAGATTGCAATATTCTTTTGATGGTGCAAACAATTTGCTAAATTTTGGCAATTCAGAAACCAGGGGGGAGCCTGCGGGCATATGGTCATCCTAAAAACATAATGCTCTAGAGCATAGACATACACAAACAGTGCTGTGGGTCATTCATACAGACTCTTACTACATACAGGGCACACTGCTGTGGGTCATTCATACAGACTTGTACTACATACAGGGCACACTGCTGTGGGTCATTCATACAGACTTGTACTACATACAGGGCACACTGCTGTGGGTCATTCATACAGACTTGTACTACATACAGGGCACACTGCTGTGGGTCATCCAGACTGCATGTTCATGATACAAAAGAATAGCCCATAGCCTAAGGATACAATATACTAGATATTTTTTTTAATGTTCTTCAATTGTCTGCCTTGTCAAAAGTGTCTGTCTAGTGCCTAAACGTCCGAGATGAACATGTCCCAGTACCTACCAAGCATACTGCTGTGGGTCATCCAGACAGACCCTTACTACATACAGGGCACACATGATCACTTTGGCTGTGATATATACAATAGAAATATTGATTCCTGGAAGAAATAAAATATTGATGCCATTTAACTACATGGTTAGACAAGGATATACAAACATCTTACTAGACAAGGGTACAAACATCTATCTAGGATACAAATATATATCTAGATAAAGATAGAAACATCTATCTAGACAAGGACACAGACATTTATCTAGACAAGGATACAAACATCTATCTAGACAAGGATACAAACATCTATCTAGACAAGGATACATATACATATCTAGATGATGATAAAAATATATATCTAAATAAAGATATAAACATCTTATCTTCTTATCTTATATAATACAGACGTTACTTCAAAAAAGAAGATGATTACGTCCTACGCGTCATGCATTTAGTCATGCATATTAACCAATGACTTAAATTCTGCCAAGTCACTGGTTTTTCTGGCTAGCTCAGGCAACCCATTCCATGCTCTAATAGCACTAGGGAAGAAGGAGTATTTGTACAAATTTGTCTAGCATATGGGATGAGGAATGTGCCTTTATCTTTGTGTCTTTCAGAGTATTTTGTTAAATTTGTATATGTATTTGAAGATTATGGTTCAGTGTTTTATGTATAATTGCTTCTTTACTTTTGAGTCTTCTGTCCTGAAGGCTTTCTAAATTTAGTGATATTACTATAGGTGTTACTCTAGTCAAATGTGAATATTCATTTGTTATGAATCTCACTGCTCTATTTTGTGTCTGTTCCAATTTCTTAATGTTTTCTTGAGTTGAGGGGTCCCAAATGGAGGATGCATATTCTATTATTGGCCTAACCAAGGTTAAATAACACTTTAGTTTTATGTTCTTATTTGATTTATAGAAATTTCTTTTAATAAACCCTAATGCTTTGTTGGATTTTTTTATAGTTTCATCAATATGTGGATTCCATGACAGTTTTTCATTTATTATAACACCTAGGTATTTTGAGTTTTTAGTCTGTGTTACTGGTTTGCCATGAATAAGATAAGTGGAATTAATTTGTTTTAGTTTTTTTGTTACTCTTAACAACTGACATTTTTCTGGGTGGAAAGACATGCTCCAATTTGATTCCCATTTCTGTAATTCATCTAATTCTCTTTGTAAAATATCTGTGTCTTGTTTTGTTTTTATTGTTCTATATATTATGCAATCGTCTGCAAATAATCTGACTTTTGTTCCTGAACTAATGCAATTTGGTAAATCATTTATGTAAATTAAAAATAGTAGTGGACCTAGACAAGGATACAAATATATATCTAGATAAAGATACAAATATCTATCTAGACAAGGATACAAACATCTATCTAGACAAGAATACAATCTAGACAAGGATGCAAACATCTATCTAGACAAGAATCTGTGGCATTTTACGTCTCGAGAGACGATCTTTTCCCTTTGCAACTTCTTGTGTGACTTAAGAGGCCAATCCTTGATACACAGCTGCGATCGCAGGTTGGGCATATATAATCACCAGGCGCCGTTGCATTTTCACCCTTCTTTCTGCTTCTGTTGTGTATGACATCTGCAATCTTTGACCCTTCCTTTATGCTCTCTCTCCATGAGGATCTGTCCAGTGCCACCTCTTCCCAGTTGCCAGTGTCGATTTTGAAGAGCTTCATGTCGCGTTTGCATACATCCGTATAACGTAAAAGTGGGCGACCAGCGGCTCTCCTGCCTACTATTAGATCGCCATACAGGATGTCCTGTGGAAGTCGACCTACTGGCATTCTACGAACGTGGCCAAGCCAGCCAAGGCGTCTGCTGCTGATAACAGAGCGGATGTCCTGGCACCCTGCTCTTTGTAGCACTTCCTCGTTGGTTATCTTATCTTGCCAACTTATTTTAAAGATCCGCCTTAGGCATCGGAGGTGGAAAACATTCAGCTTTTTTTCCTGCCATGAGTAGGTTGACCATGTTTCACTTCCGTACAGCAAGGTACTCAACACACAGGTCCGGTAGACTAGGGCTTTAGTACTGCTAGTCAGCAATATGTTGTCCCAGATTTGATTTGATTTGATTTGTGATTTGGGCACATCGGCACAATTTAGGCCATGTCGTGCCTGCAGTCCCTCAAGGGCCACTCTCCCTCCACACAACAAAGGTCAAATTCTATACCGTCAAATAATTAAAATCAAGGTCTATTTACAATTAAAATAGTAGAGGTAGTAAAAATTTAATAATTTGGTAAAAATATAATGTAAAAAGTACAGAGTTTAGAAATCAGATCTTCGTAGACAATCCCACTTCCCGGATAAAGCCCAGTACCTTCCCAGGGTCGACATTATTGAATAGTGTTTTTAAATTAGTGGCTCTAAAATATTTTCCCCTGACATCCTGGTATCTGGGGCAGTCAATGAGGATATGTTCCACGGTGAGGCGAGAGTCACAATAGTCACAAAGTGGGGGCTCTTCTTTCTTCAGCACAAAAGAGTGCGTGATGTAGGTGTGGCCAATCCTAAGTCTAGACATGGTCGTGCTACCACGCCTTGTCAGACCCTTAGATGTGGACCGCCACCTGACATCCGCCACAATCTGCCTGAGTTTATTGTGAGTCTCAGCCTCCCATCGATCCTGCCACTCTTGGTAGATGGCAGTGGCAATACTTTGTCTCAGGTCTGAGCAGGGAATTTGAGTTCCTGATACCGCATGATTTAGGGCTCTCTTTGCTTCTCTGTCTGCGGCTTCGTTTCCCTCAATGCCCACATGGGAAGGGACCCAGATGAAGGTGACATCCGTATGGTCGGCTGTTATTTGGTCCAACAGCTTCAGGCTCTTATGTACCAGTGGAATGTCAGTCTTCATCCGCCCCAAAGCTTGCAATGCAGATTTGGAGTCGGAGCAGATTATAAATTTCCTCCTTTCTGATGCTTTGACGGCCATAAGTGCAAGCGATATTGCATGTAATTCGGCCGTAAAGATGGAGCAGCCATCGGGGAGTCTACGGGAGATTGTTTTGTTCCGAAAGGAGCAGGCACACGCGACCTTTCCATCCATTTTGGATCCGTCTGTGTAGATGGTGCCACAATCTCCGTAGCTCTCTTGCAGTTCCCTAAAGTGGACTTGTAGTATGCTTGGGTCTGTATTTTCTTTTTTGAAATTAAGGAGGGATAAATTTAATTTGGGTTTATTCATTAGCCAAGGAGGATTCTGAGGGGTTTCTATTTTAGAGATTTGGTTAATGGGTGGGGTTAAATTTTGGATGGGTTCTCTCATTCGAAGGCCTAACGGCTGTATGACGTTAGGCCTTCGGTTGTATAATTCTACCTCTGTGGGGTTAAATATGGAATCGAAAGCAGGGTTCGTAGGGTTGGATTTTAGCTTGACTATATACTGCATTGCAAGCTTTTTCATTCTTATATCCATGGGGAGTTCTCCAGCCTCCACATGGAGGCTTGGGATAGGTGATGTACGAAACGCGCCGAGACAGAGACGCAGGGCAGCATTTTGTATTGGTTCCAGTATTTTTAGGTACGACTTCCTTGCTGCTCCATATATTATGGATCCGTAGTCTAGCTTGGATCGAATTAGACTCCGATATAGCAGCAGCAAAGTATCTCTGTCAGCTCCCCAGTCCGTATGGCTGAGCACTCTAAGTATGTTTAATGACTTTTGGCATTTTCTCTTAAGTTCCTTAATGTGGGGGAGAAAATTAAATTTGGAATCTAGAGTGAGGCCTAAAAATTTTGTAGTTTTCACGACAGGGATCTTCTTTTTGTGTATAAATAGTTCAGGGTCTGGGTGGAGTCCCCTTAAATTACAAAAATGCATACTAACTGTTTTGGAGTCCGAAAATTTAAAACCATTATCGTTTGCCCAATTTTGAATTTTGTTTAAACATAACTGTAATTTTCTTTCTAGGGTGTTCATGTTTTTCCCATAAGTAAAAATGACAAAGTCATCAACATACAAAGAGCACTCTATGCCAGGGGACAGAGCATTTATGATGCTATTTATTTTTATGTTGAACAGGGTGACTGACAGAATGCTGCCCTGGGGTACACCCATTTCCTGGTCATGAGTGTCAGAAGTGGTGTTGCCCACTCGAACCTGAAATTTTCGGTCTTTCAGGAATTCCCCCACAAAACGGGGGAGATGTCCCTTAAGCCCCATAAGCTCCAGATCACGTAGAATGCCATGTTTCCAGGTTGTGTCATAGGCCTTTTCTATATCGAAGAATACAGCTACTAGATGTTCTCTTCTGAGTAATGCATTTCTGATACAAGCTTCCAGCCTTACCAGGTGGTCAGTTGTTGTCCGCCCTTGCCGGAATCCGCACTGGTAGTTAGAGATCACTTTGTTCCTCTCCAGGTACCAGACCAGCCTACTGTTAATCATTCTTTCCATGGTTTTGCAGATGCAGCTTGTTAGTGCTATTGGTCGATAGTTAGCTGGGTCAGAGCCGTCTCTTCCCGGTTTAGGTATCGGTATAACTGTGGCTTTCCTCCAGCTGTTTGGGAAAGCGCCTGTTTGCCACACACAGTTATAGACCCCTAGCAGGACTGCCAATGAGGGTTCGGGAAGGTGCTTGAGGAACTGGTAATGGATTTCATCTTCTCCAGGCGCTGTGTCATGTGACTTGTCTAGCGATTCCCTCAGTTCCTCAAGCGAGAACGGTTTGTTGTAGTCTTCATTGTTTTCTGACCTGAAATCAATGGAGTGTCTTTCCTCCCTGGTTTTGACTTTTTGAAACTCTGGCGTGTAATGTGCAGTGGATGACTTTTCTGCTATTGAGGATGCAAGGCAGTCAGCTATTTCTCTGGGGGACGTGACAGTTCGTCCTTGGTTTTTCAGATGCCCTATTGCATTTGATTCTTTCCCTTTGATTCGCCTTACTGCCTTCCAGACCGCTCTAGCAGAAGTTTTGGCATCCAGACTGCCGACAAAACTTCTCCAGGAATTCCTTTTGGCTGACCGTATGGTTTGTCTAGCCTTTGCTCTAGCTATTCTGAATAGCTTTAGGTTTTCCTGGGATGGATTTTTTATAAATGCAGCCAGTCGTTTTTTCCTATCGCCAATAGCACCCTTGCAGGCTGTATCAAACCATGGTTTGCTAGGCCGTTTTGGATTTGCGGAGGTTAGGGGGACAACTTTCCTGGCTATACTAAGTAGCTTGCTAGCAAAGGTATCAGCTGGGTTCTGCTCATCGAGGATATTTTCTGTAATATCCTCTGAGCATCTTTTTTGGAATTCTTCCCAATCGGCCTTATTCAGTTTCCACCGCTGAGGTCGTCCCAATGAGGGGAGATTGTTAGCAATGATGATTGGGAAGTGGTCACTTCCCCGTAGATCATTGCTAACTGACCATTTAAAGTCGTCCAGAAGTCCAGGGACGCATACGGTGAGGTCAATGCATGTGAGAGATCCAGTTCCTGGGTGCAAGTAGGTCGGTGATGCATCATTAAGTATGCATAAATCATGTTGGAGGAAGATATCCTCCAGCATACGGCCTCTTGTGTCGGTATTGTTGGAGCCCCACATGGTGTTATGGGCATTGAAATCCCCAAGGATTATGTAAGGCCGGGGGAGTTGTTTCAATAGGTCCTCCATGTCTGTTTGGTTTAATGGAGCGCCTGGTGGTAAATACAGGCTGCAGCAAGTGATAACCTTGTGAAGGGTTATCCTAGCTGCTACGGCCTGTAGTATGGTCTGTAGTTCAACCCTCTCATGGGGGATGCTATCCTTCACAAGGATACAGACTCCACCTGATGCTCTCTCTGCATCCTCAACATTCTTGCTGTAAGCACTGTAGCTTCGGAAGCTGATGCTATCTTTCAGAAATGTTTCCTGTAGACAGACAGCTACAGGAGTCTCAGAGTCCATCAGTAGCTGCATCTCCTCATAATTGGCCTTGAGGCCTCTGCAATTCCACTGTACAATTCTGGAATCCATGGCTTATTCTAGATGACCTACTTGGAGCTATTTGGCTTTGGGAGGCCCCCGGAGGGGTTTCCCTTAATTCCAGTGACCTTGGTATTTTTATTCTTGGGTTTGGATGGAGAGGAGGACAACCCCCTTTTGGGGGAAGTCTTTCTCTCTGGAGAGGGGAGATCCCTCTGGTTAGAGCGGAGGTTATTTCCTCCTCGCTCACCTCGGGCATCCTCTCCGCTTTGATTTCTCCCCTTAGGGAGTTGGTCAACCTCTAATTCGGTAGAGGTTGGGGTGTCTGACTGGTTTCTCTGAGGAGAACCTGTGTCAGACATGATGTCTCCGGGTTCTCCCGGAGTATTGGTTTTGACTAGCTGCTCAGTCTCCATGCTCTCATCAGCGAGCACAGAGAACCTGTTCTTTAGCATGACAACAGGGCTTTCTTGTTTCTTCAGAGGTGTGTTCTTTGGCGGTGTTTTCTTCTGAGTTGGAGGAGGAGGAGGGGGTGGTGGGGTCAATGTGTCCGTCTGTGTGGCTATGGATCTTCCTATCTTAGCAACAGCCTGGGCATAGGTCTTTGTCAAGCCGAATTGGCCTTTGGCTTGGGCCAATACAGCCGATTTCGCCTGGCTGAAGGTACATCCATTTCTTGCCTTGTACTCCTGCACGGCAACCTCCTGTTTCCACACAGGGCAGTCCTTGGAGTAGGCTGAGTGGCCAGCGTGACAGTTTGGGCATTTGAACTGGGCTGTGCAGCCCTTGTCCTCATGACCTTCTCCAGCACATCTGGCACACACAGTGTTCCTCTTGCAGACTGCCGCGCCGTGTCCATAACCCTGGCACTTGAAGCACCTCATGGGGTTAGGTATGTAGGGCCTCACTGGAACTCGTAGGTATCCTGCCTTCACATACTCTGGCGGTGTCCTAGTTCCAAATGTGAGGATAATAGTGGCGGTTTTGACCTCATCACCATCCCTGCGCCTGGTAATGCGCCGGGCATGGGTGACTCCTTCAATGCCCTCCACTATTTCCTTCTCGGAACATTCCAGTAGGTCCCTAGAGCTGATTACACCTCTGCTGGTGTTCAGACTCTTGTGTGGCATGACTTCCACTTGGAGATCACAGAGTCTTCTGCATCTTAAAAGCCCATCAGAGTGTATCTTGCTATCAACTTCTACTAGAAGTTCCAAAGACTTGTGTAGCTTAGACACACTCTTGGGCTCTCCCACTACTGACTTAAGTCCCTTGTAGATGACAAAAGGGCTCATCTTTGTCAGACTTTTCCCCTCCTCTGTGCACCTAACCACCAGAAATGATGGCCAGGTAGCACAGCTTTTTGTGGCCTCCTCCTTTCTGTCTTCCATGCGGCGTCTCTTGCCCAGACATAGGTCTGGGGCAAGTAGTTTTTTTGAAGTTTTTTTTTTCCATGGGTGTTATATATTAGTTCGGCACCTGTGCTCCCCACCCGCCATCGAGTCCAACAAGGGGACGGGCCATTCGGAAGTCCAGAATGAGCCCGCCAGGGCTACACAGGTGCTATACTCAGTCAGCTACTGCATCGGACATGTGTCCGATACAGCAGCTCCCTGATTGACCCTCTAGCCACCGCCCTCCAGCATAGGTCGAAGACCTATGCTGGTAGCTCGGCATGACCAGCCGGTTGACCCAGAGCGGGCCATCTGGGCCTCAGGTCTAGGGGAACTTGGAGCCAAAGTATTGTGTTGTGGTGGCTTATCCTCAGATAGCCATCACTCAAACACCAGGATCTCTTTATCCCCCCTTACCCGTCGCAGTCCACGGCAAACGGACTGGTCTAGGACGTAGTGAGATATTTAGAGATAAGGAGACAGAGTGATGATCAATGAAGGCAGATTGAGGAAAGGAGGAGGCAGACACAATGATAGAAAAGAAGTAGAGCACTTTTGAGCTCCAAAAGTGCTAAGGAAAGAGGAGCGCAGTTTAACGTCATGTCTCGGGACGCTGTTGTCCCAGACTCTTTTCTGCAGCCGTGACATTGCCTTGGCTATCCTGTTGTTTATGTCTTTATCCAGTAGAGTGTTGTTGGATATGATGGAGCCAAGGTAACAAAAGTGATCAACAATTTCTAGTGGTTGACCATTAATGCTTACTTGAGGTGCAGTGTTTGTGTTTTGGACAAGTATCTTAGTCTTGCTTTGACTGATGTTTAAGCCGAACTTCTGGCAAGCAGCAGATAGTTTGTCAACCAGGCACTGTAGCTGAATATCAGCATACAGAAGTTCCCTGACGAGTAGCTTCCTAACCTTGGTTTTTGCCCGCAGCCTTAATACATTAAATAGTTTTCCAGAGGATCTTGTATGGAGAAACACAACTTCGTTTATGTCGTTGTACGCATAATGCAGTAGACAGGAGAAGAATATGCCAAACAGAGTAGGTGCGAGCACACATCCCTGCTTGACACCACTACAAGAATACAATCTAGACAAGGATGCAAACATCTATCGAGACATCTCTTGGATGAATAGGGCCCACAAGGTGAAATAGCCCAAGACATAGTGTCTGTTCAAGATCATCTCGCCAAATTGAAATTATATGTGTGTGTGTGTACCGGTCAGTGGCCGTTGAGTCCACAGAGACAATTGGTAGAGACGTTTTCCACATGTTTCCATCAGTTTTTGCTCCAGGAATGTGCAACTTGACTAGAGGAATTGTTTTAAAACATTAAACAATTTTTTTGTCAGCACGGGAACGGCCAGAGTTGAAGGACTCTCTACACTCAGCTCCCCCACCCCTTTTTTCAAGACATAGACTAGCTTTATTTAGGACATTGGTTGTGCTCTTCTGCCAACAACAAGATGACCTTACAATCAAGGTTAACTAGGGAGCGAGCTCCCCAAATCAAGGTCAACTAGGCTCCCCAAGCAAGGTGAAGACCTGATGCTACAAGAAATTACTTCTGTTGTGTATCCAGATCGAAAGTTTCCCCAATCAAGGTCAACTAGGCTCCCCAAATCAAGGTCAAGTAGGCTCCCCAATGAAGGTCAACTAGGCTCCCCAATGAAGGTCAACTAGGCTCCCCAATGAAGGTCAACTAGGCTTCCCAATGAAGGTCAACTAGGCTCCCCAATGAAGGTCAACTAGGCTCCCCAAGCCAGGCGAAGACGTGATGCTACAAGACCCACTTCTGTTGTCCATCCAGATCGCGGCCCATCAATGATCATGAACAAAAAGAAATGGATCTGCGAATTTCTCAACAACTGATTGAGTATTTAAAAACATCATGTCTCTACGTCACTTCCTGCACACGTTTTTGCTCCAGGAATGTGCAACTTGACTAGAGGAATTGTTTTAAAACATTAAACAATGTTTTTGTCAGCACGGGAACGGCCAGAGTTGAAGGACTCTCTACACTCAGCTCCCCCACCCCTTTTTTCAAGACATAGACTAGCTTTATTTAGGACATTGGTTGTGCTCTTCTGCCAACAACAAGATGACCCTACAATCAAGGTTAACTAGGAAGCGAGCTCCCCAAATCAAGGTCAACTAGGCTCCCCAAGCAAGGTGAAGACCTGATGCTACAAGAAATTACTTCTGTTGTGTATCCAGATCGAAAGTTTCCCCAATCAAGGTCAACTAGGCTCCCCAAATCAAGGTCAAGTAGGCTCCCCAATGAAGGTCAAGTAGGCTCCCCAATGAAGGTCAACTAGGCTCCCCAATGAAGGTCAACTAGGCTTCCCAATGAAGGTCAACTAGGCTCCCCAATGAAGGTCAACTAGGCTCCCCAAGCCAGGCGAAGACGTGATGCTACAAGACCCACTTCTGTTGTCCATCCAGATCGCGGCCCATCAATGATCATGAACAAAAAGAAATGGATCTGCGAATTTCTCAACAACTGATTGAGTATTTAAAAACATCATGTCTCTACGTCACTTCCTGCACACGTTTTTGCTCCAGGAATGTGCAACTTGACTAGAGGAATTGTTTTAAAACATTAAACAATGTTTTTGTCAGCACGGGAACGGCCAGAGTTGAAGGACTCTCTACACTCAGCTCCCCCACCCCTTTTTTCAAGACATAGACTAGCTTTATTTAGGACATTGGTTGTGCTCTTCTGCCAACAACAAGATGACCCTACAATCAAGGTTAACTAGGAAGCGAGCTCCCCAAATCAAGGTCAACTAGGCTCCCCAAGCAAGGTGAAGACCTGATGCTACAAGACATTACTTCTGTTGTGTATCCAGATCGAGAGTTTCCCCAATCAAGGTCAACTAGGCTCCCCAAATCAAGGTCAAGTAGGCTCCTTAAATCAAGGTCAAGTAGGCTCCAAAATGAAGGTCAACTAGGCTCCCCAATGAAGGTCAACTAGGCTCCCCAATGAAGGTCAACTAGGCTCCCCAATGAAGGTCAACTAGGCTCCCCAATGAAGGTCAACTATTCTCCCCAATGAAGGTCAACTAGGCTCCCCAATGAAGGTCAACTATTCTCCCCAATGAAGGTCAACTAGGCTCCCCAATGAAGGTCAACTAGGCTCCCAAAGCCAGGCGAAGACGTGATGCTACAAGACCCACTTCTGTTGTCCATCCAGATCGCGGCCCATCAATGATCATGAACAAAAAGAAATGGATCTGCGAATTTCTCAACAACTGATTGAGTATTTAAAAACATCATGTCTCTACGTCACTTCCTGTACACGTTTTTGCTCCAGGAATGTGCAACTTGACTAGAGGAATTGTTTTAAAACATTAAACAATTTTTTTGTCAGCACGGGAACGGCCAGAGTTGAAGGACTCTCTACACTCAGCTCCCCCACCCCTTTTTTCAAGACATAGACTAGCTTTATTTAGGACATTGGTTGTGCTCTTCTGCCAACAACAAGATGACCTTACAATCAAGGTTAACTAGGAAGCGAGCTCCCCAAATCAAGGTCAACTAGGCTCCCCAAGCAAGGTGAAGACCTGATGCTACAAGACATTACTTCTGTTGTGTATCCAGATCGAGAGTTTCCCCAATCAAGGTCAACTAGGCTCCCCAAATCAAGGTCAACTAGGCTCCCCAAATCAAGGTCAAGTAGGCTCCCCAATGAAGGTCAAGTAGGCTCCCCAATGAAGGTCAACTAGGCTCCCCAATGAAGGTTAACTAGGCTCCCCAATGAAGGTCGAAGGTTAACTAGGCTCCCCAATGAAGGTCAACTAGGCTCCCCAATGAAGGTCAACTAGGCTCCCCAATGAAGGTCAACTAGGCTCCCCAATGAAGGTCAACTAGGCTCCCCAATGAAGGTCAACTATTCTCCCCAATGAAGGTCAACTAGGCTCCCCAATGAAGGTCAACTATTCTCCCCAATGAAGGTCAACTAGGCTCCCCAATGAAGGTCAACTAGGCTCCCCAAGCCAGGCGAAGACGTGATGCTACAAGACTTACTTCTCTTGTCCATCCAGATCGCGGCCCATCAATGATCATGAACAAAAAGAAATGGATCTGCGAATTTCTCAACAACTGATTGAGTATTTAAAAACATCATGTCTCTACGTCACTTCCTGCACACGTAAACTTAGTAGCGGCCCTAGGGGGTTGCAAGTGGGGCAACAGCCCCAGGCCCCGCGATCTTAGATTTCCTTGTCACCTCCAGCTTCGCAATCCAGTTCAGTTCTCTCATTAACTGGGACTTGTGACTCAATCTTTTGGAAGCCTTCCCGGCATCTGTAGGATACCAATTACCATGCAAGTTCTCAACATATTTTTGGTTGCAAACACTGTTCAGTTTCGGTAAAAACAGCAATCATGACCTGTCGATTCTACGAGGCTATCATTGTTTAACAGTTCACCTTGGCATCAAGAAAAACAAGTAGCCGGAAGCGACCAATTAACATCCAATCGGATTTGAATAGGAAAACGCGTAGAGATCAAATGTAACCCAGTTGCAAGAGGCTCTCTTTAGTTATGTCTACATGTAACGTTTGAAACAAAGTGTGATCAAGAAATAACTTTTGTGTGTGTGTGTGTGTTTTCTTTGACTCTGCGGTATTTCCTATACGTACACACTAGTTTGTGGATACCAACAGCATCACAAGACATCACAGAAACACTTTCATCTCCTAAATAACAATTTCCCATTTTCCTAATAATATTTACATGCCAACCGTTTCTAATGTCACACCTGTGACGGGGTAATGAGCTCTTGGTCTACACAAGCTGCAACGTCGAAGGTCAATGTTTAGGCCTACTATAACAATTGGTCTTGATTGACTAGTCATTGCGCTATACGGTTATTTCGGCCAATCAGCATTCAGAAAGTTTTCATTATTTATTTTGAAAACCCATGGTATGGGGTACTATAGCCCTTCCGCGTAAGTCAAGGGACACAACTGTAGAGGCTCTTATCTCAGACCTTGTTCTTACAATTTCGCTTCGGCATTCGAACCGCGCATCGGGAGAGAAGATACACAGTATTATTAGTTTGTAAAGCGACAAGCCAGGAAAGTTCCGTGACTGAATCCGTCTGTAGCAGTCTAAGCAACTATTTTTTCTTGCAAGTATTCCGGTTAATAGTCACTTTCCAACTTCAGCGTGCTTAGCAGAAATTATTATCTAGTTTATTGATTTTTCATGCAAAAAGTTTCTGAGTCATTAGGTTAGGTTTATTACCCTTAAAAGGCGAAATCTTTCATGCAGAACCATCACTATACAGTATGTAATAAGTGACGTAAGGTACAGATGTTATGTTTGGGAAAGCGCCTGTTTGCCAAACACAGTTATAGACCCCTAGCAGGACTGCCAATGAGGGTTCGGGAAGGTGCTTGAGGAACTGGTAATGGATTTCATCTTCTCCAGGCACTGTGTCATGTGACTTCAGCGATTCCCTCAGTTCCTCAAGCGAGAACGGTTTGTTGTAGTCCTCATTTTTCTCTGACCTGAAATCAATGGGGTGTCTTTCCTCCCTGGTTTTGACTTTTTGGAACTCTGGCGTGTAGTGTGCAGTGGATGATTTATCTGCTCTTGAGGATGCAAGGAAGTCTTGGGTTTGGATGGAGAGGAGGACAACCTCCTTTTGAGGGAAGTCGGAGGTTATTTCCTCCTCTCTCACCTCGGGCATCCTCTCCGCTTTGATTTCTCCCCTTAGGGCATTCCAGTAGGTCCCTAGAGCTAATTACACCTCTGCTGGTGTTCAGACACTTGTGTGGCATGACTTCCACTTGGAGATCACAGAGTCTTCTGCATCTTAAAAGCCCATCAGAGTGTATCTTGCCATCTACTTCTACAAGAAGTTCCATTGATTTGTGTAGCTTAGACACTCTTTGGGCTCTCCCACTACTGACTTTATAGATAAGGAAAGGGCTTAGCTTTGTCAGTCTTGTCCCCTCCTCTGTGCACCTGACCACCAAAATGATGGCCAGGTAGTACAGCTTTTTGTGGCCTCCTCCTTGTGCCCGATACAGGCCAATTGTACAGTACCTACACGTAAGGTACAAATGTTAAGTAATGAGTGACAGGCCAATAGTACAGTACTTACACGTAAGGTACAATGTTATGTAATGAGTGACGGGCCAATAGTTCAGTACCTACACGTAAGGTACCATGTTATGTAATGAGTGACAGTAGGCCAATAGTACAGTACCTACACGTAATGTACAATGTTATGTAATGAGTGACAGGCCAATAGTACAGTACTTACACGTAAGGTACAATGTTATGTAATGAGTGACGGGCCAATAGTACAGTACCTACAAGTAAGGTACAATGTTATGTAATGATGAGTGACAGTAGGCCAATAGTACAGTACCTACACGTAATGTACAATGTTATGTAATGAGTGACAGGCTAATAGTACAGTACTTACACGTAAGGTACAATGTTATGTAATGAGTGACAGGCCAATAGTACAGTACCTACACGTAAGGTACAATGTTATGTAATGAGTGACAGGCCAAATAGAACAGTACCTACACGAAAGGCACAATGTTAAGTAACACACACACAAAAATGGACTGCAGCGTTAGATGAGCTCCTTAGCGTGATGTGGTACGGTATATATAGGCCCCACATATGACACTCGCCCAGGACCCGCGCTCTGCTAAGGCTGCCTCTGCGTAAACTAA
The DNA here is from genome assembly GCA_036873155.1 of Biomphalaria sudanica. Classification (NCBI taxonomy): domain Eukaryota; kingdom Metazoa; phylum Mollusca; class Gastropoda; family Planorbidae; genus Biomphalaria; species Biomphalaria sudanica. Next base: position 501,239 of record JAZGLO010004311.1, read on the forward strand.
ACCATGATTATACGGGGATCGTGTCTCCAACACAAAGTAAAGCATGTCAATAAATCTCTGTGTGTGTGTGAGTGTTTTATTAGGTCTGTGTGTAATGGTAGAGGGTTGTTCCGAGATATCTAGTCAAGTGAAGGTTTCAATTTACAACTGGCAATACAAACGTCACTTGCTGTGTTATTGTAAGCCAATGGAAGAAAGTTTGTTTTGTATCTACCCAATAGAGCCGCGATACAATAGGTAGCAGCAAAACATGGACAAGTGAAGGAGAGGACAGCGTTGTCACCAACAAGACATTTGACCATAAGATGTGTCTTGTTGAAGCACAGTGTTACTAATATAAAACAAAGACATTTGGCCTAAGATGTCTTGTTGAAGCACAGTGTTACTAATATAAAACAAAGACATTTGGCCTAAGATGTCTTGTTGAAGCACAGTGTTATTAATCTAAAACAAAGACATTTGGCCTAAGATGTCTTGTTGAAGCACAGTGTTACTAATATAAAACAAAGACATTTGACCATAAGATGTGTCTTGTTGAAGCACAGTGTTACTAATATAAAACAAAGACATTTGGCCTAAGATGTCTTGTTGAAGCACAGTGTTACTAATATAAAACAAAGACATTTGGCCTAAGATGTCTTGTTGAAGCACAGTGTTATTAATATAAAACAAAGACATTTGGCCTAAGATGTCTTGTTGAAGCACAGTGTTACTAATATAAAACAAAGACATTTGGCCTAAGATGTCTTGTTGAAGCACAGTGTTATTAATATAAAACAAAGACATTTGGCCTAAGATGTCTTGTTGAAGCACAGTGTTACTAATATAAAACAAAGACATTTGACCATAAGATGTGTCTTGTTGAAGCACAGTGTTACTAATATAAAACAAAGACATTTGGCCTAAGATGTCTTGTTGAAGCACAGTGTTACTAATATAAAACAAAGACATTTGACCATAAGATGTGTCTTGTTGAAGCACAGTGTTACTAATATAAAACAAAGACATTTGGCCTAAGATGTTTTGTTGAAGCACAGTGTTACTAATATAAAACAAAGACATTTGACCATAAGATGTGTCTTGTTGAAGCACAGTGTTACTAATATAAAACAAAGACATTTGGCCTAAGATGTCTTTTTGAAGCAGAGTGATACTAATATAAAACAAAGACATTTGACCTAAGATGTGTCTTGTTGAAGCACAGTGTTACTAATATAAAACAAAGACATTTGGCCTAAGATGTCTTGTTGTGGTTCTCAGCCTCCCACCAATCCTGCCACTCTCGATAGGTGGTAGAGGCAATACTTCTTTGTCTCAGGTCTGAGCAGGGAATTTGGGTTCCTGACACCGCTTGATTTAAGGCTCTTTTTGCTTCGCTGTCTGTCGTTTCGTTTCCCTCTATTCCCACATGGGAGGCGATCCAGATGAAGGATCTATTGGTCCAACAGCTTTAGGCTCTTATGTACCAATGGAATGTCAGTCTTCATCCGCCCCAAAGCTTGCAATGCAGATTTGGAGTCGGAGCAGATGATAATTTTTCTCCTGTCTGATGCTTTGACAGCCATTAGTGCAAGCGATATTGCATGAAATTCGGCCGTAAAGATGGAGCAGCCATCGGGGAGTCTACGGGAGAATGTTTTGTTCCGAAAGGGGCAGGCACACGCGACCTTTCCATCCATTTTGGATCCGTTTGTGTAGATGGTGCCACAATCTCCGTAGCTCTCCTGCAGTTCCCTAAACTGTATTTTCCTTTTTTTTTTTTTATTATGGAGGGATAAATTTAATTTGGATTCATTCATCAACCAAGGAGGGTTCTGTGGGATTTCTATTTTAGAGATTTGGTAGATGGGTGGGGTTAAATTTTGGATGGATTCTCTCATTCGAAGCCCCAACTTCTGTATGACGTTAGGCCTTCGATTGTATAGTTCTACCTGTGTAGGGTTAAATATGAAGTCGAAAGCAGGGTTTGTGGGGTTGGATTTTAGCTTGACTATATACTGCATTGCAAGCTTTTTCATTCTTATGTCCATGGGGAGTTCTCCAGCCTCCATGTGGAGACTTGGGATTGGTGATGTACAAAACGTGCCGAGACAGAGACGCAGGGCAGCATTTTGTATGGGTTCTAGTATTTGTAGATAAGATTTCCTAGCTGCTCCATATATTATGGATCTGTAGTCTAGCTTGGATCGGATTAGACTCGGGTATAGCAGCAGTAAGGTATCTCTGTCAGCTCCCCAGTCCGTATGGCTGAGAAACTCTGAGTATGTTTGACTTTCGGCATTTCTTCTTAAGTTCCTTAATGTGGAAAACAAAATTAAATTTGGAATCTAGGGTGAGGCCTAGAAATTTTGTAGTTTTCACAACTGGGATCTTCTTTTTGTGTAAAATAGTTCAGGGTCTGGGCTCTCCCACTCATCTTTGTCAGGCTTTTCCCCTCCTCTGTGCACCTGACCACCAGAAATGATGGCCAGGTAGTACAGCTTCTTGTGGCCTCCTCCTTTTTTTGCCTCTATTCTTCGCCTCTTGCCCAGACACAAATCTGGGGAAAGTTTTTTTTTTTTGGTGTTTTTGTCCATGGACATTCGGCACCTTACTCCCAACACGCCATCGAGTCCAACAAGGGGACAGGCCATTGGGATGTTCAGAATGAGCACGCCAGGGCTACACAAGTGCTATACTCAGTCAGCTGCTGCATCGGACATATGCTCCCTGATTGACCCTCCAGCCACTGCCCTCCAGCAGTGCTGGTAGCTCAGCGTGACCAGCCGGTTGACCCAGAGCGGGCCATCTTGGCCTCAGGTCTAGAGGAATTTAGAGCCAAAGTACTGTGTTGTGGTGGTTTATCCTCAGATAGCCACCACTCAAACACCAGGATCTCTTTATCCCCACTTACCCGTCACAGTCCACGGCAAACGGACTGGTCTAGGACGTAGTGAGATTTTAAAGATAAGAAGACAGAGTGATGATCAATGAAGGCAGACTGAGGAAAAGAGGAGGCAGACACAATGATAGAAAAGAAGTAGGGCACTTTTGAGCTCCAAAAGTGTTAAGGAAAGAGGAGCGCAGTTTAACGTCATGTCTCGGGACGCCGCCAGAGAAGAAAAGCAAGGCCCACGACACTAGCTCCAGCTGGAATAACCTGCCCAGTGTGTAGCCGAACATTCTGGGCTCACATATGTCTCACCAGCCACATGAGGAGGTATAAAACCCCAGTGCAAAGCCCTCAGCCCCCTGGATGACAAAGTGGTCATCATCGAACCACGATGGACGAACTATATATTGCCAATGTACGGAAACAAATCACTTATGGAAATGTCTACGTGACATTTCCTACAATGTAAGTTTGTGAAAGTGTGTGTGTGTATCTGCCTGTTTTCAAAGTACACGTAAATAAATGAAATAGAGTTTGAAATGATTTATTTTATTGCTTTACTGTTTGCATATGTATGTTTTAAGATATATCTAAAGTGTTTCCTGCAAAATGACTGATACATTGTGATTACATTCAAACAAACAAAAAATATTGGCTCTATTCATATTTTACGATATCTAAAGTATTTCTTTCAAAATGACTGAAATATATTTTTTCTGCTCTATTTTGTCGGCGCTAATTTGTTCGCGCTGATTTGTCGGGGTACCGTGACTTAGTATTCAAGGACTTCCTGCTCAACACAGGTACCGTCACTTAGTATTCAAGGACTTCCTGCTCAACACAGGTACCGTCACTTAGTATTCAAGGACTTCCTGCTCAACACAGGTACCGTCACTTAGTATTCAAGGACTTCCTGCTCAACACAGGTACTGTGACAGTATTGGCAGCCTCACCGAGACAAACACTGGGAAGAACAAGATGTAGAGTGTAGAGGTTTACTTAGAAGTACACTAACGAAGATTTTGGGGGGTTCACTTGAACCTAATCGATACATTTGACCCTAACGCTCCTCCAGTTGAATAAATGAATGTATGTGCCTTGACCAAGACGAAAGTCGACTGTGTGTGTGTGTGATGTCACCAAAGCCACTAGACAGAGACTAGCTCCACCTACCTGTCCCATTCTCTTCGGAGATTTCACGCTGTGTGTGCTAAACTCAACAACACTATGCAAAGTCAGTCGCTTCAACCTGACTGGAACATTGATAGAATAAACAGCAAGGCTTGAGATCTATGGAATAGGATTAGCTAGGATAGGATTGGTTTTTACTAGTTAGGGTAGTTAAGGTATATCGCAACTGAAACAACAAGGAAAAATGTTTGATATTTTGGGGGTTTGGCACAATTTAGGCCATATTGTGCCCATAATACCTCAAAGGTTATTCCCCCTTATAGCTCAAGAGCTCAATAGCTAAATGTTACACAGCCAAGTGATACATAAACGAGGAGACATGTCCAATCGGGGTAGATCTACTAAAACATTGAGAAATGTCCACTCGGGGTAGATCTATTAAAACATTGAGAAATTTCCACTCGGGGTAGATCTACTAAAACATTGAGAAATGTCTACTCTGTGTAGATCTACTAAAACATTGAAAAATGTCCACTCGGTGTAGATCTACTAAAACATTGAATAATGTCCACTCGGTGTAGATCTACTAAAACATTGAGAAATGTCCACTCGGTGTAGATCTATTAAAACATTGAGAAATGTCCACTTGGGGTAGATCTACTAAAACTTTGAGAAATGTCCACTCGGGTAAATCTACTAAAACATTGAGAAATGTCCACTCGGGTAAATGTACTAAAAACATTGAGAAATGTCCACTCGAGGTAGATCTACTAAAACAATGAAAAATGTCCACTCGGGGTAGATCTACTAAAACAATGATAAAAGTCCACTCGGGGTAGATCTACTAAAACAATGAGAAATGTCCGATCAGGGTAGATCAACTAAAACAATGAGAACTGTCCATTCAATATGTGATGTATTAGTCTAAAAGATGAGCTACATCCTTACCAAATGGATCAATGCTGTCGGCCAGATCTTTCGTACATGTTTTAGTTGAACAATAGCTCGGAAATACAAGACTTCAACGTGAGATCACAGAATGTTTCTTGGGACATACTTCAACGTGAGATCACAGAATGTTTCTTGGGACATACTTCAACGTGAGATCACAGAATGTTTCTTGGGACATACTTCAACGTGAGATCACAGAATGTTTCTTGGGACATACTTCAACGTGAGATCACAGAATGTTTCTTAGGACATACTTCAACGTGAGATCACAGAATGTTTCTTGGGACATACTTCAACGTGAGATCACAGAATGTTTCTTGGGACATACTTCAACGTGAGATTACAGAATGTTTCTTGGACTTCAACGTGAGATCACAGAATGTTTCTTGGGACAGACTTCAACGTGAGATCACAGAATGTTTCTTGGGACATACTTCAACGTGAGATCACAGAATGTTTCTTGGGACATACTTCAACTTGAGATCACAGAATGTTTCTTGGGACATACTTCAACGTGAGATCACAGAATGTTTCTTGATGCATACTTCAACGTGAGATCACAGAATGTTTCTTGCGACAGACTTCAACGTGAGATCACAGAATGTTTCTTGGGACATACTTCAACATGAGATCACAGAATGTTTCTTGGGACAGACTTCGGCGTGAGATCACAGAATGTTTCTTGCGACAGACTTCGACGTGAGATCACAGAATGTTTCTTGCGACAGACTTCAACGTGAGATCACAGAATGTTTCTTGGGACATACTTCAACGTGAGATCACAGAATGTTTCTTAAGACAGACTTCGACGTGAGATCATAGAATGTTTCTTGGGACATACTTCAACGTGAGATCACAGAATGTTTCTTGCGACAGACTTCAACGTGAGATCACAGAATGTTTCTTGCGACAGACTTCAACGTGAGATCATAGAATGTTTCTTGGGACATACTTCAACGTGAGATCACAGAATGTTTCTTGGAACATACTTCAACGTGAGATCACAGAATGTTTCTTGGAACATACATACTTCAACGTGAGATCACAAAATGTTTCTTGGGACATACTTCAACGTGAGATCACAGAATGTTTCTTGCGACAGACTTCAACGTGAGATCACAGAATGTTTCTTGGGACATACTTCAACGTGAGATCACAGAATGTTTCTTGGGACATACTTCAACGTGAGATCACAGAATGTTTCTTGGGACATACTTCAACGTGAGATCCCAGAATGTTTCTTGGGACAGACTTCGACGTGAGATCCCAGAATGTTTCTTGGGACAGACTTCGACGTGAGATCACAGAATGTTTCTTGCGACATACTTTAACGTGAGATCACAGAATGTTTCTTGGGACAGACTTCGACGTGAGATCACAGAATGTTTCTTGCGACATACTTCTACGTGAGATCACAGAATGTTTCTTGCGACAGACTTCAACGTGAGATCACAGAATGTTTCTTGGGACAGACTTAGACGTGCTTCAAACAAGATCAAGACTGGTCATTTGGATTTCGCAGAATAGTTCACGACCTTTAATCATTATTCTACGTGCCTGCTGACCACAACATAATAGTTCACGACAGCCGAATGACCTGTCATTAATATTCTGCGTGCCTGTTGACTACAATATAATAGTTCACGACAGCCGAATGTAATTAATATTCTACGTGCCTGCTGACCACGACATAAGCATCTCAACAGACTAAGACATCAGTTTGTATGACAATAGAGACAAGAGGTTGGCAGACAGGGGGAGGAAACTACGTCTTCTGATACAATAGACAGCTATTAGACACACACACACACACGGTGCTGGTCGAAAACGCAGCCAAGCGTGTCGCGGTTAAACATGTCTAGGACGAGCTTGTTTGCTTTTATTTCTTATTTCTACAACATAATACTCTCTGTGTCAGTGTAATAATGAGTGTCTCTAGTTGTATGTTCGACAATGTGTTACAGCGTGTCTCTAGTTGTTGACTTGTTCGACAATGTGTTACACAGTGTCTAGTTGTTGACTTGTTGGACAATGTAAGTGTTACAGTGTCTCTAGTTGTTGACTTGTTGGACAATGTAAGTGTTACAGCGTGTCTCTAGTTGTTGACTTGTTCGACAATGTGTTAAAGAGTGTCTCTAGTTGTTGACTTGTTGGACAATGTGTTAAAGAGTGTCTCTAGTTGTTGACTTGTTCGACAATGTGTTAAAGAGTGTCTCTAGTTGTTGACTTGTTGGACAATGTGTTAAAGAGTGTCTCTAGTTGTTGACTTGTTGGAAAGCATATATTTCAAATTCATGATGACAGACTGATAATCACTAATTCGATAATATGCCATTGACGATAAAATACAAAATTTCTCCCGTTATTACTTAACTTAAGCCTATAACCACTAAGCCCTTTTTTAGATCAAAATCGCAGTGGTTAAATTAACCAAAAATAACCCAAAATGTCTCCTAATAGACTATTTGAGCTAGAATATGATAGATTAATGTCTCTTAATAAACCAATTCAACTATAATATATTATTGTTTCACAGTGGACTATTCGAATTGGGTCATATATATCTGTTGACAAGAAATTGCCTGGACGTCCTCTAAGTGACCTTGTCGGATATCTAAAGTAAACTACACAGACACACACACACATCATCTACATCCTCCATACTTCAATGGTGTGCAAATAGAATAAAACTGTATGACGTCAACACTGGAAATGAAACCCTGTGCCCACAAAGAGATCGCACACCGCCCTCCTCTCTCCTCCCCCCCACTCGGGGAGCCAACGTTAGAGTTTGGTCCCGTACTTGAAGGGGTTTCAATAGTTGTCTGATATTCTCGATGAGCTCTGTTTGTGTTTACCACCTAGAAACAGTGAAGAGAGAAAGCCATTGTTTCTTTGTGTTTTCAATCTGTGTTGTCTACTTGATTTCAAATCAAATAATGCTCACCTAGCACTAACACTAGAATAGTGATGCCCAACATAAATCGACCTGCGGGCCATTTTAATTTCCGACCCTAGTCGCGGGCCACATAAAACGAAATGAAATTGACCTGAAACTATTGGATTAGAAACCCGTGGATCCAGTACTTACGTTCATTAATGGGGATAGTATTCTCTTTTTTTTTTGTTTGTCCAAGAGTCAGAAAACGGCTAAAACATATGAGCAACAGTGTCGCTAGCTTTACCAACGACTCATAGTCTTGTCTCTTTTCCTTAACTATGTCACATTAAGCGTCCACTCTCTAGAGACGTAGTTGAACTATTTTTGGATTCCAATGACGTCACATGTGTTTTAGAATGGCGTTTTGTTTTAATACCGCCCACACATTTGATTGACAACTCAAATATATATATTGGCGTTATTTGATCATGTGTTCTGCCACAAAGTAAACGTCCTTACCTTTTTTTTTTTTTTATTCTACATTAAGAGTTCAATCTCATAAAGTGACGCACAGATGTTAGTCGTGGTACCAATCAAGCGGAGAAAAATTGAGGGCCCTAACGTAGGTAAAGAGACATTTTTCAACCTTTCCTTTAAGGGGGGGGGGGGTAGAGGTTTTCTACACTTTGTGCCGACATTTCGGCGGGCCAGATGGAACCACGTCGCGGGCCGTATCTGGCCCGCGGGCCGTATTTTGGGCATCACTGGCCTATAACATCATCACTACTCTTTGAACTGCTCTAGATTTATAGTCTCGATTTATCACAAATTCAATTACATGACTGATCCAAACTAACTGAAACAACTACGCTCATTATAAGCTTTTTAAAAGTTTTTTAAAAATATTTTCTTGTTTTAAAAGTCTTAATATAGAGACTGCGGCCTTTTGGGGAAATACCGAAAATAAAATACTTAGGTTTGATAGAGCTTGCGTTTTTTTCGCGAATGGCTGTCGTCAGGTTGCGAATCTGTCAAAAAGCGTTCTTAGTGAGTACCGAGGAGGTAAAATGAATCTGTGTACGAAATGTGAAGCGGATACTTGAGACAGTTGAAGAGATCACGAGGTCAATGGGTCAGTCACGTGGTATTTTACAAATATAGGAATCTCGTGGTCAATGTGTCAGTCACGTGGTATTTTACATTATTGTCATAGTTTTAGAACCCCTGTAATATTTGGTGACTAGTAATCACTGAACCATTCCGTGCTTGTTCGCACGAGATTTTGTTTTTTGGTCGGAAGTTGACCACGAGGTGGACACAGCAGTTGATTTTAGACTCTTGTAGAGAGCGGAGTGTTATGGATTATTAACTAGTAGTGTAATGTATAAGTAGAGTGTCATTGAATTGATTTGTATTCAGGACTAATTTTCTTGGATGTATTTTGTGATGGCTGAAGTCGCCAATATCGTTTGTGAATTATTTTACATGTAATAAAAACCACGTCTGCTACAAGTGAGTCTATTAATTATTATAAATATTGTGGTCAAAGAGCTCAGCATGTTAATGTTCTCACGCACTAGCAAATCTAGTGCGCGAGTGAAAGTATTTAAATAACAATACAGAGAATTATTATATCATCTACAAGATCTACATAACACGACATTCGCGTCATCACGCCTATAACAAAACTAGGCTGTGACAATTATTACATATGAAAATAATTCCTGGAGTCTCACTCTCGGTTGAAATAGTTACTGGAGCCTCACCCTCGGTTGAATGATTTTGAAAGAAAAGTTAATATTGACCGGAACTCATTTTGGAAACATTTTGTGTGTGTGTGTGTGGTAATGAAGAGAATGAGCTATGGGGAAAGCAGTATTGACTTGTTGCTTGTACTTGGTTGGTAGATGTGTCACTGAGTCAATGTCTCTATTTGAATAGAAACTCGTTTGAAACGTTGCTCAGGTCCAGTGGTGGCCAGCTTTAACGTGCCGTGACAACCATGGGGGGGGGGGGGGGGGGGGGGGGCTAGTATTGGCTTGGAACAAAGTCTTTTTGACAGTGCAATTGTTACGTCCAGACATTGGCTATAGCAGTTACTGCATGAAATGTCAAGTATCAACTGACGCTCAATGCTGTAACATTACTATCTTACTCAAATACATTGTCGGGTCCATGTAGGACCTACAATTGGGCCTGGAATATGTGCTACAAGTGTGATTGAAGCTGCAGGCTATTTCACAGGAATAATGAAAAATAAAAGTTTTTAAAAATAGTTTTTTCGTTTTTTTTTAGGGGGGGGGGGATTGACAGGGGTGCAAAAGAACATTGTTAAAATGTATGTCCAAAATTATCCATACAAAAGTGTACTCAATCAATCAAATCCAGCTCTTGTATTCAAAGTGTCATCAGTAAATACACACAAACTCAAGACATTGAAGAATGAGGTGTGCAGTATTTCATGTGGCAACACAGTCCCATCTGCGACCCACATATTTTGCCGCACTCATAACAACACAAACGTTCTTATTTGATTCTTGTTTTTTTTATTTCAGCTTATACACTTCTTGGTGTGGCCTCCAGCTACTTGTTACACACTTCTTAGTGTGGCCTCCAGCTACTTGTTACACACTTCTTGGTGTGGCCTCCAGCTACTTGTTACACACTTCTTGGTGTGGCCTCCAGCTACTTGTTACACACTTCTTGGTGTGGCCTCCAGCTACTTGTTACACACTTCTTGGTGTGGCCTCCAGCTACTTGTTACACACTTCTTGGTGTGGCCTCCAGCTACTTGTTACACACTTCTTGGTGTGGCCTCCAGCTACTTGTTACACACTTCTTGGTGTGGCCTCCAGCTACTTGTTACACACTTCTTGGTGTGGCCTCCAGCTACTTGTTACACACTTCTTGGTGTGGCCTCCAGCTACTTGTTACACACTTCTTGGTGTGGCCTCCAGCTACTTGTTACACACTTCTTGGTGTGGCCTCCAGCTACTTGTTACACACTTCTTGGTGTGGCCTCCAGCTACTTGTTACACACTTCTTGGTGTGGCCTCCAGCTACTTGTTACACACTTCTTGGTGTGGCCTCCAGCTACTTGTTACACACTTCTTGGTGTGGCCTCCAGCTACTTGTTACACACTTCTTGGTGTGGCCTCCAGCTACTTGTTACACACTTCTTGGTGTGGCCTCCAGCTACTTGTTACACACTTCTTGGTGTGGCCTCCAGCTACTTGTTACACACTTCTTGGTGTGGCCTCCAGCTACTTGTTACACACTTCTTGGTGTGGCTTCCAGCTACTTGTTACACACTTCTTGGTGTGGCCTCCAGCTACTTGTTACACACTTCTTGGTGTGGCCTCCAGCTACTTGTTACACACTTCTTGGTGTGGCCTCCAGGTACTTGTTACACACTTCTTGGTGTGGCCTCCAGCTACTTGTTACACACTTCATGGTGTGGCCTCCAGCTACTTGTTACACACTTCTTGGTGTGGCCTCCAGCTACTTGTTACACACTTCTTGGTGTGGCCTCCAGGTACTTGTTACACACTTCTTGGTGTGGCCTCCAGCTACTTGTTACACACTTCTTGGTGTGGCCTCCAGCTACTTGTTACACACTTCTTGGTGTGGCCTCCAGCTACTTGTTACACACTTCTTGGTGTGGCCTCCAGCTACTTGTTACACACTTCTTGGTGTGGCCTCCAGCTACTTGTTACACACTTCTTGGTGTGGCCTCCAGCTACTTGTTACACACTTCTTGGTGTGGCCTCCAGCTACTTGTTACACACTTCTTGGTGTGGCCTCCAGCTACTTGTTACACACTTCTTGGTGTGGCCTCCAGCTACTTGTTACACACTTCTTGGTGTGGCCCCTATGGAGGACCACTGTTTCTACACTCTACTTCTCTCCCCTATGGAGGACCGCTGTTTCTACACTCTACTTCTCTCCCCTATGGAGGACCGCTGTTTCTACACTCTACTTCTCTCCCCTATGGAGGACCACTGTTTCTACACTCTACTTCTCTCCCCTATGGAGGACCACTGTTTCTACACTCTACTTCTCTCCCCTATGGAGGACCGCTGTTTCTACACTCTACTTCTCTCCCCTATGGAGGACCGCTGTTTCTACACTCTACTTCTCTCCCCTATGGAGGACCACTGTTTCTACACTCTACTTCTCTCACTGTTTATTACAACGCATGAAAGCCTTATCCCTAGGACATGGTAGTTTGTGAATGCCCCACCTCAAATGACACAATACTGTTGGAGAGGGATGGGGGGGGGGTTGACTTTCACTTGTAAAGATGTTATCATCAGTCAGAACCAGTCCTGCGTGGTATGGGACGGCAATAACTGTCAAGACTACTTCAACTATCTTCAACAGGCTGATAATCTTTGGTCAACCTTTCCTCGGGGAGTCTCAATGCATTCACAGCGTCTAAAGGTTGGTGTTTGGTCTCTGAAGGTTACTCGATTCATTGTAGGGTCATTCAGCCCAGTGTTTTAAAGGACAAGATTTGGGTACCCACTGAACTATAGAAACTCTTCATGGCAGACCAACAATGTCGCCAGCCCAGCCAAAGCTAAATCTAATTAACAGGTCTGGAATATTTAGAATGAGACTATAAGCACTAAATAAAGTGAAATGTCCACAACTAAAGCCTACAAAAGAGTCTATATGCTGTAAGCATGTCGTGTTATACACAAAATTTATCTCTATAAAGTGACGTCTTCGCTTCTTATACAAAATGAACTATTGAACAACAAATATTAAATAGTATACAGCCTCCAACACTCAGAACATATACTCGAGAGACTAATCAGTACTATTGCATCCCTCCCCCCCCCCCCTAAAAAAACTTTTTGCAAAGGGGGGGGGGGGAGCAAACGAGGATTCCAGATTAAAGAGAGATAGTTTAAAATAGATTTCAAATGAAATTCTTTCTTTCAATGCGGCACCAGTTTTAATGTTGTTTAACAATATGAAACATTGACAACTGAAGGTCTTGTGACTCGGGTCCTGCCATTCAGTGGTGTGTGGATGTTGACAGTGAATGTTCTGACTGACTTGCTTGAAGACCAGGAGGTGGAGGGAAGCCAGGCTTCAACAAAAACACAAATATTCTTCTTTAATTTGAACTTTGTCTTTGTTCTAAATAGTTGTATAAGTCATTTCAAGTGAAGACCATGAATGTTGACAAGGAGCTTTTGTAGTGAGTACACACAATATTAGCTGTACATACTCAGATGGAAGTGAGTACACACAATATTAGCTGTACATACTCTGATGGAAGTGAGTACACACTGATGGAATTAAGAACATGTATACATGTGAAGTCAACACTGCCCTGATGAAAGTCAAGTGTGTATATATATAAAGAAGATGGCTGCAAGATTACTACAACATGTAAGTGTAGTATTGTTGTTGTATATATAAAGAAGACTTGACTGTAAGATTACTTACATCTTGTTGTATGTATATTTAAAGAAGACTTGACTGTAAGATTACTTACATGTTGTTGTATGTATATTTAAAGAAGACTTGACTGTAAGATTACTTACATGTTGTTGTATGTATATTTAAAGAAGACTTGACTGTAAGATTACTTACATGCTGTTGTATGTATATTTAAAGAAGACTTGACTGTAAGATTACTTACATGCTGTTGTATGTATATATAAAGAAAACTTCACTGTAAGATTACTTACATGCTGTTGTATGTATATATAAAGAAGACTTCACTGTAAGATTACTTACATGCTGTTGTATGTATATATAAAGAAGACTTCACTGTAAAATTACTTACATGCTGTTGTATGTATATATAAAGAAGACTTCACTGTAAGATTACTTGCATGCTGTTGTATGTATATATAAAGAAGACTTCACTGTAAGATTACTTACATGCTGTTGTATGTATATATAAAGAAGACTTCACTGTAAGATTAGTACTTACGTGTTGTTGGGTTCCTCAGTATAATCCGACGTAGATGAGCTCTCCAGGATTTCTCCTTTCCATGGATCTTAGGTAATGCCCCACTGTGAATAAGATGGTGTGATAGTACTGAATACAATGGTGTCAAAGTAATTAATACAATTATGTTACTATCCTATAGTTATATACTCTATAAACTTTCTTAAACCTAAACAACAAAATCAACAAGTAAAATCTAAGAGATTGTATATCCCAACATCACAATAGAAAACCCAATTTTACTAAGAGTGTCTTTCTTCATTCATCATTGACTGAACAATGTAGGAGAGCCCTTTGTTTTCATATATATATATATATGTTACTTAGTCTTGTAGGAATACAGGTTACTTAGTATTGCAATATTGTAAATGCACAAGTTACTTAGTCTTGTAAGTATATATGAGATAGTCTTGTATGTATAGGAGTTACTTGTCTTGTAAGCATACAAATTACTTAGTCTTGTAAGTATATATAAATGAGTTATTTAGTCTTATAAGTACCTGCATTCTTAGTCTTGTATACAAGAGCCACGCATGTCATGTCATCTGTTATTTAGTCTTGTAAGTGTATCAGAGTGTGTCATGTCAAGTCACCTATTATTTAGTCTTGTAAGTGTATTAGATTGTGTCATGTCATCTGTTATTTAGTCTTGTAATTGTATCAGCGTGTGTCATGTCATCTGTTATATAGTCTTGTAAGTGTATTAGAGTGTGTCATGTCATCTGTTATTTAGTCTTGTACGTGTATCAGCGTGTGTCATGTCATCTGTTATATAGTCTTGTAAGTGTATTAGAGTGTGTCATGTCATCTGTTATTTAGTCTTGTAAGTGTATCAGAGCATGTCACCTGTCACATTTAATCTTGTAATGAGTGATATTTAGTTTTCTTCTTCAACAAGTCAATAAATTTCCTTCTGAATGACAACCTTGTGAAATCAATCATCAAATTAATCCTTACAGTGCACTGAATACACAAAGAAGTTTTGTTTGCATATAATGTTCAGATGTTTTGTTTTCTTTTCACTGCATTCAATTATTATAAAGATTTCTTTTCATCACAAGCAGCTCCCAACTTAGGTGACTAGTTGTACATGTGATAGAATGGTCTAAGGATGCTTAGGCTTAACAATCATATAAGGTATCATTGACTTTAGAAATGTGTAACACATTTTGTTAAATGTCAATATCACAAAGATTGTCTACATCTATGTCAGGTAATTGTCATGAAGACATTACATAGCTCACAAAAGTGTCATACATGTCAATTTCCCTAATTATTAGTCAGAATGACTTGCTGGATTAGGAGCCAATTTTTGTTCAAGTCTAAAAACAGCTTAGATAGAAGAAGAAGACCACATAGATGTTTCAGTTGAACTTACCCATCACGATCATTCTCCTCTTCCTCTGCATAAGAATCACTGTCTTCTTGCATCCATTTGAAATCAATACCATCGCAATCAGCTCCAGTAGTATCATCATCAAATGACATTCTTTTGACTTGAGAAGATAATCACTAGAATATTGTGTGTAGTTGAGGAATCAATGACTGACAGCCAGTGAGTGTACCATATGTCATGCCATTAGATGACAGACAGTAAGTTAACCATATGTCACGTCATTAGGTGACAGCCAGTGAGTGTAACCATATGTCATGTCATGAGATGACATAATAGGTATCTTGACATCTTCAGTTGGTCCAAACACAAAGAGCAAACTAGGAAAAAGAAAATACTTGTTTTAAGAAACAAAGAGCTTATATACGAGTTAAGGGAGGCTACTAAACAATCTTTTATTTTTTTTTAAAAAGGAAATCATTTGTAAAAATTGTAATTAAGACAACATTAATTAAAAAATCCTTATTGTCCAAATCTCTATACATGGCTAATCTTCTCTTATTTAATAAACCTTACTGTCTACACAAAGCTTATCTCCCATTATCCTGCTGAGTTTTTTTATTATATAAAAACACAATTAATTAATTACGACTAATTGATAAAATAATTGGTCATTTTTTTTATTGATTTATGTTTTGTTAGGGGGAATAAATAATTGTGAAAAGTTTCATCTTGATCCTGGAATGGGAAATGGGAGAATTAAAGTGTTCCGAATTTGAAGCAGACAGACAGAATGAGCTGATATATAAACAAACATTTATTAGCATATTTCTCTAAAGCTAATGTTCTTAAACATCTTTACAGGGCAGCTATATGTGTGGGTGTGGGTGTGGGTGTTAACACATTCAAGATGTGTGAAAACAGAATATCTAGATCTAGACAAGAAACTAGAACTCAATCTAGAAATCTAGACAAGACTATTTGTAGATCTGTATTTTGATCCATTAAATTCTTTTTTTTTTTAGAGAGATTTCACTTACAGAGTAGCAGACTAGTCTTCTATAGATAATTATTACTATATTATAGAGCATAGATCTAATTTTTAGAATTATAATACTATATTAGACTATAGATAGATATTAATCTAGAATCTTATATTGTCAGTTTTAGTATCAACTTAACCTTTTAGATCTAGACATAGATTTTATATATACAATACTTATTATACTATATAGAATATAGCATAGATCTATTAAATTAAATAGATTAGTAAAGATCATTAGATGACTAAACAAGACACTAGAATTGACTAAAATATAGATTCTATAGTACATCTCTTATCTTATGAAATCTAAGATCTACATAGATATAGATAAAATATAGATTTTTATAGGCCTACATCTTTCTTCTAAGACAATCTAGGTCTAGGGTCTAAATCTGCTAGTCATTCTAATCTATACTAACTTATACTATTTGTATCTCTCTATATTTTTTATATAGACTAGTATAGAAATAAATAGAAATAAATATAGAATATAGATTCTATTTAGTTAAAGACTTATAGGCCTAATTCCCTAATAATAAAGTAATATATTATATAATCAAGTAAATGATGCATAAATAAAAAAAATCAAACAAAGCATTAGGATTTATTAAAAGAAATTTCTATAAATCAAATAAGAACATAAAACTAAAGTGTTATTTAACCTTGGTTAGGCCAATAATAGAATATGCATCCTCCATTTGGGACCCCTCAACTCAAGAAAACATTAAGAAATTGGAACAGACACAAAATAGAGCAGTGAGATTCATAACAAATGAATATTCACATTTGACTAGAGTAACACCTATAGTAATATCACTAAATTTAGAAAGCCTTCAGGACAGAAGACTCAAAAGTAAAGAAGCAATTATACATAAAACACTGAACCATAATCTTCAAATACATATACAAATTTAACAAAATACTCTGAAAGACACAAAGATAAAGGCACATTCCTCATCCCATATGCTAGACAAATTTGTACAAATACTCCTTCTTCCCTAGTGCTATTAGAGCATGGAATGGGTTGCCTGAGCTAGCCAGGAAAACCAGTGACTTGGCTGAATTTAAGTCATTGGTTAATATGCATGACTAAATGCATGACGCGTAGGACGTAATCATCTTCTTTTTTGAAGTAATGTCTGTATTATATAAGATAAGAAGATAAGTAAGTTGGCCTATAAAAAAATGCCTATACAATGAAAGGTTTTGATCACTCTAGATTAGATCAAGATCTAGAATTGGATTTAATTATACTAAATTATAGATTGTAGATCCCTAGATAAGATACATTTTAATTTTAGATTTATAAAATTTAAAAAATTATTCTAGATCTAGATCTAGCCATTGTATATAATAATAGATGTATATCTAGATCTAATCAATCTAATCTATACTATACTATTCTATACTCTATTCTAAATGGATTAGATTTATTATGTAGTCTAGATCTAGATTCTAGATCAATGTAAATGTATGTAATACTATGTATAGATTGAGATCTCTAGATCTCTATATTTTATATAGATCTAGATCTCTATATTTATTATATTATTATTAATTATATGATATATTTTATATATATATATATATATATATATATATATATATATATATATATATATATATATTATATATATATATATATATATATTATAATATAATATGGATATGTTCTAGTCTAGAGTCTAGGATCCTATTTTAGTTCATTTATTTACTGTTGGCAACTGTTGCTATTACTATAGTAACTATACTATTAGTTAGTATTATGTAGTTTTTATACTAATCTAGACTAGATCTATTATTATTTATATTTTATATACTTATAGATCTAGATATAGACTAGTGACAGTCTAATAACTAATACTAATACCATCAGTCCAGTCATGATCAGTAACCATGGTTAGGTATAGCTTACTAGATCTAGATAGATCTATGACTATGACTATAGGCCTACTGACTATTACTATAACTATACTTATACTATACTTATACTTTATAGACAGACTGTCACACTATCTATTCAAGTCTATTGTCATTGAATCTATAATATGAAACTATTGCTAGATGTCTAGATCTAAGATGTAGAATGTAGATAGATCTAGACTCTAGATATCATCTAGAGTAGATTAAGATATCTGATATATATCTAGGTCGACTAGGTCTATATATATATATATATATATATATATATATATATATATATATATATATATATATATATATATATATATCCTATAATTATAATAGTATAATAATTAATAATACTAATAGACACTATACTATATCATACTATATGGTAGTATATGACTATTTCTACTAAATTTACAACCCAATAAATTATCATTAATTAATTAAAGTAAAATAAAAGAAAACTTACCTATCGACCTAACCTTTCTCTTTTTTTAAAATAACTTTTTACACTAGACTGACTAGATTTACTTTACTTTTACTTTTAGATTAGTCATTAGTGACTTTAGTCCTAGATCTAGATTATATCTAGTCTAGAATCGAAATCTAAATCTAGAAATCTAGTAGATGTTCATTATGTTCTCAAATGTGCGAAGTGGATGAGATCTGGTCTCTCTACTCCTGCAAAGCCAAAGCTTCTTAATCAACCAGACTGTCTGACGTTCAGTCAACTGAAGCGAACTTTTTGAAGCTATTTCAGTGTTTGCCACTTTACACGGAACTCCACCCCCTTGAATAATTGTGCGAGATCACGGCTAAAAATAGACTTAGCTCCTTGTGTCAAATAAAGAAAAGGTCATCACAATCGGAGTTGAAGGTTGTTGACAAAGCGACGTGCTTCGTTCTGCCAGCAGAGGCAGTGCAAGTCCAAAATATTGTATGGGCGAGATGAATTTTGTGAAGCCGTCTTGTTTAACATACAGATGTATATTTTCAGTAATACCAGGGCCGCCGCGAGGTTTGTGGCCGCCTGCGTGCGAAATTTTAAAATGCCGTCCCCTCTTTTTTTAATTGAAAAAAATCTCATTAAGACTAAATTGTACACTGTAATGCTTTCGGCGTCGAGGCTTTGCCCCGAACCCCACTGATGAGTAACGAGCTGGAGATGTCAGGAGAATGCGTTTCTGCCGTGAAAAATGCAAGAAAACGCTTTTGGCGTCTAGGCGAAGCCCCAAATCCTACTGATGAATTATGAGCTGAAAATGTCAGGAGAATGCGTTTCTGCAGTGAAAGATGCAAGAAAACGCTTTTGGCGTCGGAACTCTGCCTGTAAATGTCAGGAGAATGCGTTTCTGCAGTGAAGAATGAAAAAAAAAGCTTCGCCCCGAACCACACTTTGGAGGCTTACAGCGCTCCCCCAGACCCCCAAGATATCAAGAGAAAGTGTTCAACATCAACATGACTGTTTTTTTTCTTCGCACAAAGTTGAGAAACACTGCTTTATATATACATACAGGAGCGCCGCGAGGGTTGTGGCTGCCTGCGTGCGAAATTTTAAAATGCCGCCCCATTCCCCTTTTTTTTCTAGACAATAACTGCAGTAAGATTGAGCTGGTGGATGTTATATACCAAAACAAAGAGGCCTTTTCATTTGAAACCTTTTTTATAGACCAACTCTTTTTTTTAAATCTTTTATAATCGCACTGTTATGTCGTATCCTTCATGTCCTCTTTAGATGTTTTATTTCCTATTTTAACTTTGCATTTTTGTCTTCTACAAAGTTATAAAGCCCTTCTTCAGTTCTTGTATTTCTACATGAGGTGTAACCTATAAGAAACAGAAGCAATATTAATAGAGTTCGGTATGAGACATCTGGTGTAGAATATAATCTTTTTTTTTTTTTGTGTGAAAATATTTGTGTGCGTAAACAATTTCAAGGATTTCACTTTTATTTCACTCAGATTTTTTAAATCGTCTGAATTCCACTCAATTCCGTAAGGGGTTTGATTTCGGGAAAGGGGCCTGGCGCATTCCGCCGGCGTTTTCAGCTTCAGAAATTTTTCTCCCGGCGTCTACAACGCCTTTGTTCTTGCTGTAAGAATGTCTAAAAAGGCCAATAGTGATGAGTTTTCTTTCAGAACGTACTATTCATCCTAATAAAAAAAAAGTTGAGGGCCATATTAAGTCTAATAATAAAGAGGTAGCGCTGGTCAATAGTAGGCTATTATGCGAGGGATATTCTAGGTACATATAGCACGCGGACGTCTGTAATGGGCGTAATCTTTTTAAAGATCATCTTCGTGTTAAGTACATCTCGTCGCGGACCTTATTTTTCCACACAAAAGTCATCACTATAATACAATGCAATAGTCAGAAGAAATTTGACCATTCAGAGACAAAAAAAAAATCCAGAAGAATCACACTAACTGAGACTTTTTGAAATGTTTTATTCAAAAAATTTTGTTGCATACGCCTCTTGCAAAAAAGGTCTACATTTAACAAGACCCAATTAGAAGATGAAGCGACCTCTCTTACTTAAAATATTTTAATTTTTAAAACATTGGAAATTATGTAATTTTAATAATATTCAGACACGGATAATTGACTACAATGAAAATTAACATTGTTTTTGCCGCCCCCCCCCCCCCCCCATTATTGCTGCTCGGTAGTTGACTTGTAACTCCAAACAGCTAGTACAACAGATACCGATGTAGGCGTTCTATAATGTTCATAAATGCAACTAAATAAGTTTGACAAACGTCTATTGTGAACTATAAAAGTGTTATTATAATATTGCAACAGGGGCGTAGCTAGGAATTTTCCATCATTTGGGGGCCCGGGGGACTTGACCTCTTGGGGGCCCCTGCAATTTGCGTAATATTTAATATTTAATGTAAAAAAAACTCATTTGGGGGCCCGCCCTAAAGTGGGGGCCCGGGTGAGGATTTTCAAATTCTCCCCCTCCACCCTAGCTACGCCACTGTATTACACTATACTACTATGTGTAAATCATGTAGTAAGTCCTAAGTAAGTAGATATACTAAGAAGAAGACAAATGTGTGTGTGTGGACTGATCTGCTTCTGTAGTAAGTCCTAAGTAAGTAGATATACTTTGAAGAAGACAAATGTGTGTGTGTGGACTGATCTGCTTCTGTAGTAAGTGTCTCACTCAAAACAAATAGGACAACAACAGTTAAATACCTATTTTAAGTACGCTGTTGTGTTCAGAGATCTTAATTTGTTACATGATTCATTGTCAGGGGCGGACTGGCTAAATGGACATTTGGGCGAATTCCCGGTGGGCCGGTACCCTATAAGGCGGTAGGGGCACCAAATGGGCCTTATAAATGCCAGCAAATTGTTTTAAGATTTATAATTTTCTCTTTAAAAAAATATATATTTTATCTACTTTAATGTCTAATACTAATCTAAAGCATTGTCGTAAATACCCTACATCCGTATGTAGTGCTTCTAGTAGACGTCACTTCCTTATAGGCCTACACACTAAACGATAAACAAGAAAATTAAGGCCTTTATTTCTTATAGAGATCGACGTTAGTGTGAATATATTCGGATGAATCCAGAGCGTTACAAGTCCTATAGAAGACATGTCCAGTCATATACGAATTCTTATTGGTTTGGTGGAGTTGTCACATGATCTCGAGTTGTCCCCGTTAAGAAGTCCTTCACAAATCACAATTATTAGGCTATATATAGGCTATTATATTAGGCTATTATATTAGGCTATCCTGGACAGTGAAGATTGTGTTTATTTGAAATCAAAATGCAAAAGAATTAAAAAGGAGCAGAAAATAAGTCAGATAAAAAAAAAAGCAACTATTGCTGAAATCCTGTGCAAAAAAGGTTACAAAGACAGTTTGTGTGGAAACACAAACTCAAAATCGACCCCCCCCCCCGCGCAGCCCCAGTTGTGACCTACATATTTTGCCACACCCAGGGTAAACATAATCATTGTCAGAAGGTGGTCGAATCAGATTTTCTTTTCGCCGTCTGCGTCTGCCCTCGGCAGCGGATTTACTTTTGGTCTCAAATGTGTATCCCGCAGCCTTTGTGAGTGACCTCCAGCTGTCTCGTTCTGATGCCGCATGCCTCGGCGTTCCAGTACAACCTCATCGTGGTCGTCGGGTGAACACCCTGCTCTCTTAGGGTCGCCAAGGTTACTGGTTGCTCGCTTCTGATGAATGAGCTGTCAGCGAGTGTAAAATGACATCAAAGGGGTTATGTCCAGCCCCCCCTCTTGTGGGGCCCCGGGGCAACGGTGAGGAAGAGACCTAACGGGATCTCCGAAAAGCGGTGACACCAACTCGATGGTTGGCTGGGATCTTCTGGGTCCCGGCTGATTCGCGAGTCTCTCTTTGGGCAAAGACTGGACTGGCGCGGCCTTCGCGGGCTGTGTCGGGCAGTCTGGTCGGCGTCCACGAGTTAGGCTCTAACTAGCCCGTTCCCTGGTGCGCTGCGCTATTGAGGAATTAAATGGTAATTCCAATACTGGGAATATCAAGAAACGTGTACCAATCCAATCCTGCTCTGCAGGAAACTATTTTGCCAAATTGTGTTGGTGATTGCTGGGGTGATTCTTCCTTGCCCTCCATGGTGACATGAGTACAGTCCATGCACACTGCTGCATAGGAGCAGTAACTAAGGCCGCCAACGGTCTTAACCATACATCTATGACAAGTACACACACGAAGAAAAGCGGGCACGAGCAGACCCGAACAAGTGGGCGTCAGACTTGGGCACGAAAAGTCCACTACTAGTCGCCCCGCGACCTCGATGAGGGGGAATTTCTCAGGTCGCGAAAAATGGATTAAAATTCCTCAACCAAAGTCCTCTTCTCAACGTACACTGCATTCGTACCTCCTTCGGAGGTCCGATACGAACCAGGTTGTTGGACGTCAGCCACAACCTCCTGACGATAATGTTACGTGCCAGGCCGAACTGACTGGAAGCGATTTAGTGACGAGAGCCCACAGCTCTCGAAAGAATCATTTAGACACTAGTGGGATCCAACCCAGCCCAGGGACTAAGCCCATTAACACTAGGTCCCTCGCGATCTTACAACGAAATATCTGCGGGTAATCCCCAAGATGTCAATTGATGTAGTATTGTTACAGGAGACCCTTTCTGGCAAGCGAAATGCCAACATAACCGGTTACACTGCATTCAGATGTAATTGCACAGACTGCCAGGGACTGATAACTTACGTTCGCAATAACTTGGTTACCAAACAAGTCCCCAGTCCTCGAGATTCATAGGCAAGGGCAAAAAATCTCGGTTACGAATCTGTATACCCCCCCCCCCCCGACACGAAATCGGCCTAAAGATCGACAGCACAAATATCAATTCTCAATTTGTCATCACCGGCGATTTCAATGCAAAGTTTCCACAGTGGGGCTATGACGTAACTGACTCGTCAGAACACAAATTACATGATCTGCTCAATAATTCAAATCTCTTTTGCTTACAAAATAAACATAATCCCCCAACATTATTTCATACTGGTAACGGCAGCCAATCCAGACCTGACCTTACTCTTATAACTGCAAATGTAGAATCCAACACTCAATTTCAGGTCCTGGATGACATAGACAGCGATCATAGGCCCTTATTAATCACAATTGCCCTCTCAGAAGCTAGGGGTGTAGCTTCAAAAGTCCCACGGAAGTGGAGCTATATCAAAGCGAACTGGCAAGCTGGTCCTGAGACGCAAGCGGGCCCGGAGACCGGCGGGAATACAATAGGCTCTGTAGAGCAACGAGTGAACTGGCCCGACGCGTCCGGTCGGACCATTGGAATGCTGTCTGTGCCGGGATGCATCTTCGGGACTCCTCGAAAGCCTGGCGTCTTCTACGAAACCTTGAGGCCAAAGACACAGCGCGAACGGCTGCCCCTCTATTCACACCCGGAGGGTCGGTCTCAACGGTAACCAAAATGGCCGACTTGCTAAATCGACACTTTGCTAAAATTAGCAAGTCCGAAAAGAAGACAGCCATGTCCAAAGCCCTCAATAAAAAACGTAAAAGGCTCGAGAGGGAGCCAGATGAGCCTGAAAGCCAAGCAACGTGCAAGGCGCCCTTCTGTCGTGCTGAGCTGGACAGAGCGATAGCTAAGTGCAAAAAACCGAAAAGATCCGGAGCTAGACAAGGTTACCCCTGAGATGGTAAAACATCTCGGCTCGGGGGCATTGCAAGAGGTAAACTCCTAGAGTTTATGAATCGAACCTGGGCAGAGTCCAGACTGCCCGGTGCCTGGAAACGTGCTATCATTGCACCAGTCCTCAAGAAGGGCAAAGATGCGACTAATGAGTAGTCCTGCATACCTATTTCACTAACCTCGACCCTTGGCAAAATTGCCGAACGTATGATTAACGAGCCTCTAGTTTGGTCCTTTGAGAGTGCCGGTATCCTAGCGCAAGAGCAGGACGGCTTTAGGGCAGGCTTGAGCCCGATCGACCAGGTCATAACATTTGCACAGAAGGTGGCCGATGGGTGCCAAAGGTCCGAAAGCACATATGCAGTATTTATAGACCTAAAACAGGCTTATGACCGCGTGTGGAAACAAGGCCTCTATCATAAACTTAGAGCCATGGGTGTGCGGGCAATATATACGATTGGATACAATCCTTTCTATCTGGGAGGAGCACACTTACAAGATACCAGCACTCCATTAGCAAGCCAAAACAACAACTTAATGGCCTGCCCCAGGGCTCTGCCCTGTCCTGCACACTTTTCATGGCCTACCACAATGATTTGCCCAGCTTACTGTGGTCAGAGAAACTGCTATATGCGGATGGCATTGTCCTCTGGTCAAATGGGAAGAAAGCCGACCAAATTCAGTCGGCATTACAAGCAGATCTCCAAACCATCTCCTCGTATTGCGAAAAATGGCAGATTCAGATAAATGTTGCCAAAACGACCTGGTCCCTGTTCAGCCTGGGAATCGACATTCTTAAGGCTCCATTCGAGCTTAAACCCCGGTGGGCTGCGACGCTAACGTGAAAACACGCCAAAATATCTAGGGGTGACACTGGATAGAATACTGTCAATGCTCCAGCACGTCCAGGAAGTCGAAAGAAAAGCCTCGGAAAAGTTAGCGTTACTAAGAAAGCTGGCCAGCACAAAGTGGGGGGCCAAAGCTGACATGCTACGCACACTGTACTTAGGGGCAGTTAGATCGCAAATTAAGTATAGCTATACAGTTCAAGTATATGCTAGTAAAACAGCCCTCGAATCACTCGATCAAGTACAGGCACAGGCACTAAGGTTCATTTAGGGCACCTTTCGGACAAGCCCAACAAACGCTGCTGAAATCTTAACTAACGTGGCCCCATTAAACTTAAGGAAGGAGAGGGCGGTACTCACGGCTTATAAGCGTTATAAAAGGGGCGACTCTATGCTACTTACCACAATCTTAGCAGCAGTGGATGTGAAATAGCCCAAGTAATACGTCGGAGAAGAAGTGAAATGCAAGAACTCCTCCACAGCCTGAACATAGGTCAACTTTGACTATTCCATTAGAATACCAGAACTAGATAGTTTCACCTGAGCTGAAAGAAACGTTTCTTTTCTATGAGAAATTGACAATAAAAGAATTTTACTTTTCGGTAGAGAATCAAATGGCAGTTGGAGCAGTCAAAAGAAAAAGCTTTTCGTGGATGGGACATTCAGTATCTCCCCTTCTATATTCTCACAGATCTACGTTATTATGGCAGATGCAGAAATAGGTGGTTTTGTACTGCCTGCCCTATATGTACCCTACTACTGCAATATTCCCACACACACACACACAGGCGAACAAAAGTTTTATAGCTTTGGCTATTTTATGCACGCTTACTGTGAAGCATGGATGGCTGCCTGGTCTTGTGTAATGCTAATGATCTAACAATTATTAAATAACAATTTTAAATACCAAAACTAACGGACACAAATATCTCTTGTTCCCTACATGAAAAATACGTTCTGAACACAAGACACTGATACAAAACAGAGATAGGTATCATTCTTTTTAAGGAAATAATACAATGAATGTAAATAGTGTGACCAAAACATTTCGTGCCAAAATGTCCCATGCGCAAAAACGGCTGCACCAAAACGTCCTGCTTTGACTCCCGGAAGGGGTGGGGGCTTACCTCTAATGGGAGTGGGCGCAATGTACTGACAAAAATGAGTGTTATTGTGAGTTTCCTAGGTGACGGTAAAAAGTGGTTAAGCGATTGATTGGTGGTTATGCATTGAGGATGATGAAATTAGCGTAATGCAAAAGTGAAACGGCAGACCATCTTGAGACATGAAAGAGTAAAGACGTTGTTTTGTGGTGAGCTAGATTTTGTTAAAATATCTCATCTCAAGTTAAATCTGTGAATTAGTAGGCTTAATAGCAGTTATATTGAGTTTTTTGATCACATAAGAAGTTTGTTGAGTGTATTTAAAGTTTATTTATTAAAACTATAAAAGCACTACAGTTGAACTTGTTATTAGGAGCGTCAAGCTAACGACCGACCAACAAGAAGAGGGGCGATGAAACAAACAAATGTTTGTATTTTAGTTTTAATTAATCTGAATAGTAGTAAAATATTAGTAAAATTAAATTAGTACCAATGCTTTAAAAATTAATTATCCCAGCCATCGCACAAAAGCGCCAACAAACGTTTGTTGGCCAGGGATCATACACTTTGGTATGTGCACGGTTCATCATACTCGAGCGCCGTCGCGACAGCGGTTTTTGCGAGATGGTCAGCCAAGTCGTGCCTGACCACTCCACGATGGGCGGGCACCCATTGTAAGGCAACGTTCACACCGAATCCTAGGAGACACCCTCCGACCGTGAAGACGTCCCATACCCTTCTGACACCTTCTTTTAGCCCTATCCCACAACACAATATCATCCGCAAACAAAAGCTTCTGACATTGCAAGAGGGCCGGTAAGTCGTTAATATAGGCGAGGAATTGTGTATGCCAATAGCTGAGTGCCGATCTCTGTATCACCCCCTGCTCCAGTGGAAGTTCCCTCGACACGTGCTTACCAACACGTCTGTTCCGTGAGGAAATTTTGTATCCACCTAAGCGTATGTGAACCGACACCTAGGTTCATCAGTTTCAACAACAAACCGGGCCTACATACCCTGTCATAGGCCTGCCCAGCCCGGAATCAAATTCTTGCTGACTTATCGGAAATTTTCAGTTCAATCTCCAGGAAGAAACTTCTACAATGCTTTAAAATTACGTAGACAACACTGTTTCGGAAAAAAAAAAAGAAACAAACTGACACGTTTTAGTGAAATTTCATGACTTAAATTTGGATTCTATACACAGTGTTAAATTAATATGAATTTAAAAAAACACACACACACACAAAACTAAAAATTGTGTTATAATTAAGACTAAGTTTTTTTCTTTTTCATCACACTCTTTAAAAAAAAGTTTAAATTGAAAACAAAACAGCTTAGAAGGCATGGGGATACGACAATGATGCGAATATGAAAGGAAAATAGGAATGGTCCAAAAAAAAATGGATTTATTATAAATCAAAGAGCACTTTAGGTACTGTGATAATAGCTTCAAAAGGAAGGATGTGCTAATATTATATGATATTACGTCATAAGTTGTTGTTTATCTTTTGGGCGAAAGCAAAAGGAATGAACGGAAATAAAAAGAGAGTCTTCTATGTCTACTTTGATAATCAGTCTCGTTATTATTATCATTACAATTAATTAATGTCTACAGTATATAATGATAATATCTATATGTGACAACAGAACATGGTGTCAGATTTGGTTTCAGATTAGGTGTCATATCTAGTGTCACTTAGTCTTTAAAGTGCTGGTAACAGGTTGATCTAGTGGTTTCTAAATTGCTAACAGTACATTTTATTTATATCAAGTGGTGTCGTTAGTTCATTTTGTTTTGGATCTAGATCTAGACATAGAATCCAGAATCCATACGAATAATGGAATTATTCGATCCTCCTAAACCGTTGTCACTAGACGGTAATCTATCTGAAAGATGGATGGAAAAAATGGAGACAAAGTTTTGAACTGTTTATGGTCGCCACTGAAAAGAATACGAAGCCCGAGCCAGTGAAGAAAGCTTTATTGTTACACCTGAACCAGCTCGAGACATCTACAATACTTTTCAAATATGTGAAGATGAGACTGTAGACAAAGTAATTGAAATGTTTGAGAATCATTTTTTGCCTAAGTCCAACACTGTGTATGACAGATTTAAATTCTTCACAAAACAACAGAAGGACGATGAAACATTGAACAGTTTTATACTGAGTTGAAGAATTTGCAAGAGAATGCAAAAGTTTGACAACCTTCGAGATGAACTCATCAGAGATCGATTGGTATGTGGCATACAGTCGGATCGAGTGAGAGAGAGACTTCTGAGAGATGTAGACTTAACTTTAGAGAGAGCATCAAGCATAATTCGTGCTGACGAGCATACCCAGAACCAAAGGATAGATATGAAAGGACTACATGTGGATGCTGCTTATAAATTAAAGAAGACATAAGATACAAAGCCAGTCAAAACCTCACAGGAAAAAATGGCAAAGAATCATGTAACAAGTATCATTAGAGATTGCAGATCTTGTGGTGGATCGCATGGACATTACAATTGCCCAGCATTCGAACAGACATGCCGAAAATGTAAAATGAGAAATAATTTCGCTGTAAAATGTCGTTCGAAACACTGCAAGGCTGTTGATTCACTGGAAGATGAAAGTCAGGCAAGCCAGGTAAATGAGTTGTGGTTTAGGCAATTGGTACTAACAACAATGTCAAAGTTTGGATGGTTGATGTCAATATTATGGGAAAAATAGTCAAAAATGAAGATTGACACAGGAGCACAAGCTAATGGCATATCAGAGTCAACGTGGAACACTTTAGAAACTGAGAGTCAGTTAAAGTATATTACCCTACGAGCATTAGGGGATAAATTATTAGAACTGAAAGAAGTTGCATCGGTCACACTTATAGTGGGAGTCAAAGATGATCAGTATGTGATCAAGAACGAAATAAACCCAGTATTGGGTATCAAGACGTCTATCGTGTGGAACTAATGGAAGCAAAACAAAAACAAAACATGGAAGTACATGATGTCAAGCAATCAGAAGGAAGTTTCACGAGAGTTGATGCAGAGATGCAGAGTCAACTAACAACAACGTGTACGTCGGCAGGTTCTCAAGTGCATGGGAAGATGATCAAACTATGACGTGCTCAAGAGCAATCGAGTCTAGATGATGACATGATTAAGAAAAATTATAGTGCAACAGAAAAGTTTCCTGGAAGTGATCAGAAGATAAAAGAAATTCGTCGCAAAACTGAATCTGATGTTATTGAATCAGAAAAGGTTGGGCCAAAATGTAAACATCAAGTGCATGAAGCATTAAATGTGTGCTGGTCATTTAAAGACAGTAGTCGTGAAGAGAATGGAATAGTGTTTTATGAGGACAGAATTATAATTCCTTCAAGTATGAGAAATAAAATTCTCGACAAGTTGGAGTGTGTGTGTGTTTCCTAAGCGGCGGTGGCGAGAAGAGGTTAAGCGATTGATTGCTGGTTATGCAGTGACAATGATGAAATCAGCGTACCTAGTGCAAATGTCAGAGTATCTTAAGACATGAGAGCGTAAGACTTTATTTTTGTTGTGAGCTAGATTGTGTTTTAAATATCAGTTTATTTCATTACTATTAGATCTATATGATCTCAAATTGAATCGCGAATAACAAAGAAGTTTGTCAAAGTTATTCAAAGTGTATTTATTAACAAATATAAAACGCCTTCATTTGGTTCAGTTGTACAACGGAGGAAGGGGGGCGGCAAATAAAATAAAATAAAAAAGGTCCAGACTTGAGCAGAAACCTGGTGGCGCATCTTCAAGTCTCCGCTTCTATCTACGCTTAAAAATTATGTATGCAATACAATTTAAAAAAAAAAAATTTTCAGTGAACTTTCATGATTCAACTTTGGATTTTATACAGTTAAATTAATATAAATGAAAAATAAAACCTAAAAATTGTGACTAAGTTGTTTTTTTTTTATTACATTCTATAAAAAAAATTATCGGACCTCACTGTGGAAGTTTTCATCGCTCCTCTGGGCTACAGCTTCTAAAGTGGGTTCGAACGAAAATGTTGCTATCTAGGCAGTTGCCACTAGGGAATATGAGAAACACTGCCTTACTCTGTTTTATTTCAAGTCATTTTTAAGTGACTTGTACTTTGGATTATTTACTTTGTATTAAAGTCAAGAAAAATATTGAGCGATAATTCGCTTCATTTGTTGGATAAATGTGTAGGCAACTCGCTGAATCCGCGTATGTCATATATGATTGTGGATACAATGCACATCTCTCCAAAATACAATGATGATAATTATAATGAAAGTGTACAGAACGTTGAAAATGTTCCAACAACAATGGCTTTTGTATTTCGAGCTTTTTTATTCGGATTATACTTTCACTTGCAATAACAAACAAGTTGACATTTCCACGTCCAGACCATATATCACTGTTGAGCAGTCAAAGTTATCGAGAAATTGTATATAGATCAATGGACCCCATTCACCAATCGTAAACAAACAACATTTAGCCACATGGTTCTCTATCTCTTCTATACAAATTACGTAATACACACAGGCTGTCACGTGACAGTTTTTTTCATTGTTTTATCAATATTATCACGTGGCTAAATGTTGTTTGTTTACGATTGGTGAGGTCCATTACACTGTTCCTTGTAATATACCTGTGCTGCTGTGCAGCTCATTAAATATAATTGTCGCACATACAGGAGCATAAGTGAGTAGTCAGAACGAGATCAGTTTTCAATGTTTATCACAAACAACCAAGCAGGTTTCTGAATGACATAAATCCGAAATTGTTCCTTGTGCATGATTCCTAGTTGTACTTGAGGGGTACAACAACTGTGCGAATATGAAAGGGAAAAAGGAATGGTCTGAAAAAGAGAGATTTAAATTAAAGTGCACTTTTGGAACAGTGTCCAGCTCAGTCTTAATTAATGGATTTTTTTTTCTAGAAAAAAAAAAGGGGGGCGGCATTTTTTAAATTTCGCACACAGTCGGCCACAATCCTTGCGACGGCCCTGTAGGGGTCCACGGGCTCTAAAAGTCTGCGAACCATATATTTCTAGATCTTCTACAATTTAAAAAAAATATATTGTTTATAAAATAGATTGAGAGCATTTGAGCTCCCTAGTCTGCACTCCCCACTGGTTAGATGTACAGCCCAGTATTGCAGTAAGCGTTGTGCTTTGAGATATAAAATGAAGTGAATGACTCAAAATGTTTCTATTGGTCCGGCCCTTCTGTGCTTAGGCCTAACTCGGTGCTTTCCCAGAAATATATTTTTAGATCATGACCTAACCAACCACGTAGATTTAGATCTAGTAAAGCCCAACTTTAGTAAAAGGAAGCGACATAAGGACATCGTTGTTGTTGACAATCTCATTTTCGGATTAATAATGTAGACATAATCTATTCTACATCTATTTGTGAGTTTCTTTTTATAACTTTAATGCGCAATAATATTAGATTTAGGATAATCTATGTCTATATTAGTATTATATTCTTTGTTATTCTAAATTCTATACAACTAGATTATATATATAATATAATATATATATAATAATAATATATGTTATGTATACTAATACAGAACAGATCTATAAAATAGTGTAGTCTAGTCTAGATCTAATCTAAGGCTAAGTTTAACTTAGTTTAAGTAGATATAATATTATAATTATTAATATAGACATACGTCACATATAGACTAGACCTAAATTAAATTATAATAGATCTAGAATCCAGATTCTTAGTTATGGATATCTAGATCTAGATTGAGTAGATGATAGAATCAAGATTCAAGATATTCTCATTCTAGAATCTATCATCTATCATTCTTATACTAAGTTATACTTATAATATTAATACTTATTTATATATAATATATCATTCTATCTTATCTACTAGATCTAGTCTACTACCATGGCTGGAGACTTAATATTATCATATACTTGATATAGATCTAGTAGGCCTAGCTATCATATACTATGTATATAGTATATATAGAATCTACTGATGATAGACTAGAATTAGAATTGACTAGATCTAGATTCTAGAATAATCTAGATCTATATTATATTTATATATCATTCATATTCATATGGTCATGGCCATGCCTATGGTGATGATCTAGATCTATATAATTTTGTATTATATATGACTAATGACCTATCAATTCTATGAATATGATAGTAGCTATAGGCACTATTTAGCAGCTAGTTATAGATCTACATTCTAGTCCATCTAGATATCTAGATTATTTCTAGATCTATTATTACATACATTACATTCTACGTTCATAGACTGCCAGTAGGTCGACTTCCACAGGACATTCTGTATGGCGATCTAATAGAAGGCAGGAGAGCCACTGGTTGTCCACTTTTACGTTATACGGATATATGCAAACACGACATGAAGCTCTTCAAAATCGACACTAGCAGCTGGGAAGAGGTGGCACTGGATAGATCCACATGGAGAGAGAGCATTTAAGGAAGGGTCACGGATTGCAGATCTATGTCATACAGAAGCAGAAAGAAAGGTGAAAATGCAACGGCACCTGGTGATTACATATGCCCAACCTGCGATTGCAGCTGTGTATCAAGGATTGGCATCTTTAGTCACACAAGAAGTGGCAATGGGAAAAGATCGTCTCTCGAGACGTAAAATGCCAAAGAATTATATAGACATACTCATGATACTAAAGAATTATTATGTAATTGTAATAAAAATAATTTTATACAAATAGCTAGAGATAGACTAGTCTATAGTACTGTCTAGGCCTAGGCGAACTCTAGACCAGTGATTCCCAAAGTGATCTATATAGACCCCTAAGGGGTCTAAGAAGGCTCCCAAGGGGTCTAGGAAAGTGAAAAAAAGAATTGGGAGTCTATGCCATATGATGTAAATGGGGGGTCCACAAGAGTGGATCTTATTTGAGAAGGTAGTGATTTTAATTTTGATTTCACATCAATGAAATAACATAAATAAATCTATATAACTTATTACAGGTAAGCCTTTAAATATGAATCTTATTATTCCAATAAAAAACTATTGTAAATTTTAATATCTCATTTATAAAGCTAATTTTAGTCTTCAGGTAACTAATATTCAGCATGGCTGAATCTAAATGTAAAATCTAGTCAGTAGTGTTATTTTTTTTGTATTTGGCTTTTTTAAAATTGCCAAATGTGCCTTTTATTTTTATGTAAAATGTTTATGTAATGACACTAAGAAACCACCTATGCTGGAGAATCATTTGAGACGAATCCACTCTGATAAAATGTATTAAGATTTGAAATAATTTTAAGCTGTCAGTGATAAAATTAAGAAAAGACCTACAATGGACAAAATCTTTGTCTTGACATCAGACAGAGAAGATATGGTGTGTGAGTGTCTAAAAATATATTTGACCTATTCTGAAATTTGGACAACATCACACAAAAGGTGAAAAAAATTATTATGCCAGCATCTGAAGAAGTTTTGAAAACTCTTTGGTACACAAACCTGCATCTGATATTATTAAGCAACAAAATAGTTCAATGTTTGAAGGACTACTCAAATATAATACCAGTAGCAACAAATAAAGCACCTTTCATGGTTTAGTCCAACTTATGGAAAGAGTGGTAAATAACAGACTCACTTGGATTCTTGAGTCGAATAACCTACTCACTGGAGCCCAGGCTGGCTTTAGAAAAGGATGATTAACAGAGGATCAAATCGCCTTCATCACACAAGAAATAGAAGACAGCTTTCAGGAAAAGAAACCAACAACGATTGTGTGGGTCGACTTGTAAAAAGCATTTGACAAAGTCTCTTACTCAAGCTAATCCACCATCACATATCCCACAGAATGTACAACTGGATAAAGGAATATCTAAATAATTGAAAAGCTTTAGTTTGCATGCAAGGGCAAAGAAGTCACACAATGGGTATAAAAAATGGCGTCCTCATTTGTTTCGCAGACCCCTTGCCATGTTTTCTGGTTTTCTGGTAGACCCCCTGCATTTTTGCAAATTCATCAATATTCTAAAAAAAAACAATTTTTGACTGTAGTGAGTTGAATATTGAAAAAGTCATTTAAAGCTACAAAAAAAATTAATAGAGATCTATCTTTTTTATTGATAAAATTTAAATTTTAACAAACTAAAATAGCATTTAATATTTATTACTGGAATCACCAAAGACACTGGAAAATTTTTTAAAATTATTCATTGCTACGGCTATTATGTTTCATATAGGAATTTGTTGTTTTATGAAGTATTCCTTCAAACATTAAATATTAATTAATTTGCCTTTAATTAGCCTTGGCTTGCTACCCACCAAGCAGAAGGAAAACTAAATTCAAACCTCTTCTGCCTTGAAGGTACATCCAAATATGGGAAAGGTTATGTGGGTAAGCTCTGAGGAAAAATAAGGAGCCAACAAGGAATTACATAAGAAGCTTTTAATTTTATAACTCATGCCACTGATGTTTTAGAAGGCTGCCAGGTGTTCTGTTTTATTTTATGCAAGTTAATATAGTCCTCTTTTTTTTTGTAGGTTGATTAGGATTGTTTGACTAACAGAAATATTTTTTTCTACATTCTAAAGACCAAGAAATGGATGCAAGATGGGGTAGAACTTCTCCCATTGCTATGGCAACAGGAGATTCTGGACCCTCATTAATGGTGATAGGAAACAGACCTTCAGTCAACATTTTCAATGCACAAAGTAAGAAAGTTGACCTTATCTTGCTAGTCTCACCACATTCACACAGTAAGGAAGTTGACCTTATCTTGCTAGTCTAACCACATTCACAAAGTAAGGAAGTTGGCCTGATTTTGCTAGTCTAACCACATTCACAAAGTCAAAACTCAAAAACGCATACACACACAAAGTAACTTGACCTTAACTAGCTAGTCAAAGCACATTCACACAATAAGTTGACCTTAACTAGCTAGTCTAAACGCATACACACAGTAAGAAAGTTGACCATATCTAGCTTGCTAAAACATATACACACAGTAAGTAAATTTGACCTTATCTAGCTTGTCAAAACTCAAAACACATACAAAGGGTATAAAGCTAGTCAAACCACATACAGTTTGTTTATTCATTAACATGTTTTGTTCTTTTTGTTTATTCATTGACATAATTTGTTCTATTTGTTTATCTATTGACATGGTTTGTTCTATTTGTTCATTTTTATTGCTCAGCTGATGACTATGATGGTCTAGTGATCAGTAAATCTAGGACTAGCAACAGTCACCTGGAATACTTTAACTTCAAAGCGTCCAAAGGAAATGTCTTTAATATTGCAGACAAATTTCAAGGTCAAGGTAATACATATATACTCATTGATTTCTCCCTAGCTACTAGGTCTAGTCCTGTCCAACATTAAAACAAATAGTTCAAGAAGCTAGCTATTATTTTATACAGAAATGTTGCTAGATAGATGTTTAATTGTTTATATTGTTTTAAGTGTAATAACCCGCAATTAGCTGACACATGTCAGCATGTAGCTAGCAGTCAGTTCTGTCAAGTGATGATGAACAGATCTAGAGAAAGTTCTGGTAGAATTATTACAAAGGAATATCACCCATGATATGGTTATGGGATAGTGAAGGAAGGACTGGCGTTTCTGTGATTTTTCAAGATGGCCTTGAGTCAGGCGATTCAGTCAAGTACTGTTAGTCACAGTGAAGTCAGTCTGGTACAGTGAGGTCTTGAGTGAAGCAGTTCAAGTCCCAGAGAGGCTTGTAAAGCTCAGAACAGCAATTACAGTCAGTTTTTTTGTGTTGCCAATGGTAAAGTATTTTTGGATATTGTTTTTTTCATGAGACTTTCTGGCTGTCGAACCCCAAGGTTTAGCTCTTGATGCTCATCTAGTTGGTAGGCAGATAATGTTTTATAAACAGATAATGTTTTATAGGCAGATAATGTTTTATAAGTAGATAATGTTTTATAAGTAGATAATGTTTTATAAGTAATGTTTTATAGGTAGATAATGTTTTATAGACAGATAATGTTTTATTGGTAGATAATGTTTTATAGGCAGATAATGTTTTATAGACAGATAATGTTTTATGTTTGAATGTTTTTATTGTATTTTAAAACCAAAATTCCCTTTAAAACATTTTGCAATTTTTTTTTTATGTCCAGACATTGACAGGAAACGAATGATTAAGACATGTCCAGAAGAAGACAAAATGATAGAATCAGAACGTTGGTTTCAACCTGTACAAGTTCAACAACAACCTGAACTGAATCAGCATTTTGATTTAGGGGAAAAACTCTTGAGTAAGACACAAGTCAAGAAGAAAGAGATACTTCTACCAGAAAGCAGAGATCTATCCCACAAAACAGCTCAGAAGCGCTGTGCCTCAGAAGACCAGTGGAAAGAGGAAATGTTTGAAGGAATACAGACAATCAATTTGAGGTCAGCACTTGATCTAAAAATAAATCATTTTTAAATAGAATATGTCCAACCAGTTTTCTATGAAACTGGAAACATTAAACAGCCAATCCTAGGGAAGGATTGAACTGCTACTCAATAATTATTAGAAGAATGACTAGGTAACAAAAGTTGAAAAACACTATTAAAAGACTTAAGTAACACATTTGAAAAACACTTTTAAAAGAGCAGGTCAGTGTTTCCCAAACTTATTTCATAACGGAACCCTTTGCACATTTGGAGTATTTGACGGCACCTTTCACGATTAATATCACAGCGGTTAAATTTACCAAAAGTGATTGTTTGCAATTTAGACCCAGTATGGTTTTTTTAAGCCTACATATAAAAAGTACACAATTAAACTTTCTCAGTTTTTAAGCACTATTTAAACTTTTTTTTTTTTTTTTTTTTTGTGCGTACATTTATCCATTGTGCCAAACTTGCTTTTGTAGACATTGTAAAAGATATATTTTTTGTTAAATGAAGCTGACATTGACATGTACATGTTTTTGTGTGTAAAAATTAAGAAAAAAAAGGGAAATGTAGGCTATTACACTGCCTATTACTTTGTGTGTTGAGGTAAAAACAAACAGAGAATTCTTGGTTTATGACAGACCAGAGTGATAAAAAGTAAAGGGTTCCCCCAAAAAGCAACAACGGGTTCCCCCAAAAAGCAACATAGAGCTTATAAAATACTTAACTATTTAATCAAGAAGCCGAATAAAAGTCAGTACAGTGATTTTATGTAAATTTTTTTTTTAGGGGAGAGTTATAGAGTTATAATGAAGGGGTTTGTAAGATGTCAAAAGTAAACTATCAAATAGTTTGAAATAACTGAAAAGCAGAAGACTAGTCAGAGAGTGTACATAGGACTATTTGTTAAGGTGGAGAGTTGGGAGCCAGGCCAAGTTAAAAGACTAGTCAGAGAGTGTACATAGGATTATTTGTTAAGGTGAAGAGTTGGGAGCCAGGCCAAGTTAAAAGACTAGTCCGAGAGTGTACATAGGACTATTTGTTACGGTGGAGAGTTGGGAGCCAGGCCTAGTTAAAAGACTAGTCAGAGAGTGTACATAGGACTATTTGTTAAGGTGGAGAGTTGGGAGCCAGGCCAAGTTAAAAGACTAGTCAGAGAGTGTACATAGAACTATTTGTTAAGGTGGAGAGTTGGGAGCCAGGCCAAGTTAAAAGACTAGTCAGAGAGTGTACATAGGACTATTTGTTGTTGAGTGCTGAACAACTGAAAAAAACAGCACACTATTTTTCCTTGGCACAGTCTGCAAAAGAGCTCACAGCTCAGCAGCAAAAAGCTGTCTAGAATAATAATAATAATAATAATAATATATATATATATGGCTTAATGACTTTTATGGTATTATATCTTGGAATAGCATACATTTTTGATAAGGCATGATATCAGCAATTGGAATTCTAACAGTCAAATTTGACCAGAAATCATTTAAATGTTGATCTTTGTATGTTTATTTCAATTTTGAGTCAGAATCTAGGTCAGTTCAAAGTTAATTATTGTTATAGAATTTATTTTCTAACCAAGAAGAACTAATAAAAATCTTTTTTTTTTTTTTGCATTCATTCATGTGTAGGCCTACTATTTAATTATTCCAGTAGTTCTTGGCTTTGTGCTCTGCGAAACACATTTTGTGAAACATTGGACTAGATAATACATTTAAAAAAACACTTTTAAAAGACTAGGTAATACAAGTTGAAAAACACTTTTAAAAGTCTAGGTAATACAAGTTGATAAACACTTTTATAAGACTAGGTAATACAAGTTGATAAACACTTTTAAAAGACTAGGTAATACAAGTTGAATTCAAACACTTTTAAAAGACTAGGTAATACAAGTTGATAAACACTTTTATAAGACTAGGTAATACAAGTTCAAAAACACTTTTAAAAGACTAGGTTATACAAGTTGATAAACACTTTTATAAAGACTAGGTAATACAAGTTGATAAACACTTTTATAAGACTAGGTAATTCAAGTTGATAAACACTTTTATAAGACTAGGTAATACAAGTTGATAAACACTTTTAAAAGACTAGGTAATACAAGTTGATAAACACTTTTATAAGACTAGGTAATACAAGTTGATAAACACTTTTATAAAGACTAGGTAATACAAGTTGATAAACACTTTTATAAGACTAGGTAATACAAGTTGATAAACACTTTTATAGACTAGGTAATACAAGTTGATAAACACTTTTAAAAGACTAGGTAATACAAGTTGATAAACACTTTTAAAAGACTAGGTAATACAAGTTGATAAACACTTTTAAAGACTAGGTAATACAAGTTGATAAACACTTTTATAAAGACTTTTTCTGCATGAGATG
The DNA here is from genome assembly GCA_036873155.1 of Biomphalaria sudanica. Classification (NCBI taxonomy): domain Eukaryota; kingdom Metazoa; phylum Mollusca; class Gastropoda; family Planorbidae; genus Biomphalaria; species Biomphalaria sudanica. The sequence continues at coordinate 540,225 of JAZGLO010004311.1, forward strand.
TGGAATAATATTCAGGTTGCAACTGGGCCTGCATAGTCATGTGAAACACTGTATGCATCCTTAGTTTTCAGAACATTGCATTAAACACTGCAAGCATCCTTAGTTTTCAGAACATTGCATTAAACACTGCAAGCATCCTTAGTTTTCAGAACATTGCATTAAACACTGCAAGCATCCTTAGTTTTCAGAACATTGCATTATTATGATTAAAACAAGTGTAACTTAAAAAACTCTATTCCCAATTTCCTTAAGGCAACATGTTTAACTAGGCAATGCCTTGATTGTGTAGAAACATTGTGAAGTCATGTAGTGATTCTTTCTTTTAGGCAGACAGATAGGGAGCAAGCCCATGAACTGATAGAAAGCATCAATCTAAAGCAACAAACTGAAGCTAAATGTATTAGCTTTGACCAACAAGTGAGTCTTCTGCTTGACACCAAACTCCACTTTTTATAAATACATTGTCACAAAGCATCAATGCACAATAACTAAGTTTACTCTTGATGAAATAAAATAATTAACTTTAATACAGAATAGGCCACAATCGAGTCAATAACTAAATATGAAGTCCTTTCAAGAGCCTAGTGGTAACTGTCCTAAAAATCTACATTAATAATCTTTAACTCAAAATCTATGTTGTTAGTCGTCTACTTTCCATTAGGACTAAAACAGAAAGATTTTAAAACTCTTTTATCCCACTTTCGGTCAGAGTGTTACAAGATCAGCTTTTGTCATCGAGAAGTACATATACACAACCAGCGCTTTATGAATTTGACTTCTGTTTCGTATGTGAATGTTGTTCAAATTTTTAATCAATATTGTTTTTGTACAGTAGTTTCACTGAGCTTGTCAATAGTAGTCAAACTGAATTTCTATTAGATTGGATCAATAAAAATTATCTTATCTTAAATATAGCATTTAAAGTTGACATTGATATATGAGTAGCTTGAATGATTCCCCTTGACTAAGGGAGTGAATGTTGGAATGTTATGTGCCATGTGTGTTTACAAAGTGTGTAAATAAATTCACTCATGAATCTGGTACTAGAGCGTTGGTGTTTTTTATTAAGTGTAGTGTTGAGAGCTTAACAAGTGGTTACTTAGTTGATCCTAATGGCTACTAGGATAGAAATTCCATCATTTATTAAAGAAAAGCCTTACGAGTTGTATAAACAAGAGTTACTCACATGGAATGAAATAACTGACCTGAAAGAAGAGAAAAGAGCTAAAGCCATTGCCCTTTCACTACCACAAAACAGTGAATTAGGGATCAGAGAGAAAGTGTTCGAACAATTAGACCTATCAGAGCTTAAGTGTCGGGAAGGCTTTGAGAGACTTTTGCAGTTTCTTGACAAGAACTTGGCCAAAGATGACCTGGCAGACAGCATTCACAAATTTGACGAGTTTGAAGATTTTAAACAATGGGAAAACCAGTCCATACAGGATTTCATAGCAGAATTTGATACAAAATAGAGAAGAAAAAGATGAAGCTGTTACCTGAGATTCTGGCCTTCAAGCTACTAAGGAAAGCAAGAATAACTCGAAACGAAAAGATGCTTGTTTTGACTGGAATGAATTACGCCAATCGTGACACCTTGTACGAAGAAGCTAAGTCATCTCTGAAAACTTCAGTAGCTGTGGAAAACGAGAAGATCAGACAAAATGTAATTATAAGCCTAAAGTCAGACATCAAGTAAGAGGGTGGAGGACAAGGAAGGGGCGGCACCCGAGGTTTTGGATTCCCAAAAGTGCAACGAAGTTCGAAAAATATAAACCCACTTGGTCCCGATGGAAATGTCTTAACATGTAAATCATGTGGATCATACAGACATCTTTTGCCCAAGTGCCCCGACAGTTGGGAAAACATGTCTAAGAGGGTCAATATCGTTGCAGGAAGAAGAAGCCAGTTTGTTCACAGGAAATCACAAAGATGAAACTTCCCAATTAGGGGTAGAAGCTTTTAACTGTGCCATATTGGACAGCGCATGCAGTAGTACAGTGTGTGGAATGACATGGTTGGAGGCATTGTTGAGCTCTTTAGAGGAAGAGGACCGCAACAAAGTGAAGTTAAGAGAAGGTCACAGAATGTTTAAGTTTGGTGGTGGAGCAATCATAAAATCAAAAGGTGAATATGAGTTACCTGTCACAGTGACTGGAAAGAAGGTTAAACTTCTGACTGATGCTGTAGAAACAGACATACCCTTGTTACTTTCCAGATCTGCTATGAAAACAGCAGGAGTAAAAATGGATCTGGAAAATGATACAGCTGTTATATTTGGAAAAGAGGTTGCCTTAACATAACATCTTCTGGCCATTATTGCATTCCAATTGACAAGATTCAAATAGAAGAGGTCAACACAGTAAAAGCATTCGACGAAGCCCCTGAAAAACGCAAGTCAACAATTAGAAAACTACACAGGCAGTTCGTACACCCTGCGAAAGATAGACTTAAGGCTTTACTTCAAGACGCTAACAGTTGGTGTGAGGGTTTTGAAGAGGAATTAACAGATATAGAAAGAAGCTGTGAACTATGCAAAGTATTTGCCAAGACACCATCTAGACCTGTAGTGGCCTGCCCTATGGCCAGAGACTTTAATGAAAAAGTTGCAATGGATCTCAAACAATACAAAGGTCAATGGATACTGCACATCTTATCTTATCTTATATAATACAGACGTTACTTCAAAAAAGAAGATGATTACGTCCTACGCTTCATGCATTTAGTCATGCATATTAACCAATGACTTAAATTCTGCCAAGTCACTGGTTTTTCTGGCTAGCTCAGGCAACCCATTCCATGCTCTAATAGCACTAGGGAAGAAGGAGTATTTGTACAAATTTGTCCTAGCATATGGGACGAGGAATGTGCCTTTATTTTTGTGTCTTTCAGAGTATTTTATTAGATTTTGTTTTTGTATTTGAAGATTATGGTTCAGTGTTTTATGTATAATTGCTACTTTACTTTTGAGTCTTCTGTCCTGAAGGCTTCCTAAATTTAGTGATTTTACTAATGGTGTTACTCTAGTCAAATGTGAATATTCGTTTGTTATGAATCTCACTGCTCTATTTTGTGTCTGTTCCAGTTTCTTAATGTTTCCTTGAGTTGAGGGGTCCCAAACGGTGGATGCATATTCTATTATTGGCCTAACCAAGGTTAAATAACATTTTAGTTTTATGTTCTTATTTGATTTATAGAAATTTCTTTTAATAAACCCTAATGCTTTGTTTGATTTTTTTATAGTTTCATCAATATGTGGATTCCATGACAGTTTTCCATTTATTTTAACACCTAGGTATTTTGCGTTTTTAGTCTGTGTTACTGGTTTGCCATGAATAAGATAAGTGGAATTAATTTGTTTTAGTTTTTTTGTTACTCTTAACAACTGAATTTTTTCTGGGTGGAAAGACATGCTCCAATTTGATTCCCATTTATGTAATTCATCTAATTCTCTTTGTAAAATATCTGTGTCTTGTATTGTTTTTATTGTTCTATATATTATGCAATCGTCTGCAAATAATCTGACTTTTGTTCCTGAACTAATGCAATTTGGTAGATCATTTATGTAAATTAAAAATAGTAGTGGACCCAAGACTGTTCCTTGAGGTACACCTGAGTTTACTGTTATTGGTGTTGATTTAGAGCCATTTATTATTACAGTTTGTTCTCTCCCTATCAGAAAATCTTTAATCCACTGATGCAGTGGACCATTAATGCCGAAATATTTTAATTTTTTAAGCAAACTATGGTGGTGAACTTTGTCAAAAGCCTTTCAAAAATCTAGTAAGATAGCATCTATTAGTTCACTATTATCTAAACCTTTTGAAAAATCATCAATTAGTCCTATTAGTTGTGTTTCACATGATCTATATTTCCTAAAGCCATGTTGGTATGGGGTGAGGACATTATGTTTGTCTAAGTGGTTTATGATGTTGCTACATTTTATGTGTTCTAGGATTTTACATGTGATGCTGGTAAGTGATACTGGTCTGTAGTTTCCTGGATCAGATTTTTCTCCTTTTTTAAATAGGGGGGTGACATTAGCTTCTTTCCAGTCCTTTGGTACTCTGCCCTGGTTAAGCGATGCCTGAAAGAGTATTTTGAACACTGGGGCTAGCTCATTGCTTAGTTCTTTGAGTAATCTAGCTGGAATACCATCAGGTCCAGACGCTTTATTTGGTTTGGTGTTGGCTAATAGTTTTTGAATTCCATTTTCTTGTACTACTAAATCTTCTATGTTGTCTACTTGGTTCAAATTAAGAATTATGTCTTTGTCTCCTGGGGCTGAGAATGCTGATGCAAAGTATTTGTTTAGGATGTTTGCTTTAGCTTCATTATCATTATGTATTATGTTATGTTCATCTTTTAATGGCGCTATGCCTGTTGTTTCCATTTTCTTAGACTTAATGTATGACCATAGGTTTTTGTTGTTATCATTAGATATTACATTGTTTATGTATTCACTCTGCAGCTGTCTGCTTACTTTTTGGGTTAAGTGTTTAATTTGTATATACTTTTTGTAAACTCTTTCTGCCTTAGTTTCTTTAAATTTTCTATATAGGTTTTCCTTCTGTTTACAAAGCTTCTTTAGTCTATTATTAAACCAGCATTTATTTATTTTGTTTGATGTGTATTTAGTTGGTATATGATTTTCTATAATGCTTTTAAGATGGTTTTTAATGAAATTCCAGAGGTCATCGCCTGGTTGGTTAATGTCTTTTTCTAATAAGAATGTTTTTTGAAAGTTTAATGCAGCTTGGTGTAGTTGTGTTAGGTTACATTTATTCCAGAGTAAGATTTTTCTTTTGGGTTTTGAATTGGCTACTGCTTTTATTTGGCTGTGTATTTTTATGATCTCATGGTCTGATAGACCAGGGATAATATCATAATCAACTACTAATCCAGGTCTGTTGGTTAAGAAGAGATCTAATGTGTTGTTTAATCTAAACTTAAGTTGTGTAAAGTTTCTATGAAAAGCTCATTTATGTCCTTAAGGTTTTGGTGTTTATCTATGGTTAGTGTTTTCCAATTTATATCAGGTAGGTTAAAATCACCCATAATCCAAAAAACTGCATTTTTATTTGTCTCTTTAAGTGTAGTAATCTGATTACATAGTTCCTGCATGTATTCTAAACTAGAATTTGGTGGTCTGTAAATGCTGCCTATGATTAGGGATGTTGAGGTGGTATTAATTTTACAAAATGTTGATTCTATATTTTTTTTAGTTAGGTAAGGTAATTTCTTCTGCGATAAGAGTGTTTTTTATTGCTAAAAGAACTCCTCCATGATTATCAGCCCTATCTTTTCTAAAAATTTCATAATTACTATTGAAAATTTCTGCATTATAAATTTCAGGATGTAGCCAAGTTTCTGTTCCTGCAATTATGTCTGGTTTCTCACATTCTAATAAAATTTTTAAGTCTTCTGTTTTGTTCCTAATGCTTCGAAAATTTATTACTAAGGTTTTAAGGTATTTCGGTATTACTTCTTTAGTAGGTTTGTTTAGTGAGGCTGTTGTATTAATTTTAGTAGATTTAGGTTTAACAGGAGTGGATCTGGCTAGTGGTTGGTGAATTTGGTTTGGGATGGTGTTTAGGATATTGTATGGGTTAGAAGTGTCTGCATCAAAGGAATCATACAGTCCTGATATAAATTGAGGTAACCCACACGGTACACAGTCTCATGATGCGTCTTTGTTGCCTAAGGCATAATACACAGGTGTATTCATATGGAGACATGATGCATGGTACCATTCATCGCAGGTGTCACATTGAATGGCTTTCTGTTTCATGGTGCATACTTTTTTGCAGATGTTGCATCTATCTTTAGATCTAGGCCCTGGATTTGACTCTAAATCTCCTGCTTTTAATATTAAAAGTGATAGGTATTTATTTCTACTGTGTCTGATTGAGAACTTCCATTTGTGATGGGTAATCTTCTTTAATGTTATGGATGTATATGTTAGGTTATTTTTGAAGTTGCATTGATCTAAAGTGTGATGATTGATTATGACTGTTTTTTCCTTTTTAAGTTTAGTGTTGACTGAGGTAGATCTAGTTCTGTGTTCACTAGTGTTCAGCTAGTGTGTATTTAGTAATTATTAGGATAAATAGCCAGAACAATTTCATGATGACTGTTGTTGATTTTAGTTTATAAAGGTCTAGTCTAATTCTACTTTAAGGTTAAAAATGCCTAAGATGGCCTAAGTTAAGTCTAATTCTAAAGTGATAGCTAATTTACAATGACAATCAAATGGTTTATTCAAAATATAGACCTAGACCAGATCTAATTCTAGATCTAGATCTAATTCTAGATCTAGATCTAATTCCAGATCTAGATCTAATTCTAGATCAATATATTTATGTGTTTAACTAACTATATAGAATATTACTATTAGTTATTATTAGTAGCATTAGTAGATGATTAGTAGATCTAAGGCCTTAATTAAAGTCTAAGTCTAAGACTGACTAGATCTAAAATCTAAGGATATAATAATAAATATAGACTAAATAATATTAAATATAATTATAAGGATTAGTCATTAGTGAGACAAAATAGTCCTAAACTAAGAGTTGTTAATTTGAATTATTTAGTAGAAATAATGCTGAATTAAGTTAAATCTATAATTTAAAGATATTAGTTTATTAGTTGAATAGCTTTTTATGGAATTTTGTTTGGTTTTAGTACGACAAAACGAAAATTTAACTCATCTATGATAGCTGTAAACAGGGAGCAGCCATCTTGTCAAGAGCGCGCATTTTGTATACATGGTTGATATGTGGTCAAGGTACAGTGTTTCTGTACTAATCAACCGGAAAAAAACGTCTTATGTCATTGATGCCTTGATGACAAACTGGGTAGGAATATTTGGAGTGATGAAGGCGTTGATGACGGATAATGGCGGCGAGTTCAATTCTGATGAGCTTCAAAAAGTAGCATCAATCCTGAACATTCAAGTTTGTACAACAGCAGCTTTCAGTCCATATCAGAATGGCTTTTGTGAACGAGTCCACGCTATTACCGATCACATGCTAATGAAACTTGAGGCTGAAAATTCAGATGAAGATCTTGAAACTCTCTTATTCTGGGCTAATATGGCTAAAAACTCTTTGCAAATGAGAAATGTTTATAGTAGCCATCAGCTTGTGTTTGGGAGAAACCCTAATTTACCTAACATTCTGCAGGCAAAATTACCAGCTTTAGAGGGCAGCACAACAAGTGAAGTCTTCCATAAGCACCTGACCGCTCTCCACGAGGCACGTAAAGCTTACATTCAATCAGAGTCAAGTGAAAGAATATGACGAGCCCTGCGTTCTAAAGTTCGAGCATCAGAGCAGGTGTTTCAAAATGGTGACAAAGTGTTTTACAAGCGTGAAGGCAAAGAGAGATGGTTAGGACCTGGAAAGGTGGTATTTCAAGATGGAAAAGTTGTTTTTGTGAGACATGGCGGTGTATTTGTAAGAGTGGCACCAAACAGACTTTATAAAGCGAGCGTGGAGGAGGAAGAGAGTACAGAAGATAATGAGGAAAACACAAAAACTATTCATGACGGCGTCAAAAATGGTGTAAGCGAAATATTTGATGGAGATTGTGAACTTATTAGAGATAAAAGTAACACAAAGACATTCATTCTGTAACTTGTTTGAAGCCAAATGAACAAATAGAATACAGAATGGACGAATCAGAACAATGGACAAAAGCTACCATTCTCGGAAGAGCAGGCAAAGCCACAGGAAAGTATAAGTATTGGTATAACATAGAAAATAATGTGGACAAAGAAAGAAAAAGTGTTGACCTTGAACGAATTGAGTGGAAATATTCAAGGGGAGGCAATAGCGACAATGTATGCTTATCAATGGTTGAATCAAGCAAAGAGATAGATGAAGCCAAACAATTGGAGTTATTGAAATTAAAACAGTTTGAAACATATGAAGAGGTTGGACAAAATGCTATTTCTATACGTTGGGTTATAACAACAAAAAATGGTTCACCAAAAGCATGTATGTGTATTTCTCGGTTGATTTTCCTACATTTCTTTCTGATTCTGGATTTTTGCCTTTATAGTCGAAATTAAGAATGAGTGAGAAAAAGAAAAGAGAAATTGTAATGAATGTTGACATTGTTTATATGAGTAGCTTGAATGATTCCCCTTGACTAAGGGAGTGAATGTTAAAATGTTATGTGTCATGTGTGTTTACAAAGTGTGTAAATAAATTCACTCATGAATCTGGTGTTGTTTATTAAGTGTAGTGTCCAGGGCTTAACATTCAAAGTCTGTCTACTACAGCATTTCTCTAGACTTAACTAAGTACCTAACTAATAATTAAGGCTATTTCTCCCTCATGCATTCTCCGCTCAAGTTGATACTTTAAATAATTATTTATTGTACCTAACAAAACATGACTCAGTAAACGAAAATACTCAATTAGTCAATTGATCATTGGTAATTAATTATTTTGTTTGATATAGAATAAGGGAAATATCTTGTACATTGTTGAAGATATAGTTTTAAAGACAGAGTTCTTCCCCTTTTAGATAAGCATTGTTATTTTAAAAAATAATATTTTTTTTCTCTTTTGCTTGTTACTATTCCTCTCACCCACATCTGTTGGGGTCAGTTTTCATTGGTCATTATTTTTTTACAAAGCTTATATCAACTCACTCCTGTCTGTCTGGTCAAATGTTTGTACATGTTATTTCCACAATACCCAATCTCTGAATCAAGCTGAAATTTTACAATTATTTCTTTTCCCTGACAACATAAGAATCAATTTTTTAAAAGTTCATTAACTATTGGTAATTAATTATTTTGTTTTGTTTAGTATCTCGAACACGGGAAAGAAATTGTATTTGACTGAAGTGGTGGTATAAGCTGAATTAGCCCCTTTTATAGGTTCTCGTCTGAATCTTAGTGAACACAAACCTGAAAAATAGGACTACACTAAAAGAAAGATGACTCTATTATCTTATCTGAGTGGTTATTGTGTTGGCTTGAGCAGCCAAAGAAGGTTTGAATTCAAATTCAGGTCAACCCCCCCCCCCTTTTCTTTTTATTTTTATAAATGCTTTTTTTTATTGTTAGTCTAAATCTATTACAAATTTAATTACTTGACTGATCCAAACTAATTGATATAGCTATACAGCTATGCTGAATATAAGCTTTGTTTTTTAAACAAGTTTTTTTTTTTTTGTTTTAGATTTTCTGGTTCCTTGTTGAACATATTTGTTATTTCTTCTCAGAAATTCTCCACCTTTGAAAATCTGATTGAAGAAAAAGAAGCTAAAAACTCTGGTAGTTTTGGAGAAGTTTGTAAAGTAAAAGACTCATTAACATGCAGCAGTCTGATCAGGAAAAAGGTGATTAGTGTTTGTTGTTGGTTAGTCATTGGGCTTAGAGCACCAACAAGCTATTGCAACTAAATTGATGTAGGCATATTATATTTTCAATGAACTAATTTTAAATAACTTGAAACAAACTTCCAGCAAAACTTTTATTACTACAGATTTACTTTAAAATGAGATGTTTTCCATCTAATAGTAGCAGACACCAAGCAGCTCATGGTCTCATCATTCTTCACTCCCTTCCTAACCATGGAGACACACACATACACTCCATAACAATTTGATGTCTTGAATTTGTTTTTTCAATAGACATCTGGCTTATCCTAACCATGGAGACACACACATTCACTCCATAACAATTTGATATCTTGAATTTGTTTGTCATCTTAAAAAACCCGGTGCTCATCAAGATTTGAACATGAGTCAAGTCTTGACTAAAGTCTTATCTTATCTTATCTTATATAATACAGACGTTACTTCAAAAAAGAAGATGATTACGTCCTACGCGTCATGCATTTAGTCATGCATATTAACCAATGACTTAAATTCTGACGAGTCACTGGTTTTTCTGGCTAGCTCAGGCAACCCATTCCATGCTCTAATAGCACTAGGGAAGAAGGAGTATTAGTACAAATTTGTCCTAGCATATGGGATGAGGAATGTGCCTTTATTTTTGTGTCTTACAGAGTATTTTATTAAATTTTTATTTTTGTATTTGAAGATATGGTCCAGTGTTTTATGTATAATTGCTACTTTACTTTTGAGTCTTCTGTCCTGAAGGCTTTCTAAATTTAGTGATTTTACTATAGGCGTTACTCATACTTTTTTGCAGATGTTGCATCTATCTTTAGATCTAGGCCCTGTATTTGACTCTACATCTCCTGCTTTTAATATTAACAGTGATAGGTATTTATTTCTACTGTGTCTGATTGAGAACTTCCATTTGTGATGGGTGATCTTCTGTAATGTTATTATTATTATTATCTCATCTTATTTACATTTGATCCACTTTTGTCTTCTATTTGATTCTGAAACAGATAAAAGACAAAATAGAAGCCAATGAGGTTGAAGTTCCAATCCAGTTCTTACACAAACCCAATCTGTGTGCAGTACTAGGACTGTACTTTGATTGTAAAGACACCTATGTCATTCAGGAAGATGCAGGTTGGTCACATATAGTTTGTAAGCTCTTCACTAGTAACCTTCACTGTACAGAGTTTGTAAGCTCTATCCTACACCTGACCTACTCATACTTGTCACTCTGGAACATTTCAACACATTCTTGACAGAGTATCAGTGAAAATATTCTGAATCGTTCTTGGAAGTCCTTATTGTAAATTGTTTGTCCATTAATCAGTTAATGGTTCATTGACATCTTTCTTACATTGAGGAATACCAGTGGTGCATAAAGTGTGAAAGACATTCCCAGTAGACATTGGCTGAATCAGGAGATAGCCCAGACATTTTCATTCATTAAATAATTGTATTTATTTGAACTAAAGTAATATTTAAAATATAGAAGCTCTTGTATTGCTGACCAAACAGTGGATCACTAGTTACAAGACTTTTTGTTTTGTCTCATCAGACCTATCTAGTGGCACACAGCACTTACTAGCTAACTGTTGAGCTTTTTTAATATCTTGGGGAAATAATCTTCCTTCAGAAACTGTTCATGGTACTACACATTAGAAGGAAATAGTTTGGAGGTCCTGGTGGCTAGTTTGTATTGGTAGACATTGATAACAATGGTCCATGCAGTTTAAAAAAATTGTTTAGGAATTAGGAATTGTTTATTTTATTTTTATTTTTTTGTGATTTTGTGTAGGATTACAATGTACTAGACTGTGTTGATCATTTATTGGGAAAACCCCTAGGTTTACACTTTACTAGTAGTGGAGGGGATTAAAAGATTTAGTTTTGTTTTAGTTTTTGTTCTAATATAAAATATGACCTACAATTTAAACCAATTGATAGACTAATCTCTAAAAGTTCATCTCATTAGCTCTAGTCAAGGGGTGGGCAACCTTTTTGTATCGAGGGTCGCATTAAAAAAATTTGGGAATGGCGGGCCGCATATAATCTTTACGTTTTTTTTAAAAATTGCACTTGTCTTTTTATGTAAACAATATACCCGCAAATATACAGTTGTATATATTGTGCTGCATTTTACTTTTTACACTCATGCGTAATGTTCCGGAACTGTGGAACTAGCTTACTAGTTGTTACCATTGTGACTGCTGTCAAATAACAGTCAGTCAACTTTGACCAGTGAATTCGTTTTTAAAAAATGCTTTTTCACTGAATGAGACAATATATGTTTCGGAAGTTAAATGTCGTTAAATGTTGAGCATCACCAGATTATGCTGACCATGTCCTTCAAATGTGCATACTAAATCAAGAGACCCAAACAAGACTCTGGACCCAAAGCACTTCTATAGAACAAAAACTATTTGGAGAACTGCCAGATCTGGAAACCACTGCACAGTTCATATCATATCTTATTACTAATCTGAACCCTCCAACATTTAAAATGAGAACGAAGAAGAACAGATGTATGTGTGCCCAAATAGTGTTAACAGCAGCAAAGTTGTTTTTTTAAGTTTGGAATAACAGCTTCTGGCACCCATGAGACTCCCATGCAAGTATTGACTGTAGCTTCTCTTTGCCTTGAGTTATGTCCTCTGGAGCTGAATCAGCTTCTGCGCTAAATGGTGAGCTGATGGTATTGAAAAATGGTTCTTGACACCTTAAAATTTGCTTTTATAAATTGCGCAATTAAGGAATCTAAATAATGTACTTTTAACCATTTCTTTAGAAATAGTTTCACTTTTCAGCAAAGGAAAATGACAAAACTTGTTTTCTTCAGCTTGCTTGTAGAAATGGGAAAGCCTTGTTTGAAAAGATTTAACATGCATTTGCATTTCATATGCAAGCCGCCCATTGCAATAGACATTATGAAACACGTGAAATCTGTCTTCCACTCTTCATTAGAACTATTGGTAACAAAGTCACAGTTAATGCCCTCCTAGTAACATAACAATTAGATATTATTTTCTCATCTCTCTTGCCCATGCTTAGCTAGCGGATACATTGGATTTTGTTGTTCCTAAATCTTAATTACCCGTGTTTAACACCGCTTGCCCTATTAAGTACTATTATTATGCTCAACCCTGAGAATACTATTATGCAATTTTATCCAGCTTTAAGCAAATTTTGCTGTTTAGAGTTTATGGTTGGGATATTTAAAAAAAAAAACAAAAAAAAAAACAACTATTTTTCTCATTCAAAGCATGACCTCCATCAGTTGTTACACTTGCCATCTTGTTCCAAGCATATCCAATACTCAACACAGTTTTACATAGCATTGAATAACTGGCATGAGATTGTGTCAATGGCTGAGTGTATTGATGTATAAGTCAATTAGCTAAATCTTCGTTTACTTGAAACTTTTTATAATGAAACAGTTTCAATAATTTGTATAGATATTATTTTTAATATATTTGCATTTTAATATGTATATACTGCGGGCACACCTGATTTCTGTAGGTGTTGGCGGTCGCATAAAACACTCTGGTGGGCCGCATTTGGCCCGTGGGTCGTAATTTGCCCACCCCTGCTCTAGTCTGATATGTAGCAATGGATGTTACAAAATATTTCCAACTTGATATCTGCCCCAATACATTTGTATAATTCTATTCTATCAGTTGACTTCTCATTCTATTCTATCAGTTGACTTCTCATTCTATTCTATCAGTTGACTTCTCATTCTATTCTATCAGTTGACTTCTCATTCTATTCTATCAGTTGACTTCTCATTCTATTCTATCAGTTGACTTCTCATTCTATTCTATCAGTTGACTTCTCATTCTATTCTATCAGGTCACTTCTCATTCTATTCTATCAGTTGACTTCTCATTCTATTCTGTCAGGCCACTTCTCATTCTATTCTGTCAGTTGACTTCTCATTCTATTCTATCAGTTGACTTCTCATTCTATTCTATCAGTTGACTTCTCATTCTATTCTATCAGTTGACTTCTCATTCTATTCTATCAGTTGACTTCTCATTCTATTCTATCAGTTGACTTCTCATTCTATTCTATCAGTTGACTTCTCATTCTATTCTATCAGTTGACTTCTCATTCTATTCTATCAGTTGACTTCTCATTCTATTCTATCAGTTGACTTCTCATTCTATTCTATCAGTTGACTTCTCATTCTATTCTATCAGTTGACTTCTCATTCTATTCTATCAGTTGACTTCTCATTCTATTCTATCAGTTGACTTCTCATTCTATTCTATCAGTTGACTTCTCATTCTATTCTATCAGTTGACTTCTCATTCTATTCTATCAGTTGACTTCTCATTCTATTCTATCAGTTGACTTCTCATTCTATTCTATCAGTTGACTTTTCATTCTATTCTATCAGTTGATTTCTCATTCTATTCTATCAGTTGACTTCTCATTCTATTCTATCAGTTGACTTCTCATTCTATTCTATCAGTTGACTTCTCATTCTATTCTATCAGTTGACTTCTCATTCTATTCTATCAGTTGACTTCTCATTCTATTCTATCAGTTGACTTCTCATTCTATTCTATCAGTTGACTTCTCATTCTATTCTATCAGTTGACTTCTCATTCTATTCTATCAGTTGACTTCTCATTCTATTCTGTCAGGCCACTTCTCATTCTATTCTGTAAGGCCACTTCTCATTCTATTCTATCAGTTGACTTCTCATTCTATTCTATCAGTTGACTTCTCATTCTATTCTATCAGTTGACTTCTCATTCTATTCTATCAGTTGACTTCTCATTCTATTCTATCAGTTGACTTCTAATTCTATTCTATCAGTTGACTTCTCATTCTATTCTATCAGTTGACTTCTCATTCTATTCTATCAGTTGACTTCTCTCTCTATTCTGTCAGGTCACTTCTCATTCTATTCTGTCAGTTGACTTCTCATTCTATTCTATCAGTTGACTTCTCATTCTATTCTATCAGTTGACTTCTCATTCTATTCTATCAGTTGACTTCTCATTCTATTCTATCAGTTGACTTCTCATTCTATTCTATCAGTTGACTTCTCATTCTATTCTATCAGTTGACTTCTCATTCTATTCTATCAGTTGACTTCTCATTCTATTCTATCAGGTCACTTCTCATTCTATTCTGTCAGTTGACTTCTCATTCTATTCTGTCAGGTCACTTCTCATTCTATTCTATCAGTTGACTTCTCATTCTATTCTATCAGGTCACTTCTCATTCTATTCTGTCAGGTCACTTCTCATTCTATTCTATCAGTTGACTTCTCATTCTATTCTGTCAGGTCACTTCTCATTCTATTCTATCAGTTGACTTCTCATTCTATTCTATCAGTTGACTTCTCATTCTATTCTATCAGTTGACTTCTCATTCTATTCTATCAGTTGACTTCTCATTCTATTCTATCAGTTGACTTCTCATTCTATTCTATCAGTTGACTTCTTATTCTATTCTATCAGGTCACTTCTCATTCTATTCTGTCAGTTGACTTCTCATTCTATTCTGTCAGGTCACTTCTCATTCTATTCTATCAGTTGACTTCTCATTCTATTCTATCAGGTCACTTCTCATTCTATTCTGTCAGGTCACTTCTCATTCTATTCTATCAGTTGACTTCTCATTCTATTCTGTCAGGTCACTTCTCATTCTATTCTATCAGTTGACTTCTCATTCTATTCTATCAGTTGACTTCTCATTCTATTCTATCAGTTGACTTCTCATTCTATTCTATCAGTTGACTTCTCATTCTATTCTATCAGGTCACTTCTCATTCTATTCTATCAGTTGACTTCTCATTCTATTCTGTCAGGCCACTTCTCATTCTATTCTGTCAGTTGACTTCTCATTCTATTCTATCAGTTGACTTCTCATTCTATTCTATCAGTTGACTTCTCATTCTATTCTATCAGTTGACTTCTCATTCTATTCTATCAGTTGACTTCTCATTCTATTCTATCAGTTGACTTCTCATTCTATTCTATCAGTTGACTTCTCATTCTATTCTATCAGTTGACTTCTCATTCTATTCTATCAGTTGACTTCTCATTCTATTCTATCAGTTGACTTCTCATTCTATTCTATCAGTTGACTTCTCATTCTATTCTATCAGTTGACTTCTCATTCTATTCTATCAGTTGACTTCTCATTCTATTCTATCAGTTGACTTCTCATTCTATTCTATCAGTTGACTTCTCATTCTATTCTATCAGTTGACTTCTCATTCTATTCTATCAGTTGACTTCTCATTCTATTCTATCAGTTGACTTCTCATTCTATTCTATCAGTTGACTTCTCATTCTATTCTATCAGTTGACTTCTCATTCTATTCTATCAGTTGACTTCTCATTCTATTCTATCAGTTGACTTCTCATTCTATTCTATCAGTTGACTTCTCATTCTATTCTATCAGTTGACTTCTCATTCTATTCTATCAGTTGACTTCTCATTCTATTCTATCAGTTGACTTCTCATTCTATTCTATCAGTTGACTTCTCATTCTATTCTATCAGTTGACTTCTCATTCTATTCTATCAGTTGACTTCTCATTCTATTCTATCAGTTGACTTCTCATTCTATTCTATCAGTTGACTTCTCATTCTATTCTATCAGTTGACTTCTCATTCTATTCTATCAGTTGACTTCTCATTCTATTCTATCAGTTGACTTCTCATTCTATTCTGTCAGGTCACTTCTCATTCTATTCTATCAGTTGACTTCTCATTCTATTCTATCAGTTGACTTCTCATTCTATTCTATCAGTTGACTTCTCATTCTATTCTATCAGTTGACTTCTCATTCTATTCTATCAGTTGACTTCTCATTCTATTCTATCAGTTGACTTCTCATTCTATTCTATCAGTTGACTTCTCATTCTATTCTATCAGTTGACTTCTCATTCTATTCTATCAGTTGACTTCTCATTCTATTCTATCAGTTGACTTCTCATTCTATTCTATCAGTTGACTTCTCATTCTATTCTATCAGTTGACTTCTCATTCTATTCTATCAGTTGACTTCTCATTCTATTCTATCAGTTGACTTCTCATTCTATTCTATCAGTTGACTTCTCATTCTATTCTATCAGTTGACTTCTCATTCTATTCTATCAGTTGACTTCTCATTCTATTCTATCAGTTGACTTCTCATTCTATTCTATCAGTGACTTCTCATTCTATTCTATCAGTTGACTTCTCATTCTATTCTATCAGTTGACTTCTCATTCTATTCTATCAGTTGACTTCTCATTCTATTCTATCAGTTGACTTCTCATTCTATTCTATCAGTTGACTTCTCATTCTATTCTATCAGTTGACTTCTCATTCTATTCTATCAGTTGACTTCTCATTCTATTCTATCAGTTGACTTCTCATTCTATTCTATCAGTTGACTTCTCATTCTATTCTATCAGTTGACTTCTCATTCTATTCTATCAGTTGACTTCTCATTCTATTCTATCAGTTGACTTCTCATTCTATTCTATCAGTTGACTTCTCATTCTATTCTATCAGTTGACTTCTCATTCTATTCTATCAGTTGACTTCTCATTCTATTCTATCAGTTGACTTCTCATTCTATTCTATCAGTTGACTTCTCATTCTATTCTATCAGTTGACTTCTCATTCTATTCTATCAGTTGACTTCTCATTCTATTCTATCAGTTGACTTCTCATTCTATTCTATCAGTTGACTTCTCATTCTATTCTATCAGTTGACTTCTCATTCTATTCTATCAGTTGACTTCTCATTCTATTCTATCAGTTGACTTCTCATTCTATTCTATCAGTTGACTTCTCATTCTATTCTATCAGTTGACTTCTCATTCTATTCTATCAGTTGACTTCTCATTCTATTCTATCAGTTGACTTCTCATTCTATTCTATCAGTTGACTTCTCATTCTATTCTGTCAGGTCACTTCTCATTCTATTCTATCAGTTGACTTCTCATTCTATTCTATCAGGTCACTTCTCATTCTATTCTGTCAGGTCACTTCTCATTCTATTCTATCAGTTGACTTCTCATTCTATTCTGTCAGGTCACTTCTCATTCTATTCTATCAGTTGACTTCTCATTCTATTCTATCAGTTGACTTCTCATTCTATTCTATCAGTTGACTTCTCATTCTATTCTATCAGTTGACTTCTCATTCTATTCTATCAGGTCACTTCTCATTCTATTCTATCAGTTGACTTCTCATTCTATTCTGTCAGGTCACTTCTCATTCTATTCTATCAGTTGACTTCTCATTCTATTCTATCAGTTGACTTCTCATTCTATTCTATCAGTTGACTTCTCATTCTATTCTATCAGTTGACTTCTCATTCTATTCTATCAGTTGACTTCTCATTCTATTCTATCAGTTGACTTCTCATTCTATTCTATCAGTTGACTTCTCATTCTATTCTATCAGTTGACTTCTCATTCTATTCTATCAGTTGACTTCTCATTCTATTCTATCAGTTGACTTCTCATTCTATTCTATCAGTTGACTTCTCATTCTATTCTATCAGTTGACTTCTCATTCTATTCTATCAGTTGACTTCTCATTCTATTCTATCAGTTGACTTCTCATTCTATTCTATCAGTTGACTTCTCATTCTATTCTATCAGTTGACTTCTCATTCTATTCTATCAGTTGACTTCTCATTCTATTCTATCAGTTGACTTCTCATTCTATTCTATCAGTTGACTTCTCATTCTATTCTATCAGTTGACTTCTCATTCTATTCTATCAGTTGACTTCTCATTCTATTCTATCAGTTGACTTCTCATTCTATTCTATCAGTTGACTTCTCATTCTATTCTATCAGTTGACTTCTCATTCTATTCTATCAGTTGACTTCTCATTCTATTCTATCAGTTGACTTCTCATTCTATTCTATCAGTTGACTTCTCATTCTATTCTATCAGTTGACTTCTCATTCTATTCTATCAGTTGACTTCTCATTCTATTCTATCAGTTGACTTCTCATTCTATTCTATCAGTTGACTTCTCATTCTATTCTATCAGTTGACTTCTCATTCTATTCTATCAGTTGACTTCTCATTCTATTCTATCAGTTGACTTCTCATTCTATTCTATCAGTTGACTTCTCATTCTATTCTATCAGTTGACTTCTCATTCTATTCTATCAGTTGACTTCTCATTCTATTCTATCAGTTGACTTCTCATTCTATTCTATCAGTTGACTTCTCATTCTATTCTATCAGTTGACTTCTCATTCTATTCTATCAGTTGACTTCTCATTCTATTCTATCAGTTGACTTCTCATTCTATTCTATCAGTTGACTTCTCATTCTATTCTATCAGTTGACTTCTCATTCTATTCTATCAGTTGACTTCTCATTCTATTCTATCAGTTGACTTCTCATTCTATTCTATCAGTTGACTTCTCATTCTATTCTATCAGTTGACTTCTCATTCTATTCTATCAGTTGACTTCTCATTCTATTCTATCAGTTGACTTCTCATTCTATTCTATCAGTTGACTTCTCATTCTATTCTATCAGTTGACTTCTCATTCTATTCTATCAGTTGACTTCTCATTCTATTCTATCAGTTGACTTCTCATTCTATTCTATCAGTTGACTTCTCATTCTATTCTATCAGTTGACTTCTCATTCTATTCTATCAGTTGACTTCTCATTCTATTCTATCAGTTGACTTCTCATTCTATTCTATCAGTTGACTTCTCATTCTATTCTATCAGTTGACTTCTCATTCTATTCTATCAGTTGACTTCTCATTCTATTCTATCAGTTGACTTCTCATTCTATTCTATCAGTTGACTTCTCATTCTATTCTATCAGTTGACTTCTCATTCTATTCTATCAGTTGACTTCTCATTCTATTCTATCAGTTGACTTCTCATTCTATTCTATCAGTTGACTTCTCATTCTATTCTATCAGTTGACTTCTCATTCTATTCTATCAGTTGACTTCTCATTCTATTCTATCAGTTGACTTCTCATTCTATTCTATCAGTTGACTTCTCATTCTATTCTATCAGTTGACTTCTCATTCTATTCTATCAGGTCACTTCTCATTCTATTCTGTCAGTTGACTTCTCATTCTATTCTATCAGGTCACTTCTCATTCTATTCTATCAGTTGACTTCTCATTCTATTCTATCAGGTCACTTCTCATTCTATTCTGTCAGTTGACTTCTCATTCTATTCTATCAGTTGACTTCTCATTCTATTCTATCAGTTGACTTCTCATTCTATTCTATCAGTTGACTTCTCATTCTATTCTATCAGTTGACTTCTCATTCTATTCTATCAGGTCACTTCTCATTCTATTCTATCAGTTGACTTCTCATTCTATTCTGTCAGGTCACTTCTCATTCTATTCTGTCAGTTGACTTCTCATTCTATTCTATCAGTTGACTTCTCATTCTATTCTATCAGTTGACTTCTCATTCTATTCTATCAGTTGACTTCTCATTCTATTCTATCAGTTGACTTCTCATTCTATTCTATCAGTTGACTTCTCATTCTATTCTATCAGTTGACTTCTCATTCTATTCTATCAGTTGACTTCTCATTCTATTCTATCAGTTGACTTCTCATTCTATTCTATCAGTTGACTTCTCATTCTATTCTATCAGTTGACTTCTCATTCTATTCTATCAGTTGACTTCTCATTCTATTCTATCAGTTGACTTCTCATTCTATTCTATCAGTTGACTTCTCATTCTATTCTATCAGTTGACTTCTCATTCTATTCTATCAGTTGACTTCTCATTCTATTCTATCAGTTGACTTCTCATTCTATTCTATCAGTTGACTTCTCATTCTATTCTATCAGTTGACTTCTCATTCTATTCTATCAGTTGACTTCTCATTCTATTCTATCAGTTGACTTCTCATTCTATTCTATCAGTTGACTTCTCATTCTATTCTATCAGTTGACTTCTCATTCTATTCTATCAGTTGACTTCTCATTCTATTCTATCAGTTGACTTCTCATTCTATTCTATCAGTTGACTTCTCATTCTATTCTATCAGTTGACTTCTCATTCTATTCTATCAGTTGACTTCTCATTCTATTCTATCAGTTGACTTCTCATTCTATTCTATCAGTTGACTTCTCATTCTATTCTATCAGTTGACTTCTCATTCTATTCTATCAGTTGACTTCTCATTCTATTCTATCAGTTGACTTCTCATTCTATTCTATCAGTTGACTTCTCATTCTATTCTATCAGTTGACTTCTCATTCTATTCTATCAGTTGACTTCTCATTCTATTCTATCAGTTGACTTCTCATTCTATTCTATCAGTTGACTTCTCATTCTATTCTATCAGTTGACTTCTCATTCTATTCTATCAGTTGACTTCTCATTCTATTCTATCAGTTGACTTCTCATTCTATTCTATCAGTTGACTTCTCATTCTATTCTATCAGTTGACTTCTCATTCTATTCTATCAGTTGACTTCTCATTCTATTCTATCAGTTGACTTCTCATTCTATTCTATCAGTTGACTTCTCATTCTATTCTATCAGTTGACTTCTCATTCTATTCTATCAGTTGACTTCTCATTCTATTCTATCAGTTGACTTCTCATTCTATTCTATCAGTTGACTTCTCATTCTATTCTATCAGTTGACTTCTCATTCTATTCTATCAGTTGACTTCTCATTCTATTCTATCAGTTGACTTCTCATTCTATTCTATCAGTTGACTTCTCATTCTATTCTATCAGTTGACTTCTCATTCTATTCTATCAGTTGACTTCTCATTCTATTCTATCAGTTGACTTCTCATTCTATTCTATCAGTTGACTTCTCATTCTATTCTATCAGTTGACTTCTCATTCTATTCTATCAGTTGACTTCTCATTCTATTCTATCAGTTGACTTCTCATTCTATTCTATCAGTTGACTTCTCATTCTATTCTATCAGGTGACTTCTCATTCTATTCTATCAGTTGACTTCTCATTCTATTCTATCAGTTGACTTCTCATTCTATTCTATCAGTTGACTTCTCATTCTATTCTATCAGTTGACTTCTCATTCTATTCTGTCAGGTCACTTCTCATTCTATTCTATCAGTTGACTTCTCATTCTATTCTATCAGTTGACTTCTCATTCTATTCTATCAGTTGACTTCTCATTCTATTCTATCAGTTGACTTCTCATTCTATTCTATCAGTTGACTTCTCATTCTATTCTATCAGTTGACTTCTCATTCTATTCTATCAGTTGACTTCTCATTCTATTCTGTCAGGTCACTTCTCATTCTATTCTATCAGTTGACTTCTCATTCTATTCTATCAGTTGACTTCTCATTCTATTCTATCAGTTGACTTCTCATTCTATTCTATCAGTTGACTTCTCATTCTATTCTATCAGTTGACTTCTCATTCTATTCTATCAGTTGACTTCTCATTCTATTCTATCAGGTGACTTCTCATTCTATTCTATCAGTTGACTTCTCATTCTATTCTATCAGTTGACTTCTCATTCTATTCTTCAGTTGACTTCTCATTCTATTCTATCAGTTGACTTCTCATTCTATTCTATCAGTTGACTTCTCATTCTATTCTGTCAGTTGACTTCTCATTCTATTCTATCAGTTGACTTCTCATTCTATTCTATCAGTTGACTTCTCATTCTATTCTATCAGTTGACTTCTCATTCTATTCTATCAGTTGACTTCTCATTCTATTCTATCAGTTGACTTCTCAAGATTGACAAAAAATAGAAAGTAAGAAAGCTCCATGGACCAGATTATGACAAAATGACTTACAAGTCTTTGAAATCTTTGGGTAAAATATCACTTTTGTGAGACTAACAATATTCTATTTGGTTCCTGCAGTCACAGAAAGTAATTATTCTCATCTTTTGACTAGGTTATTCACTTCGCCAGCTTGGCAGCAATTTAGATTTTCGAAAGAAACTTCTACAACAACGAGACATGACAGTGAAAATAGTGTTCGACATTTTTCAAGGTCTGGCCATCCTTGAGACTCACAACATTGTCCACTGTGATATCAAACGTAAGTTTTTGTTTTTGTTTAATTTTGTTTAATTGTCAACAAATATTTTATATCAGATATACTATAGCCTATTACTGTTATGGTCTAGATTGAAGAATCAGATGTATAACAATTATTTAGGCTGTTACTGTTTGACTCACTGCCAATGAACATTAGGACATTCAGGTTGTTGGCAGAGCCTTTGTTATCAATATTATTATAGTTTGAAGACTGGACAAAAAATTTGTTTCTAGATCTAGAGTGATTGGAATCATTCTAGATAGATAAGATGTCTGGCTCTAGAATCTTTAATTTGTCTACTTTTGATCTAGACCTTGAATGGTGTGCCCAGCTGCTTTGCACAATTAAGGCCATGTTGTGCCCATAATTCCTCAAGGGTTACTTCCCCTATTTTCAACACAAATATGAAAGCAATTCTCTTCTATGGTGCAGAGACTTGGAGAGTAACAAATAGCACACCATGGACAAGTTCCACCTCACATAAAAATGTTTGCATCATTGAATGTTAGATGACAGAGCACAATTAGAACTTGGACCTGCCTTTAAATTTGGATATCGATTTTTCTTCCCCCCCCCCCCAAAAAAAAACAATTTCCGCCTTAACGAATAGTCTCATTTACACTAACAATTCTTCTGCTATTCAGTTATTTAAAAAAATTGATAAGCCGTAGGATAGTTTTTTACATGGGTGTTACTTTTTACATCCTGCATAATGCTTTGACAATACTCCCCCTTTCCTTTTGATTAGACTTTCAATAAAACTTTTTGCATTTTAGCAATACCCTATTTGGCCAATATATTCTAGTAGGTGATACGTTTTACTGGAATGGCCTGCTCTGACCTGCTCCTCCCAAACACTTTTGACCTGGAATGGCCTCCTCCCACCTACTTCTGACCTAGAATGGCCTCCTCTCAAACACTTCTGACCTGCTCCTCCCACCTACTTCTGACCTGGAATGGCCTCCTCCCAAGCACTTCTGACCTGCTCCTCCCAAAAACTTCTGACCTGTCTATTTCATCTAACCCACCTTTTGTTACTCCACCCCCTGCCTGCCTCCCCCCTTTAAAAAGTTTGGAATCTGTTGCATCTAATTGGCACAGCCTGCTTTCTACTGCTCCCCCCCCCCAACCATATACTTTGTACTGGTATTAGGAAGTAGTCCTAGGTACAATCTCTGAGTATTCATTGACTTTCATCTCTGTATCAAAGTCAAGTCTGTATTAAAAAATTTCAAAGTCTCTCTGAGGCTTTTCAGCGTGAGTCTTTTTTTATGATTGCATCCTGTGCATTGAATACTCACAGACCCCACCCCCTCCCATTTAAAGTCTCCCCATACATCATTTTGGCCCATGATGTCTAGTTTGTTAGGTTGAATTACATTGGCCCATGATGTCTAGTTTGTTAGGTTGAATTACATTGGCCCATGGTGTCTAGTTTGTTAGGTTGAATTACATTGGCCCATGGTGTCTAGTTAATTAGGTTGAATTACATTGGCCCATGGTGTCTAGTTTGTTAGGCTAAATTACATTGGCCCATGATGTCTAGTTTGTTAGGTTGAATAACATTTGCCCATTGTGTCTAGTTTGTTAGGTTGAATAACATTTGCCCATGGTGTCTAGTTTGTTAGGTTAAATTACATTGGCCCATAGTGTCTAGTTTTTTAGGTTGAATTACATTGGCCCATGGTGTCTAGTTTGTTAGGTTGAATTTGTTAGGTTGAATTAGATTGGCCCATGGTGTCTAGTTTGTTAGGTTGAATTAGATTGGCCCATGATGTCTAGTTTGTTAGGTTAAATTACATTGGCCCATGGTGTCTAGTTTTTTAGGTTGAATTACATTGGCCCATGGTGTCTAGTTTGTTAGGTTGAATTACATTGGCCCATGGTGTCTAGTTTGTTAGGTTGAATAACATTTGCCCATGGTGTCTAGTTTGTTATGCTGAATTACATTGGCCCATGGTGTCTAGTTTGTTAGGTTGAATTAGATTGGCCCATGGTGTCTAGTTTGTTAGGTTGAATTAGATTGGCCCATGATGTCTAGTTTGTTAGGTTAAATTACATTGGCCCATAGTGTCTAGTTTTTTAGGTTGAATTACATTGGCCCATGGTGTCTAGTTTTTTAGGTTGAATTACATTGGCCTATGGTGTCTAGTTTGTTAGGTTGAATTACATTGGCCCCTACCTCCCACACAAACCACATACCTCTGGCCTGAGAATTGTAGTTTCACATTTCTAACTTTCCCCATCACCAGTCCTAAACAAAATAATCTTACATACAATCACTGAACATAATTTTCTTCATCTTTTTGATTCAATATTTAAGTATTTCTTAAGCTCTATGTGGCTTTTGGTTGTACCCCTTGATTTGTTATCACTCTGGTGATTGTAACACTGTGTCTCACCCAAGAATTTGTTTACCTCCCACTGTCAGCTCACAAAAAGGCTTAAAGATGATAATGAGAAAATAATGTCCATTTTATTATATTTTTCTAAAGCAAAAAATGTTTGTTTTAAACTTTGTTTCTCTTGCTGAGAATGTTTTTTTTAAACTTGTGTCTTTGTTTCTCTAGCTGAGAATGTTTGTCTCAAGTTTAACTCTGATGGATCCCATACAGCTAAGATCATTGACTTTGGATCCTGTAAAACACCAAAAGATAAAATGAACTACATAGGACTTACTCCAGAATATCTACCACCATCTATAAATCAGTTCCTTTGTTTGGCTATGCAGAAAAAGGTAAACCAGTAGTATTGTAAGAACTAGAACCAGAAATCTATCCATTGTGGTTTAATGGTGAACACTTCCAGGGGAGAGTGCCCCGAATGTTTTGGCTGCACACTGGGTAGGTTATTACAGCTGAAGCTTGTGTCAGTTGCCTTGATTTGGGTAGCAGAGACAATGTTGAAGAGACACTTTGAGGGTGTTCACCTTGATCACTTCCCTTTCTTTAATTGACCTTAAAGAAGTCTTTTAGGGATGAGGGAGTCTTCCATTCTGCATGTGTAATACATTGTGACACATTACTTTGTACTGGCCTAAACACAGTGACACATTACTTTGTACTGACCTAAACACAGTGACACATTACTCTGTAGTGGACTATACACAGTGATACATTACTTTGTAGTGGCCTATACACAGTGATACATTACTTTGTACTGGCCTATTCACAGTGATACATTACTTTGTACTGGCCTATACACAGTGATACATTAATTTGTAGTGGCCTATACACAGTAATACATTACTTTTAGTGACCTATACACAGTAATACATTACTTTGTAGTAGACTATACACTGTGACACATTACTTTGTCGTGACCTATACACAGTGATACATTACTTTGTATTGGCCAATACACAGTGATACATTACTTTGTACTGGCCTATACACAGTGATACATTACTTTGTACTGGCCTATACACAGTGATACATTACTTTGTACTGGCCTATACACAGTGACACATTACTTTGTACTGGCCTATACACTGTGATACATTACTATGTAGTGGCATATACACAGTGATACATTTCTTTATAGTGGCCTATACACAGTAATACATTACTTTGTAGTGGCCTATACACAGTGACACATTACTTTGTAGTGACCTATACACAGTGACACATTACTTTGTAGTGACCTATACACAGTGACACATTACTTTGTAGTGACCAATACACAGTAATACATTACTTTGTAGTGACCTATACACATTGATACATTTCTTTATAGTGGCCTATACACAGTAATATATTACTTTGTAGTGACCTATACACAGTGATACATTTCTTTATAGTGACCTATACACAGTGATACATTACTTTGTATTGGCCAATACACAGTGATACATTACTTTGTACTGGCCTATACACAGTGATACATAACTTTGTACTGGCCTATACACAGTGACACATTACTTTGTACTGGCCTATACACTGTGATACATTACTATGTAGTGGCATATACACAGTGATACATTTCTTTATATATAGTGGCCTATACACAGTAATACATTACTTTGTAGTGGCCTATACACAGTGATACATTACTTTTTAGTGACCTATACACAGTGACACATTACTTTGTAGTGACCTATACACAGTGACACATTACTTTGTAGTGAAATACACAGTGACACATTACTTTATAGTGGCCTATACACAGTGATACATTACTTTGTAGTGGCCTATACACAGTGATACATTACTTTGTAGTGACCTATACACAGTGACTCATTAGTTTGTAGTGGCCTATACACAGTAATACATTACTTTGTAGTGACCTATACACAGTGACACATTATTTTGTAGTGACCTATACACAGTGATACATTACTTTGTACTGGCCTATACACAGTGATACATTACTTTGTACTTGCCTATACAGTGACACATTACTTTCAAGTGACCTATACACAGTGATACATTCCTTTGTAGTGGATTATACACAGTGATACATTTCTTTATAGTGGCCTATAAACAGTATAGTATAGTATAGTATACTCTCTATCAAGAGCGGTGTAAAACAAGGATGTGTACTGGCCCCTCCACTATTTGGCATCTTCTTCTCAGTCGTACTAACCTGTGCTTTTAGATCCATGGAAGACGGAATATATATCCATAGCAGATCCGATGGAAGGCCCTTTAACCTGGCACGTCTTAAAGCCAAAACGAAAAGGCATCGTATCTTGATAAGGGAGCTGCTGTTTGCCGATGATGCGGCACTCATATCTCACTCACAAGGAGGTCTACAGAAGCTAGTGAACACCTTAGCAGCTGCTTGTCAAGAGTTTAGCCTTACTTTAAGTCTCTCCAAGACCGAAATCCTGGCACAAGACGTCGCAGAAATACCTATAATACATATTGGGAACCACACCCTTTCAGTGGTGCAGGAATTTACCTACTTGGGTTCAACAATTGTCAGTAACCTAGACTTAGACATCGAGCTGACAAAAAGGATAGGAAAAGCTACCACAGCATTGGCAAAACTCTCCAAGCGCATCTTGGAAAATGGTAAATTGACCACAGCGACCAAAATCCTAGTCTACAATGCCTGTGTTGTGAGCACTCTCCTTTATGGCAGTGAAAGCTGGTCAACATACATGTACCAAGAGCACAGATTGAGTAGTTTCCACTTGCGCTGCCTGAGACGCATAATGGGCATCTCTTGGAGGGACCATGTCTCCAATCAGGAAGTTTTGAGATTGGCCAATATGAACAGCATGTATGTTCTCCTGACACAAAGAAGATTACGCTGGCTCGGACATGTCACCCGCATGCCAGATGGTAGAATCCCAAAAGATATCTTATATGCTGAGCTTGTGGAAGGAGTCAGACCCAAGGGCTGCCCAAGACTAACATATAGAGATGTCTGCAAGCGAGACATGCGAGCCATAGGCATCAGCGAAAATATGTGGGAAAAACATAGCCAAAGACCGGAGTGCATGGAGACAGACTGTGCATGCTGGGACAACCCTTGCTGAGAACAAAAGAATTGAAGCGGCCTTAATCAAGAGGGAAAAAAAGAAAGCTGCCCTGTCCGCTAGCCCTAAATCAGAGGCATACACATGTATGAATTGTGGTAAATGTCTGCCGCTCTAGAATTGGTTTGATTAGCAACACCAGATTCTGCCCCGTCTCAAGATTAAGCCAAAACCAGTGACTCTTTTGGGCGCATCCATTGCCTTTCGAGACAAAAGGAGCCATATATATAGTGGCCTATACACAGTAATACATTATTTTGTAGTGACCTATACACAGTGATACATTACTTTTTAGTGACCTATACACAGTGACACATTACTTTGTAATGACCTATACACAGTGACACATTACTTTGTAGTGACCTATACACAGTGACACATTACTTTATAGTGGCCTATACACAGTGATACATTACTTTGTAGTGGCCTATACACACACTAATACATTACTTTGTAGTGGCCTATACACAGTGATACATTACTTTGTAGTGACCTATACACACACTAATACATTACTTTGTAGTGACCTATACACAGTGATACATTACTTTGTAGTGACATAATACACAGTGACACATTACTTTGTCATGGCCAATACACAGTGACACATTACTTTGTCGTGACCTATACACAGTACTACATTACTTTGTAGTGACCTATACACAGTGACACATTACTTTGTAGTGGGCTTTACACAGTGACACATTACTTTGTAGTGACCTATACAACTGAGACTATGTAGTTGACTTATTGGTGTAAGTGAATTCTTCATTCACACCCTCCTTACCTTCATAATCCCTTAGTCTGTTGATCCCTTAGTCTGTTGATCTGTTGGGGATCGATTTCAATGACATGCCTGTCTTTTCTTTGATGTTGCTTTCTCTGTCTCTTTTGTCTGTTACTGTTCCCAGAAGGAAGATCTTTGCAATCCCTAAGGATCTTTTGGTATAGCCATTAAGTTTTATTTTGTGTTTTTGACAGTGGCATTAGTTAAATCTTGTTTTGAATCTCTTCATTTTGGGATGTGGTCCTAGTATTCTTATCTCAACATCTCAATTCTATTGGCTCGGTTCCTCCTCTCTAAATGTTTGTCAAATGTCTCAGATGTTCCTTCAGAGTTGAAGATAATATATTTTCTACTTCAAACCTCCTTCAGGATGAAAGGGATGGGAGTGGGTAGTGTTTGAATCCAGGACCATCAAGTTAAAACTGACTCCCTAATGGTGTAAGTTAAAAGTGACTCCCTAATGGTGTAAGTTAAAAGTGACTCCCTAGTGGTGTAAGTTAAAAGTGACTCCCTAATGGTGTAAGTTAAAAGTGACTCCCTAATGGTGTAAGTTAAAAGTGACTCCCTAGTGGTGTAAGTTAAAACTGACTCCCTAGTGGTGTAAGTTAAAACTGACTCCATAATGATGTAAGTTAAAACTGACTTCCTAGTGGTGTAAGTTAAAAGTGACTCCCTAGTGGTGTAAGTTAAAACTGACTCCCTAATGGTGTAAGTTAAAAGTGACTCCTAATGGTGTAAGTTAAAACTGACTCCCTAATGGTGTAAGTTAAAACTGACTCCCTAAAGGTGTAAGTTAAAAGTGACTCCCTAGTGGTGTAAGTTAAAAGTGACTCTCTAGTGGTGTAAGTTAAAAGTGACTCCCTAATGGTGTAAGTTAAAACTGACACCCTAATGGTGTAAGTTAAAACTGACTCCCTAATGGTGTAAGTTAAAAGTGACTTCCTAATGGTGTAAGTTGACTCCCTAGTGGTGTAAGTTAAAACTGACTCCCTAGTGGTGTAAGTTAAAAGTGACTCCCTAGTGGTGTAAGTTAAAACTGACTCCCTAATGGTGTAAGTTAAAAGTGACTCCATAATGATGTAAGTTAAAACTGACTCCCTAGTGGTGTAAGTTAAAAGTGACTCCCTAGTGGTGTAAGTTAAAACTGACTCCCTAATGGTGTAAGTTAAAAGTGACTCCCTAGTGGTGTAAGTTAAAAGTGACTCCCTAGTGGTGTAAGTTAAAAAAGTGACTCCCTAATGGTGTAAGTTAAAACTGACACCCTAATGGTGTAAGTTAAAAGTGACTCCCTAATGGTGTAAGTTAAAAGTGACTTCCTAGTGGTGTAAGTTAAAAGTGACTCCCTAGTGGTGTAAGTTAAAACTGACTCCCTAATGGTGTAAGTTAAAAGTGACTCCTAATGGTGTAAGTTAAAACTGACTCCCTAATGGTGTAAGTTAAAACTGACTCCCTAAAGGTGTAAGTTAAAAGTGACTCCCTAATGGTGTAAGTTAAAAGTGACTCCCTAGTGGTCTAAGTTAAAAGTGACTCCCTAGTGGTGTAAGTTAAAAGTGACTCCCTAAAGGTGTAAGTTAAAACTGACTCCCTAGTGGTGTAAGTTAAAACTGACTCCCTAATGGTGTAAGTTAAAAGTGACTCCATAATGGTGTAAGTTAAAAGTGACTTTGTGTGTACTTGTTATTGTTTTTATTTTATTTCTTCTACTGCAACCCATTCAACTGGTTAATGAAAGTATACAACTAATTTTTCTGCCTTTTATGTCCTGGCATTTGATGAACTGAATGTGAGCCCATCTGTTTCATCAGCTGACCCAGTCCACAGTACATCCCCGACTGACTGTTAAAGATGATGTCTGGGGAGCAGGGATGGTGACCTTGTACATTGAGAAGGGAGAGCATCCTGTTATCAAATACTTCACTGGCCATCAAGACTATCCCAGAGACCAGAATGTCATGACACTCAGAGTGGAAGTGATGAAAAAGGTAATGAATGCTAAATTGTTTGTAACTTTCTAATGTTAAATCCTCTCTCTTCTGTTAAATCTTCTGTAACTCTCTAATGTTAAATCCTCTATAACTATCTTCTGTTAAATCCTCTGTAACTCTCTAATGTTAAATCCTTTGTAACGCTCTTCTGTTAAATCCTCTGTAACTCTCTAAAGTTAAATCCTCTGTAACAGGGCCGGCCAAATGTAATTTGATGCTCTATGTGAAGTGAATTAGGTAGCCCCAAAGAAATAGAAAAATAAAAAGACTGAAAAATAACCTTCCTGCATCTAGATTTAAATCAACAGATCAAATAAATTCATTTACCATTATTCCTGTAGCATTCTGTATTGCATCTTGAATCCTAGTAGAGACTTAGAGCTAGGTTAGTAGATGAGTCATAGAGTTCTGCTGTGTTTGAAATTAGATTCAAGTTTCAGAATTTTTTCTATAAAACTTTTGTAGTCCTCCACGAGAACCCCACCAATAAGAGGCTTTAGGCGGCTTCCTAGTTTTCCTATGACTAAGGCCAGCCCTATCTATAATGCTTATTTTATATCCTCTGTATCCTTGTAATGTTTTGTTTGCTCTGTAACTCTGTAATGTTTTTAATGCTCTGTAACTCTGTAATGTTTTATATGCTCTGTAACTCTGTAATGTTTTATATGCTCTGTAACTCTGTAATGTTTTATATGCTCAACTCTGTAATGTTTATATGCTCTGTTACTCTGTAATGTTTTATATGCTCTGTAACTCTGTAATGTTTTATATTCTTTGTAACTCTGTAATGTTTTATATGCTCTGTAACTCTGTAATGTTTTATATGCTCTGTAACTCTGTAATGTTTTATATGCTCTGTAACTCTGTAATGTTTTACATGCTCAACTCTGAAATTTAATTATAATTTTTTGATGTAGTCAATATTTTGTTTTGGTCTTACAAAAAAGTCTGCAGACATGTACAATTCCTCTTATTAGCTTATTCCTGGCTTCTGACACCACATTAGTTTCTTTTATTCCGTGAATAGTTCAATAAATAAGTAGATGTTCAGAAACATTTTGCACACCATCTTTTGTATAAATCATTAGTTGAACTACTAGAATTAATTTGTGATTATTTTGTACATAATACTTAAATAATTTATCAATGTGAAATATTAGTACTATATTTCTAACTAGATCCATCAATACTAGATCCATATTTATTAGTCACCCTGACAAATGTTTTAACTAAATTGATAGTAAACAAGATTACAAAGAGAGTTTGTGTTGTCACACAAACTCAGAGGTGGCCCCCGTGGGAGATGGATCCCTGTCGGATCCGCATATTCGCTGGTCGACAGAGGATGGCATCAAGCAGGGTATGAAACCGAGACAGTAGATATAATCAGTCCTGCGCACTAACCGCATGACCATTCATTGCTCTTAATCTAATGACAAACTGGTTACAAATTAATAGCCTACTATTGATAATATACCTACAAATTAGGAAATGACAACTACCGGATATGTACAATATGTCAGAAGAGCGATTTTAGATAATCTTTTGGTATCGAGCATTTTCATTTAAATGGAACTAGAATGAGGATGTAGATCTACCTAAATTAAACTACTAATTTAGCACTCTCAATATCTATTTCTACTATATCTAGATATAAAATATATATTTGGGATAATGTAGATGTAATTTAGATAAGAAAAAAAAACACTAGATAATCAATTAATAGAATAATTGCAATATGAAATATTAAAATAATAAATTAGTTTTAGTATTTTATAACATTGCAATATTGACAATTTAGACTTTAGAAATAAAAATGTACACTTAAAGCCTAGAAATTAAAATTATAGATCTTGATCTAGGCTAAATCATGGCTGTCTGGTAGTGCGGTTTGCGGACTGGACTGTCGTTTGGATTCATCGATGGTCCCAGGTTCAAACCCTGCCCACTCCCATCCCCTGAGAGGTTTGGACTACAACTCTGAAGGAACATCCGAAACATGTAAAACAACAAACATTCTAAACTAGACCAAGAAATTCCAGATCTAGATTGTATAATTATTTTAATTAGAACTTTAATCTAAATCTAGTTTAAAAAATCTAGCTGTAGTGTAAGAAATAAAATCTACATGAGACATGAGATGGTGTGGGCGTATGTATGAGGCCGCTAATTGTAAAGTAGAATGTGGGATAACTCATGCAGAATATATAAACTTATATGTTACTAATGTAAATCTTTCAAAGGTAAAGTTCAATCTTGGTTTTATAGCGTAAATCTCTCTTAAGTACAATCTAAGTTGTATAGTGGGTAGATGTATGTGTTCATGTATTTTACACCATCAACTTGTCATTAGGCTCGCGTTTTAAAGGCCACAAACCGCTTCTGGTTTGCACCTTATATAGATAGTGGCTTAGTAAATATCTTAAGTAATTCCAGTAATAACGAGGAGTTACTTTACACTCTTAAATTTTATTAAGAATATTGTGATTCAATCAAGACACACACATAACACAAGAGTAAGATTTAAAGTTATTGTCGTAGATATCTGGAATAACGCGATCTGTAAAATATTTGCGACTAGGCACAGTGTATCTTTTCTCCAGTACTTTTAAAAGTCCAATAAATCCAGGTTTCTCAACTACTTAGTAAGGTTCCATGTCAGTTGCAATCATCTTTGCTAGAAATTAAAATTATAGATCTTGATCTAGGCTAAATCATGGCTGTCTGGTAGTGCGGTTTGCGGACTGGACTGTCGTTTGGATTCATCGATGGTCCCAGGTTCAAACCCTGCCCACTCCCATCCCCTGAGAGGTTTGGACTACAACTCTGAAGGAACATCCGAAACATGTAAAACAACAAACATTCTAAACTAGACCAAGAAATTCCAGATCTAGATTGTATAATTATTTTAATTAGAACTTTAATCTAAATCTAGTTTAAAAAATCTAGCTGTAGTGTAAGAAATAAAATCTACATGAGACATGAGATGGTGTGGGCGTATGTATGAGGCCGCTAATTGTAAAGTAGAATGTGGGATAACTCATGCAGAATATATAAACTTATATGTTACTAATGTAAATCTTTCAAAGGTAAAGTTCAATCTTGGTTTTATAGCGTAAATCTCTCTTAAGTACAATCTAAGTTGTATAGTGGGTAGATGTATGTGTTCATGTATTTTACACCATCAACTTGTCATTAGGCTCGCGTTTTAAAGGCCACAAACCGCTTCTGGTTTGCACCTTATATAGATAGTGGCTTAGTAAATATCTTAAGTAATTCCAGTAATAACGAGGAGTTACTTTACACTCTTAAATTTTATTAAGAATATTGTGATTCAATCAAGACACACACATAACACAAGAGTAAGATTTAAAGTTATTGTCGTAGATATCTGGAATAACGCGATCTGTAAAATATTTGCGACTAGGCACAGTGTATCTTTTCTCCAGTACTTTTAAAAGTCCAATAAATCCAGGTTTCTCAACTACTTAGTAAGGTTCCATGTCAGTTGCAATCATCTTTGCTATGGCCAAGTGAATGCGTTTAGCATTATCACTATTAATATCACACAATTTAGCTTTGTCTAAGACCTCTTTAATTCCTGGTTGCTGCTTGTGTGTGAGGCTTAACGAATCACTGGAGCTCGTAGACGTACTGGCACAGGCAGTGATATTACTTGATGCTGATTTCAATGCAGTCATTTCATTGAATAAGTCTGGGTGTTTCGAGCGTAGATGACTAATCATATTGCTGGTTGAGAAGTCTTTAGGTTTGCCTAGTTTACCACTTGACAGAACTATTTTACAAGCATTGCAAACTGCTTTAGAGTTGTCCATTGTTTTGACATTAAAGTAACGCCATATAAGTGATGACTTTTTATCAGCCATTATTATTACTTTTCAATTTACTAAATGCCCTTGCAAGCCACTTTTATACCCGTGGCTTGTGTAACAAAATACTTGTAGGGGTGTGTCCTGTAGTTCAGCGCTCTAATTGACATTTCTCTCCAAGTAAACAAACTTAGTGTCATCATCTAGTGACCTCTAGACAGTGTCAATATGTCTTAACAATTTGCGTTAATAAATTCTGGCTTAAGAATGGTCAATGTCTATATTCTCTATCAATACATTGTCATGGATTAAACAAATAAGAAGTTGGGGGGGGGGGTTGAGTCTCTTGAGTCCTCCCTTTAAAGATACCCTTAGTCAGTGTCTGTTTGGCTTGTAGTCCTGACTTATAATTGAGACTTAACTCAGAGTAAACAAACTTATTACCCGTCCAATAGTATAAAAGGTGTGGTTTGTGGTCCAGACCCTTGATTGACAACCTATCTCATAATAAACAAACTCATACCAAATTAACCTTATAGAGATTTGGCTTGTAGTCCCGCCCCTAATACAAATTCTACTCCAAGTAAACAAACTCAGTTCCCTCATAAGATGTGACCTCTAGACAGCATCAACACGTTGACATCTGGCTTAATGTGGTCAGCTGCCTATCTGTGAACTCAATGTTACAAAAGGAGGTGGGGGTAGCTCATCTCTACCTCTGGAGATATACCCGCACATCTAGACAGATTATCAGCGTGACGTAGTTAAGGAATATGACATGTTTACTAGAGCACTCAAAGGTCAAGACAAGCCAGTGTGCCAGACATCGCTGCAACGTATGTAATACGAATTTATAATGTAAAGTCTAGTCTCCCCCCCCCCCCTAACAAACCTAGTTCCCTCGTGTGACCTCTAGAGAGTGCTTACGTCCATCGTATCTGACTTGGGGTCACCTTGCAATCAATGAACTCAATGTGATGGGCTAAACAAATAAAAGGGGGAGGGAGTTGTTCATCTAGAAATATACCTGGTTACCTTAGAGGTGTGGCTCTTGTAGTCCAGCCCCCCCCCCCCCAAAAAAAAGATTAACTACTAAGTAAACAAACTCAGTTCCCTCGAAAGGTGTGACCACTAGAGAGTGTCTATACGCTGACATTAAACCTACGTCCATCGTATTTAACTTGTGGTTACCTGCCTATAAAAAAACTCAATGTGATGGACTAAACAAATAAACGGGGGTGGGAGTTGTTCAGACGTCTGGTCAGCATGACGTAGTCAAGGAATGTAACATTTTAACATGTTAACTAACTTACTCAAAGGTCAAGACAAATTGAAAAAAGTGCCAGCCATTGCATCTCTGTATGTAAAGCGCATTTATGATGTAAAGTTTCATCTCTATTTATATTAAGTTATTAACATGCCTTGACTTTATAATAAACGATGTTTGGTGCATATTTATAATGGCTCTATTTTTAAGCACATTATTTTGTTTTCATATAAACATTAATACATTCTATAACAGACAGTAATGGAACGAGGTCCACTTTATGCATATTAAATAGGTGTATTTTTTATTTTTTACTATCCAGTTTACTATCCGGTAGTGATATCCGACCGGAGCCGGATAGCACCAGATAGTAAAAAATGCCGGATATTCGCCAGAAGCCGAAGGGACTATCCTGTGCACCCCTAATATATATATATATATATATATATATATATATATATATAATCCTTAATAATCCTTAATAATAATATATATAATCCTTTTATATATATATTAAAGACGCTTTTTTTAATGTTTTGTCTGTCAGTCTGTCTGTCCGTCATGTTAATATCGAGGAAAAAAAAAGACAAAAAGCTATTGAAAATCAGATTAAAATTTAATTTCCCTTATGAAACATCGTATTAGTTTTAAGTTTCTATAATAGATTGTTCCGGATGTTTATATATTTATAGTGAGAGAAAATAAGAAAACCAGATTAATCAAATCTGGTCTGTTATGAAAATTAGATGTACCATAGACTTGTGGAGCTTTTTTCAAACCATACTTTGGTATTAGGAAATTGTTTTCCTTAAAAATCAGAGCATAATATTAATGATATATAATTAGATTTTCTAACATTTTACAAGAAAGTTAAATGTAGTGTATGAGAGAAGTGCGATTTTAACTAAATAGAGTTAAACTATTTTTCATAAAAAAATCCGGTACAACCAATTTTCGTAAATGAGAAAATTATTTGTTTTATTTATTAGAAGAGGAATTTCAAACATTTTATTAGCATTATTAGATTTTTCATATAACATTCAGATCATTTTTGGCGACGTTTTGTAAGAAAATTAAGGTAATATAGGTCGATTTTGTTTTTGGAAACAAAATCCGGAACATTCTTTACTGATTAAACAAGTTTTATTATGTTTCTGCAAGAACATTAACTGTAAAATAAGTCTAAAAAGTGATTTTCAATAATCCTTTCTAGTAAATTACTTTCTTATTTTAAATCCTAAATAACCTATTGTCAAAATTTGAAAAAAATAAAATTATTTGACGTAAATTTGTTTTCAAGTTAAAAATTCGGAACAATTGATACTGATAAATAGACTATAGTGACGTAGTGTCAAAGAATATAAGTGTAATATTAGTCATTTATGCGATCTCAAACAATCATTTGACATAATTTATTTTTTATAAAACAATATCCGGAACAACATTATAGTTAATGAAATATAAATCAGTATAGATATTTTTATTTAGCATTTATTTGCTATTTACATTAAAAAACAGGAACAATATATTAAAGATCACATGTTTCTTGCAACATTTAAGCATGGAAATAAAATCTAATATAAGTTATAAGAGCAAACAAATATTCATAGGCATTGATTTGTTTTTACAAAAAACATCTAGAACAATCTATTATAGATACTTAAAACTATTGCAATATTTCTGAATGAAAAATTAAAGGTTAAATCAGATTTACAATAGCCTCTAGTGTTATTTGTTAATCTAATCGTTATGGACAGACCAACCAACAGACAAAACGCACAAAAATAATCTTTTTTTTTTCGATGGGGGCACTAAACAAAAAATAAATAAATCTGATTTTTTAAAAAAGTTTAAGGAATTGGTTTAGCACCATATCGTTACGCTACTGCACTAAAGTCGCTGCATAAAAAGTCCATTTTAAAAAACGTGCGTGATATTTACATACAAAGTGCATTAATAGCCTTTATAAACAAACAGAAATGTTTTCTTTTAATTTTAGCAGCTAGTTGACCAGAAAAAACACCTTAAACTAATATTTATATTTGTTGTACATTTTATAAATATATTTGACTTAGTGATACTAAAAATACACAAAAATTGTCCATCTTTGTTAGCATATTGTAACATTGCCTCCCTTACATTTATGTAATTGTTTTAGAATTGGTGTATTTTTATGAAAAAATCGCTTGCATAATTAATTTTATAAATTAAACGGTTTGCTTTTAGAAAACCAAAAGTAACCATTGCACCTAAACTTTTCAAGCCGCATTTAATGATGAAATAATATTTTTCATATCTCTTCTAGTTTTTGAGATTTGAGTGTGACAGACAGACATTTTGCACAAACCTAATAGCGGCTTTTTCCCCTTACAGGGGCCGCTAAAAAAGAGCATATAACAGTCTATTGGGTGCTAATCCCTTGGTTCTCAAATGGGTCTTCTCTATCCAGCTACCCATCCTTACCTCTAAAAATGTTAATAAGAATAGACATCGTCAACACATACTAGATCTAGATCTAGTATCAGTGTAAACTTAGATCTAAAGCTTTCCATTAGTTTGTTGGGTCTTCACGCAAGATTTGTCGACCATCTCCATGCCTCTTTGTCTTTTGTCTTGAACCTCTTTCAATGACAGGCCCATCCATTCTTTTATGTTGTCTTCCCATGACTTTTGTTGTCTACCACTTCTTCTTTTTCCTGGTACTGTTCCCTGAAGGAAGGTCTTTGCAAGCCCGGAAGACCTTGTAATATAACCATAGAGTTTTAGTTTGCGTTTTTTACATTAGTTAGCTGGTCATCATGGGATCCAATTGCTGTTGTAGCCCTGTATCTAATCTCTTTGATGCTGTCTTTATGTGTGATACCTAGGATTCTTCTGTAGAATCTCAATTCCATTTCTAGCATCCTACTCTCTAGCTCTGCAGTTAGCATCCTATACTCACAAGCATAAGCATATATGTGGTCTTGACCAGGGAGCACATCAGTCTGATTTTGGTGTCCAGGGCAATATATGTGTTGTAATTGTCTTTCCATTTTTTTTTTTGAGTTTTGCCAGTGCAGCTGTGGACTGTGCAATGTGGGCTAGTAGTTCAGGTTACGTTCCCTCATCTGAGAGGATAGCTTCGAGGTATTTGAAACTACTGACACTTGTCAGCTTTTCACTTCCAATGTTGATGCTTGAGTTTTTTTGGTATCGATATGCATACCATATGCTGAAGAAGTCTAGTCTATGTGCATCACCAAGTCGACAAGTCAACTAGTTCTTCTTCTGTTCCTGTTAGGCCATCTATGTCATCAGCAAAGTGCAAGTTAGTAATTCTTCTTCCAATGCTTACAGTACCTTCATAGCCGTCGAGAGCATCTTCCATGATCCTTTCAAGAAATTTTTACTACCTCTACTATTTTAATTGTAAATAGACCTTGATTTTAATTATTTGACGGTATAGAATTTGACCTTTGTTGTGTGGAGGGAGAGTGGCCCTTGAGGGACTGCAGGCACGACATGGCCTAAATTGTGCCGATGTGCCCAAATCACAAATCACAATCACCTCCTTGAAGAGGTCTGGATTACTTTTACTATGTTTTTATTTGTGTTGTACTTTTCCATTGTCATCCAGAATGCCCCATGCCATACTCTGTCAAAAGCTTTTTTAAAATCAATAAAGACAAGATTCTCTTGGTGTTGGAGGTATTTCTCACAGATTTGTTCTGTTGTTCTGCAACCTTGTCTAAAACCTGCTTGTTCTTCTGATTTAATTTTGTCTGCTATCCATTTTAGCCAGATTATAATTTTTAACAGGACTTTTCTGGGATGGCTTATGAGGCTGATGATGCGATAGTTTTGACTGAGTTTTTAGTTGCCTTTCTTTGGAAGGGTGATGATGAGTGATTGGGTCCAGGGTTTAAGCCATTCTCTGCCATATCTTGTTGCAAATCCTAAAAAGTGTGTTTATCATGGCTTATCCTCTAGCCTTCCGGAGTTCACCAGGAATGTTATCAACTCTGGCAGATTTCTCTGGATACATGAATACTTACAACCAAACTAACCAATCTAGAATGTTCCAAACAGGTGGGGGAGGGGGAATGAATTCTTGATTTCTATATTTAGTTCTTGAGAGTTATCTCTTACAGAAAGTCCTTGGAATTGGTTGTTGATTTTTTTTTTAAACTTTTTTTTGGGGCATATCTTGTTGTATTCAAGTTTGACTGTATATATTTACAGACTGCTGAGCTGCGTAATCCTCTACCTAAGTATTTCAACACAGATAAACCTGTTCTGGATGATTTGCTAGCCAATGTTTTGTCAGTGGACCCAAATCTAAGGTGGACATCTTCTGCAGCTGTCACATTCTTAAAAGGTAATATTATCAGGCACACTAACAATGACACAAACAATTGACTGTCAGGCACACTGATATTCACACATCCATAACATTAAAGAAGATTACCCAACGCAAATGGAGGTTCTCAATTAGACACAGCTGAAATAAATACCTATCACTCTTAATACTAATAGCAGGAGATGTAGAATCAAATCCAGGGCCTAGATCTAAAGATAGATGCAACATCTGCAAAAAAGTATGCACCATGAAACAGAAAGCCATTCAATGTGACACCTGTGATGAATGGTACCATGCATCATGTCTCCATATGAATACACCTGTGTATTATGAATTAGGCAACAAAGATGCATCATGGCACTGTGTACCGTGTGGGTTACCTCAGTTTACATCAGGACAGTTTGATTCCTTTGATGCGGACACTTCTAACCCATACAACATCCTAAACACCATCACAAAACAAACTCACCAACCACTAGCCAGATCCACTCCTGTTAAACCTAAATCTACTAAAATTAATACAGCAGCCTCACTAGACAGACCTGCTAAAGAAGTAATACCAAAATACCTTAAAACCTTAGTAATAAATTTTCAAAGCATTAGGAACAAAACAGCAGACTGAGAAATTGTATTAGAATGTTAGAAACCAGACATAATTGCAGGAACAGAAACTTGGCTACATCCTGACATTTATAATGCAGAAATTTTCAATAGTGATTATGAAATTTTTTTAAAAGATAGGGCTGATAATCATGGAGGAGTTCTTTTAGCAATAAAAAAACACTCTTATAGCAGAAAAAATTACCTTACCTAACTCAAAAAATATAGAATCTACATTTTGTAAAATTAATACAACCTCAACAACCCTAATAATTGGCAGCATTTACAGACCACCAAATTCTAGTTTAGAATACATGCAGGAACTATGTAATCAGATTACTACACTTAAAGAGACAAATAAAAATGCAGTTTTTTGGATTATGGGTGATTTCAACCTACCTGATATAAATTGGAAAACACCATAGATAAACACCAAAACCTTAAGGACATAAATGAGCTTTTCATAGAAACTTTACACAACCTAAGTTTAGATCAAATCATTAAAAAGCCAACTAGATTAAACAACACATTAGATCTCTTCTTAACCAACAGACCTGGATTAGTAGTTGATTATGATATTATCCCTAGTCTATCAGACCATGAGATCATAAAAATACACAGTCAGATAAAAGCAGTAGCCAATACAAAACCCAAAAGAAAAATCTTACTCTGGAATAAATGTAACCTAACACAACTACACCAAGCTGCATTAAACTTTCAACAAACATTCTTATTAGAAAGACTTTAACCAACCAGTCGATGACTTCTGGAATTTCATTAAAAACCATCTTAAAAGCATTATAGAAAATCATATACCAACTAAATACACATCAAACAAAATAAATAAATGCTTGTTTAATAATAGACTAAAGAAGCTTTGTAAACAGAAGGAAAACCTATTTAGAAAATTTAAAGAAACCAAGGCAGAAAGAGTTTACAAAAAGTATATAAAAATTAAACACCTAACCCAAAAAGTAAGCAGACAGCTGCAGAGTGAATACATAAACAATGTAATATCTAAAGATAACAACAAAAACCTATGGTCATACATTAAGTCTTAAAAACCATCTTAAAAGCATTATAGAAAATCATATACCAACTAAATACACATCAAACAAAATAAATAAATGCTGGTTTAATAATAGACTAAAGAAGCTTTGTAAACAGAAGGAAAACCTATATAGAAAATTTAAAGAAACCAAGGCAGAAAGAGTTTACAAAAGTATATACAAATTAAACACTTAACCCAAAAAGTAAGCAGACAGCTGCAGAGTGAATACATAAACAATGTAATATCTAAAGATAACAACAAAAACCTATGGTCATACATTAAGTCTAAGAAAATGGAAACAACAGGCATAGCGCCATTAAAAGATGAACATAACATAATACATAATGATAATGAAACTAAAGCAAACATCCTAAACAAATACTTTGCATCAGCATTCTCAGCCCCAGGAGACAAAGACATAATTCTTAATTTGAACCAAGTAGACAACATAGAAGATTTAGTAGTACAAGAAAATGGAATTCAAAAACTATTAGCCCAAACAAAACCAAATAAAGTGTCTGGACCTGTGGGTATTCCAGCTAGATTACTCAAAAGAACTAAGCAATGAGCTAGCCCCAGTGTTAAAAATACTCTTTCAGGCATCGCTTAACCAGGGCAGAGTACCAAAGGATTGGAAAGAAGCTAATGTCAACCCCCTATTTGAAAAAGGAGAAAAATCTGATCCAGGAAACTACAGACCAGTATCACTTACCAGCATCACATGTAAAATCCTAGAACACATAATATGTAGCAACATCATAAACCACTTAGACAAACATAATGTCCTCGCCACATACCAACATGGCTTTAGGAAATATAGATTATGTAAAACACAACTAATAGGACTAATTGATGATTTTTCAAAAGGTTTAGATAATAGTGAACAAATAGATGCTATCTTACTAGATTTTTCCAAGGCTTTTGACAAAGTTCACCACCATAGTTTGCTTAAAAAATTAAATCCTTTTGGCATTAATGGTCCACTGAATCAGTGGATTAAAGATTTTCTGATAGGGAGAGAACAAACTGTAATAATAAATGGCTCTAAATCAACACCAATAACAGTAAACTCAGGTGTACCTCAAGGAACAGTCTTGGGTCCAGTACTATTTTTAATTTACATAAACGATTTACCAAATTGCATTAGTTCAGGAACAAAAGTCAGATTATTTGCAGACGATTGCATAATATATAGAACAATAAAAACAATACAAGACACAGATATTTTACAAAGAGAATTAGATAAATTACAGAAATGGGAATCAAATTGGAGCATGTCTTTCCACCCAGAAAAATGTCAGTTGTTAAGAGTAACAAAAAAGCTAAAACAAATTAATTCCACTTATAAATCTTATTCATGGTAGACCAGTAACACAGACTAAAAACTCAAAATACCTAGGTGTTATAATAAATGAAAAACTGTCATGGAATCCACATATTGATGAAACTATAAAAAAATCAAACAAAGCATTAGGATTTATTAAAAGAAATTTCTATAAATCAAATAAGAACATAAAACTAAAATGTTATTAAACCTTGGTTAGGCCAATAATAGAATATGCCTCCTCTGTTTGGGACCCCCCATTCAAGAAAACTAAGAAACTTG
Organism: Biomphalaria sudanica; assembly: GCA_036873155.1. Taxonomy (NCBI): domain Eukaryota; kingdom Metazoa; phylum Mollusca; class Gastropoda; family Planorbidae; genus Biomphalaria; species Biomphalaria sudanica. Next base: position 583,564 of record JAZGLO010004311.1, read on the forward strand.
AACAGACACAAAAAAGAGCAGTGAGATTCATAACAAATGATATTCACATTTGACTAGAGTAACACCTTTAGTTAAATCACTGTTTTGGATGAATGTGTGTATGTATGTATAATCTTTTTTTACATTCTGCGCGAATGACCGGAAGTGTGTTTTGTTGTCAGACAGAGACCAGCGTGTGTGATATGCAGTAAAGCTGATTAAAGTTTATGTGTTTGATCTTGGGGTTTCATTGTTTTATTTCGTTAACTAGAACTGAACCAGGGACACCTAGACGTATCGAGACCTAAGGTAGATGCTATCGAATTATAGTTATATAATAGGAAAGCTGTGACATATTTGGAGGCTCGTTTATCTGTTACTTGACTTAGTCTTGGAAGACATTAGGCAGAACTGCGGTTCGCCATTGTGAAGAGGTCAAGGACAAAGAAGGTCATGAAGTGTATGCGCTCACGTGCAACGGCGGGAAAAAACTAAGTCAATCTGCCGAGACAAAACCAGGTCAAACACAGTGATAAAGTAATTTGTATTGTTTATATTTGATGCTACACGCACAAACAAGGATGGCAGACAAATTATCACAGATAATAGCCGCCTGAAAAGAGATGGGATTGACTGGAGCCGCTTTACAAGAGTGGGTAAAAGAAAGAGAAGACAGAGAACGAGATGAAGGAGCTAAAGAGAGGGAAGTGAGAGTTAAAGAGGCTGAAGAAAGAGCTAAAGAGAGGCAGAAGCAAGAGATAAAGAGAAAGAAGCTGAGGCAGAAATACACAAATTGAGAGTCAGAGAGTTGGAGCTTAGGGATGCGAAAGGAAAACTCAAAGAGCATATAAAACCTGTATGGAAACCAAAGTTGCCACCTTTTAATGAAAATGTGGATCAAATGGATGCATATTTGGCGAGATTTCAAGTGCATGCTCAAGCTAGAGATATACCTAAAATTCATTATTACAGGGAAAGGCACTGCTAGCTTGAATCAACTTTTCTAAGAAAGATTTAGAGGAATATGACAAGGTGAAGGAAGTATTAATGAAAAGATACAACTTGACAGATGATGAGTATAGAGAGAAGTTCCATAAAGCTAAACCAGAGAGAAACCAGCCATTCCATGAATTTGTTGAGGACATTACAAGATACTTTATGCGGTGGGTAGAATTGTAGACATTCGAAGGTCTCATTGATCTGTTCATCAGAGACAGGATCCTCACATCTTGCAATCCTCAGTTAGTGGCTTTTCTACATGAAAGGAAATGGAAAGATGTGCCAACAGCAGTCAAGTTGTGTCAGCAATATATTACTGCACATCCAGAGCAGACAATTCAGAGAGAGGAAGACTTGATAACTAGCAAGTTTTCCTTTGCTGCAAAGACTAATGATAACAGAAGTCACTTTAAACAAGAAGGGAGACAGGACAGTCTGCAGAAAAGAAGTGTGGGTGAAAATAGAAAATGTTTTAAGTGTTTCAAAACGGGACATTTAGCAGCCCAATGTAGAAACAAAAGCCCATTAAGACGAAATGAGACTATGGGTTTAAGCAGAAGTCAGGAGTTTAAAACCAGCAAGGAAGACCTACTGGACATACGTACAATGTGTCAGTTTGCATAGACTATCAACATGGTGAACAACTCCCCCATGACTCTGATCAGATCCAGATGGCTGCTGAAGCTGTAACTTGTGACGCTGGGAAATTAAAAATGTATCCTGGATTTGTTGGGAAAAAAATTATTTGGGTCTTGAGAGACACAGGAGCGACCACAATCGGAGTGAAGAGACTACATGTGCACCCTCACCAGTTGACGGGTAAGAAAGTCCAATGTATGACATTTGGAGGAACAATTGAAGAATATCCCACAGCTGTCATTGACATTGATACGCCATTTTTTTCTGGGAAAGTTGAAGCATGTGTGTTGGAGAGGCCTGCAGCTACTTGATTCTAGGAAACGTGACTGGCATAACTGAGCCTACCATCACAGATATCTACAAGTGGCAAAGGTTAGCAATGTCAGAAATGTGGTAACAAGATCTCAATCTAGTGTGAGAGATAACATGGGAACAACAATACAGCACCGTAGAAAGACTGCTTGGCAGTTGTTTGGGCAGTAACCAAGTTGGCCAGATACCTGTTGGGCAGAACATTCATACTCCGCACAGATCACGCACCCTAACACTGTTTAAACACACGTAAGTCGGTGAATTCCAGGGTAACTCGCTGGGCCCTGATGCTTCAGGACATTCAGTTCAAAGTGCAGCATATTCCAGGTAAAGGATACGCTTATCATAGATATAAGCCTACGTGGCTTCTCACAAGCATGTGTTGCTTCATCAAAGACTTAGTGTCTTGAACAGTTTAGACTTTGTTGCTTGATGGTAGACTTTCTGTCTACAACTAAGACTTTGTGTCTTCATCTTTTAAGACTGTGTGTCTTCATCTTTTAAGACTGTGTGTCTTCTTCTAAGACTGTGTATCTTCATCTTCTAAGACTGTGTGTCTTAACTATAGACTGTGTGCCTATTGCATTAAAGTCTGTGTGACTACATTAAAGTCTGTGTGACTACATTAAAGTCTGTGTGACTACATTAAAGTCTGTGTGACTATGTTCAAATTGTTTGGATACATAAACGCCTGTGTGGCCTATCGAATTAACATTTTTGTTGTATTGTGTTTTAATGCTTTATGCTTGTTTTATAATAGTGTTTTATGTATCTTTGTAAAAATTGATTATAATTTGAGGAAGGGCGAGATGTCAGGGATGAATGTGTGTATGTATGTACAATCTATTTTTACATTCTGCGCGAATGACCGGAAGTGTGTTTTGTTGTCAGAGACCAGCGTGTGTGATATGCAGTAAAGCTGATTAAAGTTTATGTGTTTGATCTAGTGGTTTCATTGTTTTATTTCGTTAACTAGAACTGAACCAGGGACACCTAGACGTATCGAGACCTACGGTAGATTCTATAGAGTTATAAGTATAAAAAGAATAGGAAAGCTGTGACAATCACTAAATTTAGAAAGCCTTAGGACAGAAGACGCAAAAGTAAAGTAACAATTATACACAAAGCACTGAACCATAATCTTCAAATACAAAAACAAAATTTAATAAAATACTCAGAAAGACACAAAGATAAAGGCACATTCCTCATCCCATATGCTAGGACAAATTTGTACAAATACTCCTTCTTCCCTAGTGCTATTAGAGCATGGAATGGTTTGCCTGAGCTAGCCAGGAAAACCAGTGACTGGACAGAATTTAAGTCATTGGTTAATATGCATGATGCGTAGGGCGTAACTGTCAGGTTTAGGATTTATTTGGGTTGTTAACTAGCTGTATACTATTAAGGTCCCGGGGTTCAACCTGACAAAAACATCACTCACACACAGTCGTACATACAGTAACCAACTAGGTGAATAGTTTAAATAACAACAAAAATAAATGAATTTAATTGTATGAAACTGATGTATGTGTATGTACAAATGAGGATGATAAATAGACAATATATATATTAGATATATATTATCACAATCATCAATTAATGTGGATGTCAGATGTCAAGATCTATGAAGATGCAATGATAGATGTCACGTTGAAGATTATCTTGACTTATATCACACTAACGATGATTGTGATTGCCGAGGATCTTGAAATCTTCTTTTAATAAGATGATCGTATAGAAGTAGCTAGATCTAGTTGATAATACGATCATTCAAAACGTTGCCAGTTGATCATCTAGGAGTTGTCATTCACTAAGTCGATCTAAGTATGTTACTATATTCAATGAAGAAACTTCTCTTCGTCTAAAACAATTACTTTAATTCAGAACTTGAAAAAGCTATTCACAAATAATTACAATGGTTAAACGTACTTGAATAAAATGATAGATCTACACAATAATATAATTGAGTTCTTATACAAAGCTTTAGTAGATGTTTCACTTCCAAGTTCCATACAATGACTGACTAAGAAAACCAGAACTTTTTCCCGGGTCCAGCACTGTCACGTCTCCCAGGCAGCTCATTGCAGTGCCAACCAATAAATGCAGCCCAAGTTACACTAATTAACATATCTCCACGTGAGAAAAAACCCGAGGTAATTGACGAGCTAAAAATAGATACTGTGTACGTGACATATATATATATATAATAGGTATATATAAAGATATTATTCAATAATTAATTTAAGCACCTTTGCTACGGCTATCAACTTGTCACCCTGGTTACATAGTCCGCCAGACTCTGACCGACTGGTGTCACAAAACTGCCAACCTCGGTAATAGTAAAGTTAGACCTCAGATGATCGCCAATTTGACAATGACACTGAAAAAACTGTAATATATATTTCTGAGACAGCAAGCGACGCCCACAACTCCAACACTGGCACCCTATAAATGAAATAAACACAATACTCTCAACTTCTACACTAAAAATAGAAATAGTTACAACCTCATACAACATACAGACAAATAGATATCACAAACGAATAACTCACCCTAAACATGGGTCCCAAAAATCCTACTGAATAATAAGTCTGAGAAACTAGTACAGACAAAGAACGTTTTACGGGCCAACACACCGTCCGTTTCAACCAAATTCAGAGGGTGAACTGCCTCATGACAAAGAATGACCAATAGATGTCACCGGACTTAGTGATGTAACAAAAACAATTCAAAACAAAACTACAAGACACTCTCGCCCCGTACAAGTACTACGAGTAGAGGGAAATAAAAAAAACAGAGTTAGGAGAAAGAAAAACACACTTGTCTATACTACGCAACAGTAATCATCTTCTTTTTTGAATTAACGTCTGTATTATATAAGATAAGAAGATAAGATATTCACAAACAATGGACTATCAACAGAGAAGCCTACATGCCGAAATGGAAATGTGTATTCCCAGACCTCTAAATGTGTATTTCGAGTGACAAATGTGTATTTTCCTAAATAGAAAGAAATATACTCAGGAAAGACATTAACTTAAAATGCAGCAATCCTAAAAATTAACACAACATAAAGTTAAATAAGGGGTTCGCGGTGGCTGAGTGGTTAAGCACTTTGCTTCCAAACTTGGGTCCTGGGTTTGAATGTTAATGAAGACTGGGATTTACAGGGCGCACTTGAGTCCACCCAATTCTAATAGGTACCTGACTTTAGTTGGGAAAAGTAAAATGCGGTTGATCATTCTAGCTATGACACCCTGTTCATTAACTGTTGGCCAAAGAAACATGACCTTAACAACATCTGCCCTATAGGGCGGATTGCAAGGTCTTAAAGGGGGAAAAAAATGATTTCATGCCTTGAATTAACCTTTCATAAATAATGGATGTAGATACTACAACAGTACCTTTAGATCTGCCACAGAAGATACTTTCTGCAATTTTTGCTTCAAGGAACATCAGTTTGTTCCCTTTGACTGGTTAAGAGATTAAGCTCAGCCACCATGAATACCAGTATTGATTTTATATATATATACATACATACATATATACATACAGCATATATATATTAGGGGTGCACCGGATAGTCCCTCCGGCTTCTGGCGAATATCCGGCATTTTTTACTATCCGGTGCTATCCGGCTCCGGTCGGATATCACTACCGGATAGTAAAAATACACTTATTTAATATGCATAAAGTGGACCTCGTTCCATTACTGTCTGTTATAGAATGTATTAATGTTTATATGAAAACAAAATAATGTGCTTAAAAATAGAGCCATTATAAATATGCACCAAACATCGTTTATTATAAAGACAAGGCATGTTAATAACTTAATATAAATAGAGATGAAACTTTACATCATAAATGCGCTTTACATACAGAGATGCAATGGCTGGCACTTTTTTCAATTTGTCTTGACCTTTGAGTAAGTTAGTTAACATGTTAAAATGTTACATTCCTTGACTACGTCAAGCTGACCAGACGTCTGTCTAGCTGTGCGGGTATATCTCCAGAGGTAGAGATGAACAACTCCCACCCCCTTTTATTTGTTTAGTCCATCACATTGAGTTTTTTATAGGCAGGTAACCACAAGTTAAATACGATGGACGTAGGTTTAATGTCAGCGTATAGACACTCTCTAGTGGTCACACCTTTCGAGGGAACTGAGTTTGTTTACTTAGTAGTTAATCTTTATTGGGGGAGGGGGGGCTGGACTACAAGAGCCACACCTCTAAGGTAACCAGGTATATTTCTAGATGAACAACTCCCTCCCCCTTTTATTTGTTTAGCCCATCACATTGAGTTCATTGATTGACAGATGACCCCACGTCAGATACGATGGACGTAAGCACTCTCTAGAGGTCACACGAGGGAACTAGGTTTGTTATTGGGTGGGGGGGGACTAGACTTTACATTATAAATTCGTATTACATACGTTGCAGCGATGTCTGGCACACTGGCTTGTCTTGACCTTTGAGTGGTCTAGTAAACATGTCATATTCCTTAACTACGTCACGCTGATAATCTGTCTAGATGTGCGGGTATATCTCCAGAGGTAGAGATGAGCTACCCCACCTCCTTTTGTTTGTTTAGTCCATAACATTGAGTTCACAAATAGGCAGTTGACCACATTAAGCCAGATGTCAACGTGTCGACACTGTCTAGAGGTCACATCTTATGAGGGAACTGAGTTTGTTTACTTGGATTAGAATTTTTATTAGAGGCGGGACTACAAGCCAAATCTCTATAAGGTTAATTTGGTATGAATTAGTTTATTATGAGATAGGTTGTCAATCAAGGGTCTGGACCACAAACCACACCTTTTATACTATTGGACGGGTAGTAAGTTTGTTTACTTTGAGTTAAGTCTCACGTATGAGTCAGGACTACAAGCCAAACAGACACTGACCAAGGGTATCTTTAAAGGGAGGGCTCAAGAGACTCAACACCCCCAAATGTTGTTACGTATCTAGGTATTGTTTTTTTTTTCTGACCTGTTGCGGTCGAGAGACGGGTAGGTTGTCTGCCCCTTGTGTAATAAGTTTTTTTTTTATTTTTCGCGGCGAGTCAAGCCACACAGACAGTGACCGGTCCTTTACCTATGTGTGTACCTCTGGTTGAAAGGAGGGTGTTTTTTTTTTCTTCTGTCTCTTTGAAGAGCGTTCTAGATCTGGGAAATTGATGACTTATTTGGTTCTAGAAACTACTAGATTTGTCTTGATATCGACGCGCGGTAGACTATAAAAAGACCGCCCGTGTAACGTTGACGGACAGACATACGGAGACAGCCGTGAGACAGAATAGCGGAGACATTGCGCGACCCGTGCGTGGTATACCTATTTATCGTGTAAGTTAAGATTTTTCTTTTTCAAGGCCTTGCTTGTATTTGTAATTATATTTTCAAACTCTTGTATTGTAATATTTTTACATGCCATTTTTGTAAAAGGGTTTTGGTCAACCCTTCCATTTTGTATTGAGTAAATGTTTTTTTTTTTTCTTGCTTTATGTGATTCAGTTAAAAGTACTATTCGAGTTATATTTTATTAAACATTAAGTTGATATTTTACCTTCCGATTTCTTGTGTCATTTTTTTTTTTGTTATTCATTGTAAGTCTTTGATTAAATTCAGACTTAAGATAAGTGACACAACTGCTTTTCTATTGTCACGTTCCCCTAGGCAAGCCATTTAAAAGTAGAATTCAATTCGTAATACGTGACAATGTATTGATAGAGAATATAGCCAGAATGGATTAACGCAAATTGTTAAGACATATTGAGACTGTCTAGAGGTCACTAGATGGTGACACTAAGTTTGTTTACTTGGAGAGAAATGTCAATTAGAGCGCTGAACACACGTTCGTTGCACAATAAAATAAAACAAATATGTGCATGTGTGCGTGTATGTATTTTCCCCCTTGTATTAAAACCTTTAGAAAGAAAACTAATTTCATTGTTTAATTCTATTGACTTAATATATAAAGGAAAACCTTACAGTTAAATTTAACATCGCAGAAAATAAATTGATCTAAAGCACCACAATTAGATCTAGCAAACAAAGAAAAATATGCTGGAATGTTAAGAAACACTTGACCTCTGTAACTAAGGTACAGAGATAATTTATCTATATGCTTGACTGATCATGCCAATGTGTTATCTTTTTTCGCCTGCACACTAAACACTTGCGTATGCCCAAGGAAAAAAAACGCGTGAAGGTCAACACCATCAACTATACACACTACACTAGGACTACATGTGTAGGCTCACTACGTCTATCTGATCAGGTTGATAAAATCAGTCGAACACAAAGTCTATTTATGTTTGTTGTTTTTTTGGTAGGGAGGGTGTTGGTGATTTTGTTTCTTTTATAGTTGGTTTTCCTAATTCTCTTAGATCTATATAACAGTAGATCTAAACATTGATAACAATAATAGGCCTACAGACTACAATTAAATCTATGCTTCTTAACATTTAAAGCTCAGGCTATGAGTAGGTATAATAGATGTTCCTGCTGTTAATAAAATATTTTTTGCCGCAAATGGATTAATAAATATATGACCTACTACGCTTCAGATTCCAACTATTAACTAACAGCTATCAGTATTAAGCCCTTGAAGCCAGAACCAGAAGCAGTCTTTGGACTTAAAATTACAAGTCTGATGACCAGTTGTTGGTCAGAAATTATTGAACATTAGTAACTAGTTAAATATATACTAACATATTTTACATTGACCCTCCAACACACAGCCTTTATAGTTGGTGGCCTCGTACATACACACAGACACGCTCATGCTACACAGATTAATTTATGTTTATAAATACTGTTAATCTTTAATAAACCAATCAGCAAAAGAGTTTAAAACAAAAAGGCATATAAAAGGAAAAAAAATACCAACAAATATAGGTATGTTATTTAACAGTTTCGTAAAATGCTCAGCAATACAAGCTATTTACAAAACACTTAGGTATTCGGCTCCGGCTCCGGCCGGATATCAAAAAGTACTATCCGGTGCACCCCTAATATATATACACATACATAGCTACATATTGCATATATATATATATATTGTTGCGAATCTCACTATACAGGCTCTCTGCAAACTGCACCATACACCACCAACTTAAAGAACTTGACAACTCAGGGCTCCAAAATAACGTAACAGTTTAATGTCAATAAATAACAGCCAATACTGTACAATTGGCAACACGTAGACTGTACAAATATCTCTCCGATAACAGCCGTACCGCCGTATCAACTCTTGCACTGGCCTCTCCGTCTCGTTCCGGGCTTGCATTGGGTTCAACAGTTCAGGACTGACTTCACACACTAGGCTCGTTGTGTTGGACTCGATCGCAGACCAAGATCAAGACACCAGTCGTCTCAACTGTACTTGACAGTACTCCGCACTGGACTGTACACAACCACACCGTTGAACTGTGCTGTAGTCGACCTCGTTCTGAGCCCTGTCGTGAACCCTCTGTCACCAACCTTCTGTTGTGAACCTTCTCTCGTGAACCGTCTTGACTGCGACACCTCCGCTCTTTATATAGGGTCCCTAATGGCCTTCTAGAACCGGACGGAACATCGCACGTTTCTAGCTTCGTCACATGACTACATCCCTCGTGAAGCTCCTGAGCTCTGTTCACGACGGCGATCCTTGCCGAACCGTCATGTTGACACTCTTCTCTGCTTACCGTCGTAGCTTGTCACGGTTGACCGCTCGTCTAGCGCTGGCCTGGGGCGATTTGCGTTGGCTGACTACACACAGTAGTCCAGCAGTCACTTTTGGAGCTGTCAGCACATAAACTATCAAAACCTGAAAGAAAAGTTATCAATGACTTTTGGATTTCTATGCATTCTTTCTTTCTCTTTCTAAAATTTCTATCGATTTGTTGTTGTTGTTTATTTCTAGCCAAACTAAACCCTGAACCCAAGTTGAAAAGACAAAAACAAGAAGTGCTGAATCAGCCCAAATTTGAACACAATCTTATTAAGGTAAGTGACTAACAAGCTAGTGAAACAGAAACAATTTATGCTAAGATACAAGTTAGTGAAACAGAAACAATTTATGCTAAGAAACAAGTTAGTGAAACAGAAACAATTTATGCCAAGATACAAGTTAGTGAAACAGAAACAATTTATGCCAAGATACAAGTTAGTGAAACAGAAACAATTTATGCTAAGATACAAGTTAGTGAAACAGAAACAATTTATGCTAAGATACAAGCTTGTGAAACAGAAAAAATTTATGCTAAGATACAAGTTAGTGAAACAGAAACAATTTATGCCAAGATACAAGTTAGTGAAACAGAAACAATTTATGCTAAGATACAAATTAGTGAAACAGAAACAATTTATGCTAAGATAGAAGCTAGTCAAACAGCAACAATTTATGCTAAGATACAAGTTAGTGAAACAAACAATTTATGCTAAGATACAAGCTAGTGAAACAGAAACAATTTATGCTAAGATACAAGCTAGTGAAACAGAAACAATTTATGCTAAGATACAAGCTAGTGAAACAGAAACAATTTATGCTAAGAAACAAGTTAGTGAAACAGAAACAATTTATGCCAAGATACAAGTTAGTGAAACAGAAACAATTTATGCCAAGATACAAGTTAGTGAAACAGAAACAATTTATGCTAAGATACAAGTTAGTGAAACAGAAACAATTTATGCTAAGATACAAGCTTGTGAAACAGAAAAAACTTATGCTAAGATACAAGTTAGTGAAACAGAAACAATTTATGCCAAGATACAAGTTAGTGAAACAAACAATTTATGCTAAGATACAAGCTAGTGAAACAGAAACAATTTATGCTAAGATACAAGCTAGTGAAACAGAAACAATTTATGCTAAGATACAAGCTAGTGAAACAGAAACAATTTATGCTAAGATACAAGCTAGTGAAACAGAAACAATTTATGCTAAGATACAAGCTAGTGGAACAGAAACAATTTATGCTAAGATTCAAGCTAGTGAAACAGAAACAATTTATGCTAAGATACAAGCTAGTGAAACAAACAATTTTTGCTAAGTACAATCTAGTGAATTAGAGAAACAATTAAAACTACAATCTAATCAAACTCAATCTTGGGTTAAGACTACATTATTGATACACTTTTTAGGCTAAGACACAATCTAGTGAATAAAAAAGACTATCTGATGAATTTAAAAACATAGTCAAATATAGCTAGAAAAGTTAATAATTATAAAGCTTGTCTTCAATTCTGAGGATTAAGGAGTATTGTGGTATTATTATTATTAGATTTTATTATTAGATTATTATTAGTATCTATCCATGGCCTCCTTCAGTCGCAAAGCGACTATGGATCATCTCATGGAAATGAGATGAATGCCTGGCCATTAGCTGTGGTTGGAATGATGTCGCCCACACATCAGTTCCCTTCACTACCACGCAGCTGATGTATCCAAAGGAACGGCAGTGCCAATACAGTTTGGGGTCAGCGGCATCACAGGTTCTGCCAGAGTGTAGCACTGGGTGCTGCAAACTGCCTTAGGGCCGCCAGCTCCTGATTTTTCCTCAGGGTTGACTCCCAAAGTCTTTCCCATGATTGGGTATAGCTGCAAGGCAACAGAGGTTTGAATTCAGAGTTTTCCTGGAGAAGGAAAACTCTGAATTATTAGTCTAAGCATGCAGTATTTCATGTGGCTATACAGTCCTAGATGTGATCTGCATACTTTGTCACAGCCGCATAACCATATTCTAATGAAGGGAAAACAGTCTGTTAAAGCTTAGATATAGTCTAAGTGAAGGTCAAAATCAAACACACAAAATCTTGTGAAATCCTTGTTCTATCCCTAACTGGTTTGTCTTCCAGAAGTAGTGTTGCTGCATGCATAAGAGATATAGATTTGAATGTGTGGGAAATAGTTTAGTGTAGTTTGTATCTTTAGTTATTGTAATTGAAAGGTGGATATTATGGTATCTTTGTGCTTCCATTCAAGGATTAGTGTATTTCTTTTATGACTGATATCGCCATTGTTTCTGTTGTTTATTATGAACAGAGAGACAACTCCATTGAGGATGTTGACCTGAAAGCTTGTAAAGGTGTTCATCTCCCTTTCTCAGCCAGCTCTCCACAGGAAGAGGAACTTTTGTTTGGGAACAAATTTGGAGCAGCTTTCAGGCTGAAACAAGGTAAGTTGTTTCAAGCAATTAGGAAGTACATCTGGTTTGATTCAGTCACTTAATTAGTACATCTAGTTTGATTCAATCACTTAATTAGTACATCTGGTTTGATTCAATGACTCATGCATCAGGTTTGATTCAATCAATTAATTAGTACATCAGGTTTGATAAGTTTTAATAATGGTACATCTTTAGAAGAAACAAAATAGTTCAACAAAACCAATGCATGTTAGTGCTAAGCAATTAGTTAAAGGTTTACATTGATCACATCATATAGTTACAGGTTTACATTGATCACATCATATAGTTACAGATTTACATTGATCACATCATATAGTTACAGATTTACATTGATCATATCATTTAATTACATTTACATTGGTCACATCATTTAATTACAGATTAACATTGATCACATCATTTAGTTGCAGATTTACACTGATCACATCATTTAGTTGCAGATTTACATTGATCGCATCATTTAGTTACAGATTTACATTGATCACATCATTTAGTTACAGATTTACATTGATCGCATCATTTAGTTACAGATTTACATTGATCACATCATTTAGTTGCAGATTTACATTGATCGCATCATTTCGTTACAGATTTACATTGATCACATCATCTTATTGTAAATTTACTTGATGATTTTTTTCTTTTTTTTTTTTTTTTAGAATTTCAGAGCATCAGTGCACACCAGAGCACCCCTGCACACCAGAGTAATGTGCCAAAGAGACAATCTGATCCAGACATGACCCAGAATGTATTGGTTCCACAGCCCTTGTTCCATCAAGCTTCAACCCATAACCTTACTTCCAAGTCATTTCCTCAGAGAAAACAGCCTTTTAGTGAAACCCATCCATTGCAGCAGGCTACTTTCTTCCCTATGCCACAGAAACAAGTTTCCAACCCTCAGAAAATGTTAGCAAGTACATTTCACCCAGTTAGTCCTCAGTCAAGGAAACAAGTGTTATCAGCTGAAGAGGACATGGAATATGAAGATCTGGTCCAATCTTTTTTCAATTCTGATGACCAAGTCATTGACAGAAAACAGCCTCACTCATTTAGAGTTTCTCATGTCCTTGGAGGAGCAACTTTTCAGAAGCTAGAAACTCCAGCCTTGAGAGTGGCTGAGCAGAAGCTAGAAACTCCAGCAGTGGCTGAGCAGAACAACTTTCTAACAGAACTAGGGAACATCCCTGACATGGTAGCCTTGCTGGAGGAAGAGGGGGGGAGAATCAAAATCAAAGGCAGACGTCGCAGCAAGAAAGAGTAAACTATAGTTAAATCAGCAACTTGACATCTGCAACATAACATCTGCATATTTAACTTGACATCTGCAACTTGAATTTCCTCAAATGAAAATCATGTTTGGTTTTATTGATTTGATTTTAAAGTTATTAATATCAGATAAAATTTGAACTAAAATTTTGTACAGTTTCAACAAAATTATCATACACAACAATTATTTGTTTTTGGATTTGGTTAGACATGAAAAGAGTGACTCAAATATTTCTTTTTGATTCATTATTATGAAGTGACTGAACATTAGAAGAAGACCTTTGAAATGATTGAACATTAGAAGAAGACCTTTGAAGTGACTGAACATTAGAAAAAGACCTTTGAAGTGACTGAACATTAGAAGAAGACCTTTAACTATCAAGTTAGAAAAAACATTTGTTCTGAAAGAGAACACACACTAACAAGAAAAAACATTTTAAATACTTTAAAAAAAAACAACAACTTATAATTAAGTGTAATTTTATCAATTAGTTTAGATCAGTCATGTCATTAAATTTGTAATAGATTTGGACTAAGGAAAATAAATCTGTGTGATTACTAATATTTTTACCAATTGTTGTTTTGCGCAATCTCATGCTATTAGCTCTCTTAATATGCGCTATAATACTATCACTTATATGGACCAGTAGGAAAAGGAGGGGTGGGGAAGAAAGAAGGGGGAATCTGTGTGAATGTTACCGTGATCGCTTTTTAATGCATTTTATTTTTTAAATAGCTGTACGATTTGAATTCAAATTCGAAGGCTTAAACCAATACACTAACCACTGTGCCAGCAAAGTGCTTATCAAAATAGGTTTTAGAGTTATCTATTTTTAGTTTTAAACTTTTAAGTGATGACCTAATTCTCTACAGAAATTATAATGGTGACTAATTTAACTTTTTACCACTACATCTGTGAAGCACAATTTCTTTTCCTTGATTGATACCAAACAAAATTATTAATGACAAATAATACATTTTAAATTTTGTATTGATTTTTGTTTTGTCAGGTACAAGAAAAAATTGTGCAAAATTTCAACTTGACCTGAGATAGGATATGGGAGAAATAACATGTACACAATTTTTACCAGACAGAGTTGATTTTTGGTTTGTAAAAATGTGTAGGCACTTCATATTTTATGAATTATTTTTACTTTTTTCTATGAATGCAATGTTTTTTGGTATACCACTTGTATCATCTCTTGTACTATTTGTGTTTTATTTCTTGTACTATTTGTGTTTTATTTCTTGTACTATTTGTGTTTTATTTCTTGTACTATTTGTGTTTTATTTCTTGTACTATTTGTGTGTTATTTTGTTGTACTATTTGTGTTTTATTTCTTGTACTATTTGTGTTTTATTTCTTGTACTATTTGTGTGTTATTTCTTGTACTATTTGTGTGTTATTTCTTGTACTATTTGTGTGTTATTTCTTGTACTATTTGTGTGTTATTTCTTGTACTATTTGTGTGATATCCCTTGTACTACTGCTTTTTTTTAAAAAGTATTATCTAGCATTTCTATTCTATGATTAATTAGATGGGACTTCTCAATGTAGGTCATAGTAGTGCACACACTTTATTCACTGACCTTTAGATTAGTCATAGTAGAATACTTAAGAACTTTTTTTTTACTACTGAGTCTTAAGTTCATTGATTTATTGGTATCTTTTGTAGTTTCTTTCAGCCACACCCACTTGTCAAACTACTTAGATTATCATAGAGAGTTTGTAAACATGTTTTCTTTCATTAGATCAGCATTTTTGTTTGGTTAGTTTACCATCCCAATGTGTCTATACCATCCCAATGTGTCTATTTGTTAGTATATCATCCCAATGTGTCTATTTGTTAGTATAACATCGCAATGTGTCAATTTGTTAGTATATCATCCCAGTGTGTCTATATGTTAGTATATCATCCCAAAGTGTCTATTTGTTAGTATATCATCCCAAAGTGTCTATTTGTTAGTATATCATCCCAATGTGTCTATTTGTTAGTATATCATCCCAAAGTGTCTATTTGTTAGTATATCATCTCAATGTGTCTATTTGTTACTATATCATCCCGTTGTTTCTATATCATCCTAATGTGTCTATTTGTTAGTTTTTGTTATTGTTATTTGTTAGTCACAGGCCAACTGGGTGAATCAAACGTTAGTCCCAGGTAAACTGAGTCATTTGTTATAAAAAAAAATAACTAGGTGTTGTATTAAAAATCTGTACATTACCTAAAACATTAATAAAACTTGTAGAGCAACTTTGCAATGTAATTAGTTTTTTATAAATTAAAAAAAGCCATATTCCACTCGGGAAGTTTTATTGTTTCTCAATTTGCCTGTTTTGACTTTTTTAAATAAATAAATATTTTCTTTATCTGGAATTTTATATATATATATATATTAGGGGTGCACCGGATAGTACTTTTTGATATCCGGCCGGAGCCGGATATGACCGGATAGTAAAATTTGATATTCGGCCGGTGCCGGAGCCGAATACCTAAGTGTTTTGTAAATAGCTTGTATTGCTGAGCATTTTACGAAACTGTTAAATAACATACCTATATTTGTTGGTATTATTTTTTTCCTTTTATATACCTTATTGTTTTAAACTCTTTTGCTGATTGATTTATTAAAGATTAACAGTATTTATAAACATAAATTAATCTGTGAAGCATGAGCGTGTCTGTGTGTATGTACGAGGCCACCAACTATAAAGGCTGTGTGTTGGAGAGTCAATCTAAAATATGTTAGTATATATATTAACTAGTTACTAATGTAAAGCTCTCATCTGGCTTGTATGGTGGTTGGATGTATGTGTTCAATAATTTCTGACCAACAACTGGTCATCAGACTTGTAATTTTAAGTCCAAAGACTGCTTCTGGTTCTGGCTTTAAGGGCTTAATACTGATAGCTGTTAGTTAATAGTTGGAATCTTAAGCGTAGTAAGTCATATATTTATTAATCCATTTGCGGAAAACGATATTTTATTAACAGCAGGAACATCTATTATACCTACTCATAGCCTGAGCTTTAAATGTTGCGAAGCATAGATTTAATTGTAGTCTGTAGGCCTATTATTGTTATCAATGTTTAGATCTACTGTTATATAGATCTAAGAGAATTAGGAAAACCAAATATAAAAGAAACAAAATCACCCACACCCTCCCTACCAAAAAAAAAAACAAAACATAAATAGACTTTGTGTTCGACTGATCGTAACAACCTGGTCAGATAGACTTAGTGAGCCTACACATGTAGTCCTAGTGTAGTGTGCATAGTTGAAGGTGTTGACCTTTACGCGTTTTTTTTCCTTGGGCATACGCAATAGTGTTTAGTGTGCAGGCGAAAAAAGATAACACATTGGCATGATCAGTCAAGCATATAGATACATTATCTCTGTACCTTAGTTACCGAGGTCAAGTGTTTCTTAACATTCTAGCATATTTTTCTTTGTTTGCTAGATCTAATTGTGGTGCTTTAGATCAATTTATTTTCTGCGATGTTAAATTTAACTGTAAGGTTTTCCTTTATATATTAAGTCAATAGAATTAAACAATGAAATTAGTTTTCTTTCTAAAGGTTTTAATACAAGGGGAAAAATACATACACGCACACATGCACATATTTGTTTTATTTTATTGTGCAACGAACGTGTGTTCAGCGCCCTAAATGACATTTCTCTCCAAGTAAACAAACTTAGTGTCACCATCTAGTGACCTCTAGAGACAGTCTCAATATGTCTTAACAATTTGCGTTAATCCATTCTGGCTTAAGAATGGTCAATGTCTATATTCTCTATCAATACATTGTCATGGATTAAACAAATAAGAAGTTGGGGGTGTTGAGTCTCTTGAGCCCTCCCTTTAAAGATACCCTTGGTCAGTGTCTGTTTGGCTTGTAGTCCTGACTCATACGTGAGACTTAACTCAAAGTAAACAAACTTATTACCCGTCCAATAGTATAAAAGGTGTGGTTTGTGGTCCAGACCCTTGATTGATAACCTATCTCATAATAAACTAACTCATACCAAATTAACCTTATAGAGATTTGGCTTGTAGTCCCGCCTCTAATAAAAATTATAATCCAAGTAAACAAACTCAGTTCCCTCATAAGATGTGACCTCTAGACAGTGTCGACACGTTGACATCTGGCTTAAAGTGGTCAGCTGCCTATTTGTGAACTCAATGTTATGGACTAAACAAACAAAAGGAGGTGGGGGTAGCTCATCTCTACCTCTGGAGAAATACCCGCACATCTAGACAGATTATCAGCGTGACGTAGTTAAGGAATATGACATGTTTACTAGACCACTCAAGGTCAAGACAAGCTAGTGTGCCAGACATCGCTGCTAAGTATGTAATACGAATTTATAATGTAAAGTCTAGTCCCCCCCCCCATAACAAACCTAGTTCCCTCGGTCAGCATGACGTAGTCAAGGAATGTAACATTTTAACATGTTAACTAGCTTACTCAAAGGTCAAGACAAATTGAAAAAAGTGCCAGCCATTGCATCTCTGTATGTAAAGCGCATTTATGATGTAAAGTTTCATCTCTATTTATATTAAGTTATTAACATGCCTTGTCTTTATAATAAACGATGTTTTGTGCATATTTATAATGGCTCTATTTTTTAGCACATTATTTTGTTTTCATATAATCATTAATACATTTTATAACAGACAGTAATGGAACGAGGTCCACTTTATGCATATTAAATAGGTGTATTTTTACTATCCGGTTTACTATCCGGTAGTGATATCCGACCGGAGCCGGATAGCACCGGATAGTAAAAAATGCCGGATATTCGCCAGAAGCCGGAGCCGGAGGGACTATCCGGTGCACCCCTAATATATATATATATATATATATTATATATTTAGATAACACTGGTCCGTGGCTCAATACATTCTATCTGGCTTGAAGGGAAATGTCACCGTGTTATTTTGGCCGTGTTGGTGACATAGGAGTAGGCATAATCAGGAAGAATGTATACTTCTATCATAAATGACCAAATAACCAAATCTACTGACTGCTCTGAAGTCTCAACATCTAGCTGATGTATTTCCACTCAAAAACATGAGTGTTGTTAATTCAACTCAAACATGTACATAGGGTGTTGTACTGTATGGCACTAACTATGAGGTTGGGAATTACCTGATCGAATTTCATTCTAATGTATTTAAAAAGCAACATTTCGTTGCAAGAAAAAAATCATTTTGGGCACTAGTGAAAAACATTTTTAAAAATACTTAAAGACCATACTTCTTGTATACCGCTTATAAAACAACTATTTTTCTCTTAATAAAACTAATGAATGTTAGACTTTTAGTGGTCCCCGTAAAAAAAGCCACTATTAGGTTTGTGCAAAATGTCCGTCTGTCACACTCAAATCTCGAAAACTAGAAGATATCAAAAATATTATTTCACCATTAAATGCGGCTTGAAAGGTTTAGTTGCAACGGCTACTTTTGGTTTTCTAAAAGCAAACCGTTTAATTTATAAAATTAAGTATGCAAGCCAATACACCAATTCTAAAACAATTACGTTTTCGTGTTATTATGGCCGTGTTGGTGACATAGGAGTAGGCATAATCAGGATGAATGTATACTTCTATCATAAATGACCAAATAACACATTGTATGGCTGACACAAATAATGATAGGTTTATTCTATGAAATATCTTGATATCAGCCCATAATACTGCAAGCATAGCAAGTAATAATCCTTCTTAGAAGTAGATTTAATATAGTGACTGGTACAAAATAACTGCTTATCTTATCTTATATAATACAGACGTTACTTCAAATAAGAAGATGATTACGTCCTACGTGTCATCCATTTAGTCATGCATGTTAACCCAATGACCTCAATTCTGCTATCTACTCACTCTTATAATAACTTTCTATACTGACTGCTCTCTAGCTCTGTTCACTACTGGCTGCTCTCTAGCCCCTGTTTACTACTGACTGCTCTCTAACTCTGTTCACTACTGACTGCTCTCTAGCCCTGTTCACTACTGACTGCTCTCTAGCCCTGTTCACTACTAACTGCTCTCTAGCCCTCTTCACTACTGACTGCTCTCTAGCCCTCTTCACTACTGACTGCTCTCTAGCCCTGTTCACGACTGACTGCTCTCTAGCCCTGTTCACGACTGACTGTTATCAAGTCTTAATATCTACTGACTGCTCTCAAGTCTCAATATCTACTGACTGCTCTGAAGTCTTAACATCTACTGACTTCTCTCAAGTCTCAATATCTACTGACTGCTCTGAAGTCTTAATATCCACTGAATGATGTCAAGTCTCAACATCTACTGACTGTCAAGTCTCAATATCTACTGACTGCTCTGAAGTCTCAATATCTACTGACTGCTATCAAGTCTCAATATCTACTGACTGCTCTGAAGTCTCAACATCTAGCTGATGTATTTCCACTCAAAATCATGCGTGTTGTAAATTCAACTCAAACATGTACATAGGGTGTTGTACTGTATGGCACTAACTATGAGGTTGGGAATTACCTGATCGAATTTCATTCTAATGTATTTAAAAAGCAACATTTCGTTGCAAGAAAAAAATCATTTTGGGCACTAGTGAAAAACATTTTTAAAAATACTTAAAGACCATACTTCTTGTATACCGCTTATAAAACAACTATTTTTCTCTTAATAAAACTAATGAATGTTAGACTTTTAGCGGCCCCCGTAAAAAAAGCCACTATTAGGTTTGTGCAAAATGTCCGTCTGTCACACTCAAATCTCGAAAACTAGAAGAGATATCAAAAATATTATTTCACCATTAAATGCGGCTTGAAAGGTTTAGTTGCAACGGCTACTTTTGGTTTTCTAAAAGCAAACCGTTTAATTTATAAAATTAATTATGCAGCCAATACACCAATTCTAAAACAATTACGTTTTCGTAAGGGAGGCAATGTTACAATATTGTAATAACTGAAGGAAGGCAAACTCAACGAGACATAGATATTTATGTACAGGACATCACAAATACATGTAGAACAGCATGTCTTGAGCACTGCATCTCCATATTGGCTCTTTACTTGGGCTGAAATCGTTCTCTCTCTCATAATGTCAACATCCTTCCTGTCTAGTAACTGATAGTGCGCACCTTCTTTGTGCACTATCTTGGATCGCGGTGTGCATGGCAAGGTTATAACAATTAAAAGAGGAGAACGATTTCCGCCTAAGTAAAGAGCCAATATGGAGAGATTGTGCCTAAGATAGATGTTGTTTTGTGTACCTGTGATGTCGTGTGAATAAACGTCTATGTCTCGTTGAGTTGCCTCACTTAAGTTATTACAATTGATGTCAGAAGTGGGATTATAGGCAACTTAACGAGAGGAGGTAGGCTTTAATTACAATGACATGTTTGAAGCTATTACATCAGCTCTCAATTAAAGAGCTAAGACAAGAGCTTCAGTACCGATGTTTAAAACCCGTCGGTAGCAGAGAAACGCTCACGGCTCGTCTCCGGCAGGCCTTGATTAATGAAGAAGAAATTCCGGAAACCTACCAATTTGAAATTGAATCTGGGATTGTTGAGGTCATTGGCGAGTACCAGGACTTTAAGAATGCATTTAATGAACAATTGAACATGATCTGTAATATGATGAGGAGCATGATGTGGAACAAAGTAGATGAAAGTATGTTGCAAGTAGAAGGCCAAATAGACCAAAGTGATAAAATTGTGTCGCAAGCAAAAGGAGGAATAAACTCGTTTGGGAAGGAGCAGTTACCTGGGCAGGACTGTGGCTGCACAAACAGTGGTGATGGAGGCGCTGGGGATTGGAGCGCCGTCTGTGACTGTGTTGTGGGCAAGTCTGGCGGGGATGACTTTCAGGGCGAGAAACTTGACAGCGATTGCTGCGACGATCTCAATGGGATATACAGAATTGGAAGAAAAGAAACAAATGAAGAAACTAGAGAAGTCTGTTATGTGCCTGAAACTTTTGTTCCTGGTATACCTGCAACGAGCCGGACAGATCAAGACAACGTTGGATCTGCGTCCAAGCTTTCTGTTGTAGGCCTTAAAGACCTCTGTTTATCTGTCAGTACATTTGACGGGACCTCGAACCATGAATGCCTCAAGACCGTTTCTGATTCTTTGCCTTGGATGACGTCGGGTGAAATTGTCCCAACAATGGCCGAGACAGAAACAACGAATTAGACTTTGGCGTCGGCATAAGAGAGAACTTGATGCTTGGCGACTGCTTCCAGGTGATTGACAAGAACTGTATATGCGACGCCCTGCCTACAACTGTGTCACGAGACGTCCATGGAAAACGTCCGCTGACTTGGCGTCTTAAAACAGCGGCTCTGGAAACTACAGTGATCGCAACAACCTCCATTTGTGTTAAGTGGCTGGCATCAGAGACTATCGTCATGAAGTCAAAGCAGCGACCACGACATCGTCTCAAGCGTAGACTGGCCAACTGGAAGAAGAGGAAGCGACGGCCGCGGAATACTGTGCAGATGGCCTCGTGGGCAGCAGGCTCCCTGCCGTCTGTGGCTCCCACCGATCGACCTCCACCTAAACCGGCAAACCTCCACAGCACTGTTTCTTTTCGGGACGAAAAGCTCTAAGAAGGGGGCAATGTTAAAACTCTGCCAATCGCACCGCCATCTAAGCTAGATAAACTAGACTGAGAAGGATGTCAACATTAAAAGAGGAGAACGATTTCCGCCCAAGTAAAGAGCCAATATGGAGAGATTGTGCCTAAGATAGATGTTGTTTTGTGTACCTGTGATGTCGTGTGAATAAACGTCTATGTCTCGTTGAGTTGCCTCACTTAAGTTATTACAATATGTTAACAAAGAAAGAGCAGTATCACTAAGTCAAATATATTTATAAAATGTACAAGAAATGTTCACAACAAATATAAATATTAGTTAAAGGTGTTTTTTCTGGTCAACTAGCTGCTAAAATTAAAAGAAAACATTTATGTTTGTTTATAAAGGCTAAGAATGCACTTTGTATGTAAATATCACGCACATATTTTTAATGGAATTTTTATGCAGTGACTTTCGTGCAGGGTTCAAACCCAAAAAATGTAATTTAACATGTCCTTTATTGTATACATATGTTTGCATTATAGTTAGATGTATGTATAGATCATGCATTGATTCAATTATTCATTATAATTTCCAAACAATTATGTCAAAATAATTCTATTGCTAGATCTAAATCATCAGTGTGATAGTATGTAAAAGGTTATAATTCTCACACTAAGCCATTGAGCTGCATCTGAACAAAAAAGGGCATAAGAAACAAAAAATAGGTAATGAATTAGTTTTAAACTACAGTATTGAAAAACAATAAAGATTATCCCTAATTAATTTATAGAACAGTCTTGGGTCCACTACTATTTTTAATTTAAATAAATGATTTACCAAATTGCATTAGTTCAGGAACAAAAGCCAGATTATTTGCAGACGATTGCATAATATATAGAACAATAAAAACAACACAAGACACATACAAAGCGAATTAGATGAATTACAGAAATGGGAATCAAATTGGAGCATGTCTTTCCACCCAGAAAAATGTCAGTTGTTAAGAGTAACAAAAAAACTAAAACAAATTAATTCCACTTATCTTATTCATGGTAAACCAGTAACACAGACTAAAAACGTAAAATACCTAGGTGTTATAATAAATGAAAAACTGTCATGGAATCCACATATTGATGAAACTATAAAAAAAATCAAACAAAGCATTAGGATTTATTAAAAGAAATTTCTATAAATCAAATAAGAACATAAAACTAAAATGTTATTTAACCTTGGTTAGGCCAATAATAGAATATGCATCCACCGTTTGGGACCCCTCAACTCAAGAAAACATTAAGAAACTGGAGCAAACACAAAATAGAGCAGTGAGATTCATAACAAATGGATATTCACATTTGACTAGAGTAACACCTATAGTAAAATCACTAAATTTAGAAAGCCTTCAGGACAGAAGACTCAAAAGTAAAGTAGCAATTATACATAAAACACTGGACCATAATCTTCAAATACAAAAACAAAATTTAATAAAATACTCTGAAAGACACAAAGATAAAGGCACATTCCTCATCCCATATGTTAGGACAAATTTGTACAAATACTCCTTCTTCCCTAGTGCTATTAGAGCATGGAATGGGTTGCCTGAGCTAGCCAGGAAAACCAGTGACTTGGCAGAATTTAAGTCATTGGTTAATATGCATGACTAAATGCATGACGCGTAGGACGTAATCATCTTCTTTTTTGAAGTAAAGTCTGTATTATATAAGATAAGAAGATAAGCCATAATAAAATTTAATGACTGAACCATTGAAACCAGTATTTGCATGATAATGGTAATCCCTAATGGAAACCCAATAAACTTTACATTACTAGACCATTATTATAATGGCTCAATAAGGATTATCCCTAATTGAACCGTAATAAATATTTCTGCTACTAAAGCATTAGGGCCAGTATCGGACCGATAATGGCATAATAAGGGTTATCCCTAATTGAACCCCAATGAAAATCTCAGTTAGTAAACCATTGAGGCCAGCATCGGAACGATAATGGCACAATAAAGATTTTCCCTAATTGAGCCCCAATAAAAATGTCAGTTGCTAAATCATTGGGACTAGTATTGGCTTGATTATGGCGCGATTCTGGAAATCCCCAATGTGGTTTTACCCATTCTGGGCCGATATTGGCACGATTAGGGCTGCCTCTATTGGCCCCTAATGGGGCCCTAATGACGCCTATGTGCAAACGATAACCGCGCCCATTAGGGCCCACATGGGGCTATTTAGGGCTGCAATTAGGGCAAAGGGGTTTAACCCTAATCAAACCTGATACTGGGCCATAATGGACATATTTATAGGGTTAGTTTGTAACCAGTTTGTTATTGATTAAGTTATGAGCAAAATGCCTGGTCGAGCGGTTAGCGTGCTGAACTGATTATCTCGACGGTCCCAGGTTGTTTGTTTTAATGTTTTGAATGTTCCTTCAGAGTTGAAGATAGTTTACTTCCTTGTCCAAACCTCCCGCAGTACGACGGGGGACGGGAGAGGGCAGGGTTTGAACCAGGGACCATCGATTAATCCGAACGACAGTCCATCGCGCAAACTGCACAGATGGCAGGATTATACCCTGCTCGCCGCCAACCCCCATCGTCCAGCGAGAAGTTAATTATTTTTAAATCCGAACATCCAAATATATAAAATAGAAAAAAACTTTTTTTTACATAGGCAAATGAATCTTATTACTTTTGACAATCAAAATTAATATCGTCTTGAATATTCCTGCTAACAGGCGGATCCGACAGGGATCCGACTCCTCTGAGTTTGTGATAACACAAACTCTCTTTGTAATCTTGTTTATAATTTAAATTCTTTGTCCTGCCCCATTTCTCCAGTGTGGACAACGAGGTAATAATTCTTTTCCCAATGATAAACATCAGGCATCAAATTTTTTGGAAAATATTTAGAGCCGTTTTCGAGATCCATGTTCACCGAGGTTTTTCAGCCCACACAGAAGGTTTTAGTTTCCACAAAAGTATAAGTTGAATAGAGGTTAAAAAAAACAATGACAGAAATTATTTATAGAAACACATAGGTTTATTTTTAAAAAGAAAGTTGCATTGTTGAGAAAAACACACACTTAAAAATTATCAAAAAGAAACATAGGACAGTCATTATTTAAAACAAAACAAAAACTCAGCTTTATTGCAGCAACAAAAAATGTGAACTTATTGAATATCAAGCAGTTCAAGTTTATCTAAGGGAAAAAACCTGCTAATTACTGCCATATATTTTATCATGACAGGGTTTAGCTCCCTTTCTGCAATATAAATCAAAATTAATTTGTTTACTAATTGGTAGATTTTTTTATTGATGAATTTTATTGATTTATTGTCTTCGACTATGAATTCAACATTTCCACTTGATTGAAGAATGGGAAATGGGGAAAAGACGTGTTCAAAAAGTAATAAGGGAAATAACTCAACATATTCAGCCACATCCATCAATAAGAGGCATTTCTTTTCCTATAGCAAACAAAATAATTAGTAAACAATAATAAATTGACCAATTGGTTAACTTTATGATTGATTCACGTATTGTTAGGTAAAAAACAAAATTGTGTAAAGTTTCAACTTGATCCGAGATTGGATATGATTACGCATACAAAAAATTGTACCAGACAGAGTGAGTTGATGTAAGCTTTTGTACAAAAAAAATTTAAACAAAATTTGTTTTCATTTTGAAAATGAGTCCAGATCAATGGTCCAGATTTACTAAAGGGAATTTCCTTAATATGATGGATACTTTCTCCAAATAAGACACAGTATTGAAAGACTCTCCGATACTGTTGAAAGCAAAAACATCCTATCTTACCTTGCCCGTCAAACTCAGAATGAGTTTTAGCTGATGAGAGCACTACTGATATCTGGAAATGAATGAGTTTAGACATGTTTTAGCTGATGAGAGCACTACTGATATCTGGAAATGAATGAGTTTAGACATGTTTTAGCTGATGAGAGCACTACTGATATCTGGAAATGAATGAGTTTAGACATGTTTTAGCTGATGAGAGCACTACTAATATCTGGAAATGCTTAGAAAGCAATGACTTTATGCATGTATTAGCTGATTAGATCACTTTGGATAGCTTAAAATGAAATAGTTTATAATTATATATGTTTTAGCTGATAAGATCACTTCAAATATTGTTCTGTTTTTCAGGGAGAAATAATTATTGTAGACAATTGTTAGGCATAAGAGACTTCGTGTAGTATCAAAGTTGACATTGCAAGCCATCCTTTTATTACGCCACATCCTTTCAAGTACTAGTTGTCAGGTTCTTTTTTTTTTTTTTTTTTTTTGGCGCATTAGGGATTACTTAAGAAGATTAATTACAACTAAAGAAAATACACAAAGAAACTCAAGCTATCCAGGAAAATCTGTGGCATTTTACGTCTCGAGAGACGATCTTTTCCCTTTGCAACTTCTTGTGTGACTAAAGAGGCCAATCCTTGATACACAGCTGCGATCGCAGGTTGGGCATATATAATCACTAGGCGTCGTTGCATTTTCACCCTTCTTTCTGCTTCTGTTGTGTATGGCATCTGCAATCTTTGACCCTTCCTTTATGCTCTCTCTCCATGAGGATCTGTCCAGTGCCACCTCTTCCCAGTTGCCAGTGTCGATTTTGAAGAGCTTCATGTCGCGTTTGCATACATCCGTATAACGTAAAAGTGGGCGACCAGCGGCTCTCCTGCCTTCTATCAGATCGCCATACAGGATGTCCTGTGGAAGTCGACCTTCTGGCATTCTACGAACGTGGCCAAGCCAGCCAAGGCGTCTGCTGCTGATAACAGAGCGGATGTTCTGGCACCCTGCTCTTTGTAGCACTTCCTCATTGGTTATCTTATCTTGCCACCTTATTTTAAAGATCCGCCTTAGGCATCGGAGGTGGAAAACATTCAGCTTTTTTTCCTGCCATGAGTAGGTTGACCATGTTTCACTTCCGTACAGCAAGGTGCTCAACACACAGGTGCGGTAGACTAGGGCTTTAGTACTGTTAGTCAGCAATATGTTGTCCCAGACTCTTTTCTGTAGCCGTGACATGGTGGCCATTGCCTTGGCTATCCTGTTGTTTATGTCTTTATCCAGTAGAGTGTTGTTGGATATGATGGAGCCAAGGTAACAAAAGTGATCAACAATTTCTAGTGGTTGGCCATTAATGCTTACTTGAGGTGCAGTGTTTGTGTTTTGGACAAGTATCTTAGTCTTGCTTTGACTGATGTTTAAGCCGAACTTCTGGCAAGCAGCAGATAATTTGTCAACCAGGCACTGTAGCTGAATATCAGAATCAGCCACAAGAATATGCCAAACAGAGTAGGTGCGAGCACACATCCCTGCTTGACACCACTGCAAACCTCAAAAGGTGCTGATTGGGCTCCTTTGAATTTGACAGTGCATTTAGTTTTCTCGTGAAAACACTCGATGAACTGCAGTAGTTTGGGAGGGCAACCTATTTTCCTCAGGAGTTTGAAAAGGCCACTTCTGCTGACCATGTCAAAAGCTTTAGTCAGATCAACAAAAACGATGTAAAGGGGTCTGTCTCTCTCTCTGAATTTCTCCTGCAGTAGTCGTAGAGAAGATATCATGTCTACAGTGGATCTACCACTCCTAAATCCACACTGAGACTCTGGGTAGACTCTAGAAGCTATCACTTGCAGCCTGGATAGTGCCACTCTAGCAAAGATCTTGCCCACTATACTGAGGAGAGAGATACCCCTGTAATTGTTGCAGTCACTCCGATCCCCTTTGTTCTTGTATATTGTGACTATAGTTGCGTCACGCATGTCCTGTGGGACATGACCTGTTTCCCAACAGCGGCAGAGGAGAATATAGAGTTCAGGGAGCAGGAGTGATTCGTTGACTTTCACTACTTCCACTGGGATACCATCACTCCCAGGAGATTTTCTATTTTTTATGCAGTTAATTGCTTTTTTAAGGTCACTGAGGCTCGGAAGATCATCTAGGCATTCCAGTACTGGAAGATCTGGTAGAGAAGCCAGGGCGACATCGTCTACTGTGTTCTGTGTGGCATAGACTTCGAGGTAGTGTTCTGTCCAACGTTCTAGCTGCTTGGTTTGATCTGTAATTTTTTCTCCTGATTTGGATAGAAGGGGGGCAGGCTTAGACACTGTTGGACCCAGGGCCGCTTTAATGCCATCAAATAGAGCTTTGCTATTTCCTGAGTGGAGACTGTCTTGGATTCTGTTGCAGGTATCCCTCCAAAAGTTTTTAGCACATTTTCTAGCCATTTGTTTCGCCTCTTTATTAGCACTTTTGAAGGCCTCCAAAGATTTTGGACTTGGCTTTGTCTTGAGAGCAAGTTGTGCAGATCGCTTTTTCTCGATGCAAGGTTCCATTTGTGCTAGATTCGCCTCAAACCAGTCTACATTTTTGTGTTTTTGAGGCCCAAAGGCGGTGATAGCCGAACTGTAGATTACATCTCTTAATTTCTCCCATCTGATAGAGATGTCTTCTTCATTACTTAACGAGGGGATTGAACTGTTCAGGAGCTCGCCAAAGAGTGCACACTTCTCTGGTTCACCTACATGGTTGACGTTAATTCGCCTAGTTCTGGGTTGAGTGGAAGTATAAGCCTTCTTGAGAAGTAGTTTGATTTTGCTTAGCACTAGTGAATGGTCCGCACTATGGTATGAACGGGTGTGGATGACACTTTTCAGATCCATCCTTCGGGTGATGCAGAGATCAAGCTGGTGCCACCTTTTTAAGCGTGGGTGCTGCCAAGAGACTTTATGGCGTTCCTTGCCAGAGAAGAATGTATTTGTTACACACAGTTCATGAGAGCTACAGAACTCGAGTAGCCTTTGGCCATTGTCATTGATTTTGCCAACACCATGAGGTCCCAAGCATTGTGGCCATGCATCATTTCCATCACCAACACGGGCATTAAAGTCTCCATTTATATAGAGGTGCTCGGATTTTGGAATACTTTTAATTACGTCCTCTAGAGCTTGATAGAATATGTCTTTGTCCTCTTCCGGTGCAGCAAGGGTTGGTGAGTAAGCACAGATTATATTAACTTTGCCTTGCGGTGATGCAAATTTCATGTGTGCTACTCTTTCATTGCCAATGGGAAACATCGCGATGCAGGGGACGAGACTGTTTCTTATTGCGAAGCCGACGCCATGTATTCTAGGGCTTTGTTCTGGTTTTCCTTGCCAGTAGAATGTATAGTTGCTTTCTGTAAGAGATCCGCTGTCTGCCAGTCTGGTTTCTTGCAGGCAGGCCACATCAATGTTTAGTCTGCTGAGTTCTCTGTCGATGATAGCTGTTTGACGCATGTCTGTGACGAGTTCAGGGTCAGTATTGAAGCCAGGACACATTGTCCGTATGTTCCAGCTTGCTAAAATAATAATCACTTTAATATATAAAAAAATACATAATGACAGCAACACTCCCAGAAAACATTTAACTACACAAACACAAGTCCAGGAAACAAGTGTCCAACCTTCCTGGACTAGAAACAAGATCCCACTGACTACCACACACACTCTCACATACAAGTGTCCAACCTTCCTGGACTAGAAACAAGATCCCACTGACTACCACACACACTCTCACGTACAAGTGTCCAACCTTCCTGGACTAGAAACAAGATCCCACTGACTACCACACACACTCTCTAACGTAGAGAAGGAAGACTTTAACATTCAGTTCACGTTCACATTCATACCTGGGGATATAAACAAAATAACCACAAAGAAATAACACATTTACTCTCACCATACCTGCCCCTGACACTATTCACAAAACATCCACAACAAATAATGACGTAATATAAACATATAAGCAGATCCTTCCTTTTAAGTTTTTATTCCATCCTTCTTTTTAAAACTCTTATGACTGATATCTAGTTGTCCAAACTTAAACAACTCGACCACTTCTGGTTGTCTTGACTTCATGTATATCGTAGTACCCAGAGATGTCTTCCTCAGAATTAATATCTAAAACCCATTGATTTCGTCTGTAGGTTTTTCCATCGTTTGTCCTTATGATGTACTGTCTGTGTGACACTTTCTGCCCTGTTTCTCCTAGACGAACTCTTACTTTCTCTCTCACAGCAAAATCTGAAGGAAATCTTTATGCATCGTATTCTCTTTTTCTCGTCTGTCGTTCCTTGAGTAATGTCTCTGCATTCTCACTTACCGATAGTTTCAACAGTGAAGGATCATTGTGATGGTGAATACGGCAGTCCGCTAATTGGAGTAGTTCTATACTTAAGCATAGCGAGATATGAATTTTTCCCCACTTTGGTATGCTTTGTTGAATATTTGCTTGACGATACCAACAGACACCTCAGTTGAATCGTTTAATTGAGGGTACCTGAACATATTCGGCTGTTTTATTCTCAAGCCGCTTGATATCAGGCCATTTCAAGAAATATTCATCAACTAGCAAGTAGTCAGACAGGTCAATCACAACCTTTTTCCATGGTCTGTCAATTACAGCATGAGGTAGCAATAATTCTTGCACTATATTTATTTTGAACGTTGCACAAGTTGAGCATTTCATTATTGTCGATAACATCTTTGGACAATCCTGGCCAAAACACACTTTGTCATGCTTTCAAGCTGGTTTTCTCACTACCAAACTGGCCTGTGTGCTGTTGATTATCATGAACTAATAATAACAAGACTCTGGATATAACTTATAAGACATGAAATCAGCTGTTTAATCTAACGCCATCTTGGTTGACAACAACAGTTACAAGGGACGTTACTCCCAAACACCGATTGGTGCAACCTATATAAAACACACATCAACATCCTTCCTTTTCTATAGACAACAAAACATATATCAGAAATATTTGCAATTAAAATAACAAAATTAATAACACATCTTATTTTATAAATATTGTAACAATTAAAAATAAAAATAAATTTCAATTGAGAGTGTGACATATAGAATAAATATTTCAACATGCATATTAATATTGTCATAAAAATTCTTAGTACATATCATAATCCCTATGCCACAAAGGTCTATTTGTTTCTCGAGTACTAGTTCTTGATGGCTTATTACTATCACAATTATTGTCTGGTACATGAGAAATTACTTCAGACTGCGCTGCATGTTGGGAACAGTTGCCAGAAAAATCTGGCCTTTTATTATCATCGTCCAAGACATTCCCATCAATGTCTTTCAAAATAGTTTTCCTTGGCCTAATATGAAATCTGTTGAGTATGTAGAATCCTCCATTATATCCCTTGATCTTATAAGATCTTGGAGATGGTTGTTCCCAGATTGTTTGACCTGGGTTTTGGTAATAAATAGTTTGCCCTAGATGGAGTTTTGTTAAATCCCGAGCTTGCTTATCATATTGTCTTTTTACTTGTCGTTTGTAATTCTCTTTCTTCTCAGCTACGACATGTTCACTTAAACAATGTCCGATGACTTCTTTTGAGGCACATTTCAGCCGGGCTAAATCCAGTACATTGCCGAGGTGTATTTCTGAGTTCCAGTAAAGCTTCATAAGGATCATCACCATTATGTTTAGTTTTCAGTATTAAATTCTTCATTATCTTTACAGCTTCAGCCTTCCCATTTATTCTCGGATAAATAGGATCTGATCTGATGTGAGTGATGTTCCATCGCCTTGTGAATCTCAAAAACTCATTTGAACTAAATTGTGGACCGTCATTTGTTATTAACATTTTTGGAGCACCAAAACGAGCTAATTGCCCTTTCGATTTTCTAATTACATCTTCTGGTGTTGTTGTTGAAAGATAATCATACTCAATCAAATTAGAGTAATAATCAACAGTAATTAGATACTGTCTTACATCCACTTCTATCAGGTCAGCTACAACTTTTTCCCATGGAACATTTCCTTCATCATGTTGTATAAGTGTTTCTCTCTGGTTCATAGGTTTTCTTTCTTGACAAGCAGTGCATGTCTCTGCCATCTGCTTTATTTCATCAGCCATGCCTGGCCAGAATATCGTCTATCGGGCCCTCCTCATCATTCCATCATATGCAATGTGTGCTGTGTGCAGGTTTTTCTTCATTTCTTGATGCATACTGGAAGGTATCACTACCCTTTCTCCTTTCAAAATTACTCCATTACTAAGTTCCAAAGTATCAGCAAAATCAAAATATGGTTTTATCATGTTGTCTAAATCTTGTTTTCTTTGAGGCCATCCATTCATAATTTGCTTTGATAATTTATTTAATGTTTCATCTAAGTCTGTTTCTTGTTTAATTCTTTCTAATAACGGATCCGGTATGTAGACAACTTGTGTCTGGCATATGTTAAAAACTTCATCTTGCTTCTCCTCTTGATTGCACAGTAATGATTGTGAGCTGGCGCTCCTAGATCTAATTTTTTATCTATTTTTATCTGTATTTTAATTTGTTAAACTTTATAGGCCAGTAGAAATATTTAATTTAGTGTCTTTTTAGTTTATATAGTTCAGTGCTGAGTATATTGTAATTTCCGTTATTTATAACTTTCTGCTAGTTTTAGTCTTTTTCTTTTATTTGTGTTTTACTCGTAGAGGAAAAGTTGTTTTTAAAATAGTTAAATAGTCTTAGAGCTGTGGATGTTCTTTCCTATTTTTTGTCCCTGGTTAGTTCTGCTTATTTTTGTCTTTGGCATTAGTGTTGGATTGGTTGTTATTTTTTAATTTCAGTTTATGTGCAGGTCTGTAAACGGTATAGAGCCCCCATATGAGTTTAGAATACAAATAACTTTTTTTCTTCCTATTTGTATTTTTGTAGGATTTAATTTTTAAGATTCTCTTTTTAATGCTGTTTAATTTGGTATATAATGTTGTGTAGTCCGTGTCTTTAGTAATTTGCTAGATTTTATTGTTGTGTACGGCTAGGTACAAATCAGGGAAATCGGTAGTCCAGTTTAGTTTTAGAAAATTAGCATGACGTCATGCTCTCCGATATGTTCGCGCTGACCAGTTATAGCTAGGTCTGGAACCACGTTAAGCTCTTTTTTCTTGACCAGTGGTCAGTGCTGATAGTGGTGCCTGTATTAAATTATTTTTGTATGGTGTAATTTCAGCTGGGACCGCCTGTAAGTTGGAAAATGTTTTTATTTTTACTTTCTTAGGTTGTATTTGTATTAATTGTTCCTACATCTACTGTTACAGTCTAGATGTAGACTGATTAGGGGAGTGACATCACTGGCTAAGTAATTAGCCATTGTGGTTTATGGTGGAACCGAAAGTTCCATAGACTTGAGTAGCGTCCCCCCCTTTATCCATCCTTAATGATCCCCTTATTGTTTTTCTATACTATGTCTATTTGTAATTATTCTATTATCTTTTGTTTCTTATGTATTTATATTAATATTTTATTGTTAGGATAACCGGTCTATTAAGTTGGCAATTTGTCCTACTTTTTAATATAAAAGATGGCTACGCCCTAAGCATCGCTGTCATGGCGGCTTTTGTTGAGCAAAATCTAGCTTGTGTTTATGGTAGTCTACCCTGACCTGTGTTGGTTGTGGCTTAGACTTTAACTTATGTATTGCTTTTATTAGCTACATGTAGGTAATTGAAATTACCTCATGCTTGTATTGGGATATGCGCTAGACTAGGTCTATTTTTCTTATGTGAATATTGTCTTATGTTTGTTCATTTTGTATGATTGCAGGCTATAATTCCTGCATTTATTGCTGGCGCAGTTATTGCTGCCGGCTTTATTGCCTTTATTACTGCCGCAGTTATTGCTGCCGCAAATTTCTCGAACTTACCCTTGTAAAAAACTTTTGGACGGCTGAAATCAACAAACTTGTTATGGCTCGGAGAAGGGCATACAAAAAGGTCCAAAATAACCCAAACAATCCAACACTCAGGCAGAAATACAACAGACTCAGCCTACTAGTCAAAACGTCTGTTAAAAGGGAAAAACGAGAACGTTGGACCAACACCTGTGCAAGATTTAACCTAAGGGATAGCTCTAAGGCTTGGAGTCTTCTGAGAAATCTCGAAAATGCTGGGCGTACGAAAACAGCAACCCCATTATCTTCACCCAGTGGGGTAACCATTTCATCAAAGAAGAAAATTGCCACCTTGTTGAACAAATATTTTGCTAAGATCAACAAGGCTGCCAAGAAGTCCCCAATGTCCAAAGCCATTGATAAAGCTCGCAAAGCTGATGGGAAAAAAAGACCGAAGGAAACCACAGACCGAAAGTGCTGAGGAAACGATGAACTTCCCCTTCTCGTTAGGCGAGCTTAATGCTGCCATAAGGAAATGCCAGCTCAAAAAGGCTCCCGAGCCGGATGGTATCACCCCCGGAATGCTTAAGCGTGTAGGGGGGAAAGGAAGGGCCGTGCTCTTGGCATTCGTAAATAGATCCTGCTGCCCAGGACCTGGAAACGTGCCACCATTATTCCTATACCAAAAAAGGGAAAAGATGCTTCCACTGCTGAGGGCTACACATCTTGTATGAGAAAGATGGCTGAAAAAATGGTAAATGAGCGTCTGATTTGGTACCTTGAGAGTGCCCGTCTTATAGCTCCAGAACAGGCTGGTTTCAGGGCTGAAATGTCCGCTATAGACCAAGTCAACATCTTTGCGCAGAGCGTAGCAGATGGATTCCAAAGGACCGAAAGCACATACGCAATCTTCATTGACTTAAAACAGGTATAAGATAAAGTATGGCGGCCTGGTTTGCTTCATAAGATAAGAGCCGTGGGGGTGCGGGGACGGTATATTACTGGATTAGAGACTTCCTACAAGAGCGTACAATAAGAACAAGGATGTACGGAGAAGTCTCAGGGGAAATGACCCTCAAGCACGGCCTTCCCCAGGGCTCCGTCCTGTCATGCGCCCTTTTCACGGCCTTCATAAATGACCTACCGGCTCAGCTAAAGTGCCAAAAGCTGCTATATGCTGATGATACTGTCCTTTGGAAATCCGGAAGGAGCGCAACCTCTATACAAAAAGTTTTACAAGAAGATCTCCATACGCTCTGCTCATACACACAAAACTGGAAGCTAGAAATAAACACCTCCAAGACGGTCTA
Organism: Biomphalaria sudanica; assembly: GCA_036873155.1. Lineage (NCBI taxonomy): Eukaryota > Metazoa > Mollusca > Gastropoda > Planorbidae > Biomphalaria > Biomphalaria sudanica. The sequence continues at coordinate 618,518 of JAZGLO010004311.1, forward strand.
ATACTCTGTTCACGCTCGGAACTGGCATTCTCGGGTAACCTTTCCATCTCTCTCTCAAGGGAGTGGCTCTCAGCATGGAAAAGCTACCCAAGTACCTTGGTGTAACTTTAGATCGCAAACTAAAAATGTGTGAGCACATCCAGGATATTGTAAGAAAGGCCTCAGGGAAACTTTGCATTGTGCGGAAGCTGGTATCCACGAAGTGAGGAGCCCGAGCAGATATGCTCCGATCCATGTATTTAGGAGCAGTCCGATCACAGATAGACTACAGCCTACCTGTGCAAATTTATGGCTCTAGGACTGCTCTTGAACAACTTGATAAAATTCAGTCCCAAGAACTAAGATTTGTCTGTGGAACCTTTAGTAAAAGTCCAATAAATGCGGCTGAAATAATGGCTAATATAGGTCCACTAAACCTTAGGAGGGAAAGGTCAGTACTGACCTGCTGTGAGTGGTATAAGAAAACTAGTGGATGGTTGGAGATGCAGAAGACGTATTCAGATGCAGTCTTTTATGCATCATGCCACTAGACTATCTGATGAAAAAGGCCTCTTCACTAACCGACAAAACATCCAACGCTTTCATCCCCTTCCCCTTGGTGTCGCCCAACGACCCCAGACATACGCTTGAAATTAGTAGACCCTAATGCCACTAAGCAAAGCCGTTCATCTAACGAGCTTCAAATCCTAGCTCTGGAGACCATTAATACCTTCAAGCCCAGTGCTATTTTTGCATACACTGATGGGTACATCAATAGATTCTGGAGGAGCAGGCTATGGAGCCTAGATCGACTTTCTTGGCTCTTGCACAGTCAAAATCTTTGGACCATGTGGTAGTTTGCAGTTTTGATGCGGAGACCAAGTCAGTCTGTGAAGCCTTAAAAGTCATTGACTCTCAACTCGGCGAGGGACATTTGAGGGCAGCACAGATTGTTGTGGTCACCGACTCAAAATCTGTACTACAGGCTTTGCAAAGCCCCGGACCATGGCCCCCCAATATCAACACTGTTTTCATGGCTTCACATAACATTAAACAACGCTATGGCACCCCTGTAATCACAAGGCACCCCTGTAATAATGCAGTGGGTACCGAGTCACATAAGTGTGACTGGAAACACAACTGCAGACTCTTTGGCCCACCAGGGAGGGCAAATTCCACCCACTGAACAGGCTGCAAGCTTTCATCAAGCCCTGGCTATAATACAAAAAAACAGAAATGGAAAAGTGGTTTGAGTGCTGGAACAAGTCCCAAAAAGCCCGTTGAGTCTGGGAGCGCATGAGGCGCCCTGACCGCACTTCCCCGTGGTGGAGGCTGTCCAGGCCTGAGCAAGCTATTATAGCACAGTGCAGGACAGGCCACTGTCCTGTTGGCTCAAATTTCTCGCGGGTATGGCCAAATTTTGATTCACGGTGCCCCCGCTGCGGGGAAGAAGATGAAACCGTGCCTCATATTCTGTTTGACTGCCCCAGACTTGCTGATCTCCGTCTAGACAGGTCTGGGAAACCCAAAATTCTTGACCTGTATGGCGACATTTATGCACTACGCAAGACAGCAGGGTTTCTTTCCAGGGCTTTTGCAAGAGAGGATTTGAGCCTCTCAAGCCCTTACTCTGATGGAGTATGATGATGATGATGATGATGATGATGATTGTTGCCGCAGTTATTGCTGCCGCAAATAGTTGCTAGTTACAGTAGTTTATTGTTTTGTAGGTTATTTTAGTCAATTTTAGTGGCTTATTGTTTTGTAGAGTATTTTGGTGGATTGTTGTGGATCGGAGTAACTAGTGGTTTTATTTGGGTTTGGTTTGTTGGATAGTGATTGTAGTTGTACTAGTATAGATTAAGTAGGGTTGATTAGCTGTTTAGTTTTTGTTTATCTAGTTGTTTTGGTCTAGTTCTTTCCGTATATTTTCGTTTGCACATATATTTTTATTGATTTTTTTTCTTGTATAAATAAAGTGTATATAAGTTTGTTTTATAAATTTAGTTGGTTGTTTTACTTTTAGTTTGTTCTTTTAGTTAGCTAGATTAGTTTAGTTTAGTTTAATTGCACAGATTGGGCCCACCCAGTAGAGCTTCCACCTGCCTATTGTTAAATGAATAAATGTTGAGCAGATAACAAAAGGTCTCACTCAGTAGCGCCTCCTGACCAGCTTACATGATAATGTGTCAGCAATGTGTAAACTGTTTCCTTCTATCCACTGAAATGAGAAATCATAACGATAACTCCTCAACATCAAGTTTTGTAATCTTCTTGGAGCCTGGTTTAGAGGCTTCTTAAGATGTTTGCAAGTGGCTTATGATCATTTATTATTATGACATGTCTTCCAAATGTATATTGATTAAATCTTTCTAGACCAAAAACTACGGCAAGTAGTTCTTTTTCAATCTGAGCCCACCGTTTTTCAGTTGGTGTCAATGCTCTAGAGGCAAATTCTATTGCTTGTCCATCTTGCATTAGCACAGCTCCAAGTCCATGTTGACAATTGTCCACTTGTATTTCAAGTTTGTTGTCATGGTTGTAGAATATAAAGACTGGAGTATTGGTAATCATTGTTTTTATCTTGTTGAATGCCTCGTCACATTTTTCAGTCCATCTAAAATTGCAATCTTTCTTTGTTAGTTCTCTTAATGGTTGACACTTCGGCTAGATTGTTCAAAAATTTGACAAATACTGCACCATTCCACATAATTTTCTTGCTTCTTGGCTATTTTTTGGTTTCTTTATTTCCAGAATAGCTTTGATCTTCTTTGTGTCAGGCTTTATGCCTTGCACACTAATGCAGTGTGCCATGAAACTTATCTGGTCTTGTTTCTCTACTGTTTTTGTTTTATTTAATTTAATGCACTTCTCTTTGCATCTCTCTCTTAATCTCTTCAGTTTGTCAGAGTGATCTTTTTCTGCTTCTTCTTTGGACTGACCACATCCCACAATCACGATATCATCAGCCACATTAATGCATCCTTCTAATCCTAACAATGCTTCTGTTAATTTCTTCTGGAATATTTCTCCACTTACACTTAGTCCAAAAGGGAGTCTTGACCATCTGTAGCGCCCATATGGTGTGATCATGATTGTTAGGAGACTAGACTTTTCATCTAGACGTACATGCCAGTAAGCCTCCTTTAAGTCTAATTTAGAAAATATTTTAGCATTTAAGGGAATTGTGGCATTACAGTTTCCAAAGTTGGTAATTTAAAATGTTTTAGCGGCCCCCGAAAGGGGAAAAGACGCTATTAGTTTTGTTCGAAATGTCTGTCCGTCTGTCCCGTTTAGATCTCGTAAACTAGAAAAGATATTGAAAATCCGACATTACAATATTTTAGACCATTCAAAGTTCTGATGCAACGGATACTTTTTTTTTCTGAAAGCGAAAAATCTCATTTTTAAAATCAGTTATGCAAGCAGTTTTTGAAAGAGAAAACGCTAATTAGTATGCATTATAAGTGAAAACTTATTTAAAACGACTAGTAATCTTGTAAACTTCATTTTCCTTTTCATTTTTTTGAATTGCAGATTTTTTTATTTTTTTTTTGAGGATTCGAATAAGACATTGGCCCTTTTCAAAACAATTAGATCAATTATAAGACATAAGTTAGGCCAGGGGAGTCGCGGTGGCTGAGCGGTAAAGCGCTTGGCTTCCGAACCGGGGGTCCTGGGTTCGAATCCTGGTGAAGACTGGGATTTTCAACTTTGGGAGCCTCTGAGTCGTTTTAAGCTCTAATGGGTACCTGACATTAGTTGGGGAAAAGTAAAAGCGGATGGTCGTTGTGCTGGCTACATGACACCCTCGTTAACCGAAGGCCACAAAAACAGATGAACTTTACATCATCTGCCACAAGGTCTATAAGGGGAACTAGTTAGGCCAGGTTCACATCTAAATTTACATTCACTTTCACCTATTCTTTGTTCCGCGGAACCGTTGGGGCACTACACAAGATCTGTTAACCTTCTTTCTCCATTCTTATCACTCATTTGTCTTT